>CAUYUJ010014651.1:333170-363170 GCA_963575745.1 Prorocentrum cordatum | reverse complement strand
CCAGCATCGACGCCCGCGCCGCTGCACTTGACCTCCCTCCAAGGCCATGCCGCCAGAGCGCGCCTCGCGCGAGGAGGTTGAGGAGGAGGAGGAGGAGGAGGAGGAGGAGGAGGAGGAGGAGGAGCAGGAGGAGGAGCAGGAGGAGGAGGAGGAGGAGGAGGGCCCCAAGATGCCGCCCCCAAGAGGCTCCCAAGAGACCCCCGAGAAGCCCCCAGAGGCTCCCCGGAGGCTCCCCAGAGGCAACCAAGACGCCCCAAGAGACCCCCGGGACTGCCAAGATACCCCCAAGATGCCCCCACGATACCTCCCCCTCTCCCTACTCGTCCTCCTCCTGCTCCTCCGATTCCTCCTCCATCCTCCCCCTCTTTGGGCATGACTTTTTCACCCAGCCCTTTATTCCTCTGCAAGCTCCTCCACATCCCTGATCAGGGCAACTCGTCTGGGCATCGTGTCTTGATGGGCTGGTGGGGTTACGCGAAAGTTCTATAGTTGCAACCAATGAGGCATCATAAGGCGCTGAGGTAAGAACGAACAACCACGACTATACTGTGAATTGGGAGCGCCACCAGAGGGTACCATCTTGGAGCACCAATGTAATCATGAGAAGCCGCAACCATTAACACATCATACGGCGCAACTCGTAGAACGCTACTAACGGGGAACCAACTCAAGACTGAGAAATCGCAGCCATGAAGGAATCACAGACATCGCCACAAAGAAATATCCACCCATAGGGCACCATGGCAATATTGAGAATTTGCCGACATTTAAGCATCATTGTGCGCCTGCATAGAGAATCGACCATAGGGCCTCAAGTCAAGACCGAGACACTTAAGGCATCTTAGTAGGTCCTGGGGCACCTGCCATAGTGCATCACTCATATGGCACTAAGGTAAGAAGGATACGCCATAACCATGAAGGCATACGAGCAACACCCATAGGGCACCAAAACAAAAACGATGCATCGCAACCGCTAAAGCATCACACGTCGCCAGCCAAATAAATTCACCCATGCAGTGACAAGACAAGAACAATGCGTCGCAACCATCAACATGTCGCATGGCCTGAACCGGGAAGGACCGTCCACATGCCACCGGGGCAACAACGACACGTCGGAACTATTCAAGCATCATAAGAACCCAGCCGTACAACACCTGCCATAGGGCACCAAGGCAGGAACAAGACAACACCACCACCACTAAGGCGTACTGGGGCACCAGCCATAGGAGAGCCACCCATAGGGCTCCAAAGTAATGCCCAGGCACCGCAACCATTAAAGCATCCTAGGGCTCCCATGGGGCAAAAAGGCAAAAACGAGACATCGCATCATGAGGAGGCATCATCGTGCACCACGCAAGGCATAGTACACCACCCACAGGCATCTAGGCAAGAGGGGAGATTCGCAAACATCAAGGCATCATAGCGCGCCAGCAAAAGAGCACCACCTCTCGCGCACCAGGGCGAGACCGAATCATCGCTACATGTGTTTCCAATCCTTCCCCCGACCGGGTGGAACCCTTCGTGCGAGCACTCTCGGGAGCGTGCACCTCTCCCACCACTCTGCGCCGCGCACCCCGCCGCCCCACTGAGCCATAACAAACTACATGACGAATCCCAGCAGCCCTCTGGGCGTCGGTGGTTTAACGAGTTTCCTCTTCCACCTCCCTCTTCCCCTTCGGGGAAGGGGTTTACCCCTCCCCCTACCCCCTCCCCACTGACCTGGACAGGAGGGGCGGGGAGCGGTCAGAGCGTCCAAAACGGCCTCGGCGAGGAAGCCAAAAACATGAATTTTACTATGGTTTTGGCCCCATTTTGGCCTTCTCAGGGGGCAACGCTAATTAAGGCTCCCCTCTTCTTTGATCGATTTCCTCCACGATGGCCGCAAGAGGCCCCCAGGATGCCCCAAGAGGCCGCAGGATGGCCCCAAGATGGCCCCAAGAGGCCTCCCAAGAGGCCCCCCTGGAGGCCCCCAAGAGACCCCAAGAGGCCCCAAGATGGCCCCAAGAGGCCCCAAGAGGCCCCCAGGAGGCCCCAAAGAGGATCCCGAACGGCCCACAGAGGCCCCCCCGAGGCACCCAAGACGCCGAAAAGCCCCTCAGGACGACCCTCTACTCGCCTGGGCGTCGTTTCTGGACGGGCTGGTGGGGATACTTTTTTTTTTACAGCCGCAGGCGGAAGCGCCAGCGGCAGGCGGTCACGGTCGGGCTGCGGCCGCGACTAGGAGGCGGGCGCGCGCGGGGCCGCGGTCAGGCGGCGGCTGGTGGGGATACGCGAAGCGTCTAGAATTTCGTGTAGTTCCCGACCTGGCTTTTTTCTCGGGTTTGGGGAGGGGTGCTTGGGGATCAGTGGAGTTCCCTCATGGTTCGTGGGCTCCAGGAGACTGCGCACGCCCGTGAACCTCACGAGAAGATCGGAGCAAGCCGTGCACAAGAAGCCGAGGATGAAGATGACCCGATCGCAGACTGCACTGTATAACCATGTTTGGGAGCCCATCTGTGGATCACACCCGTCGGGGATCTACTGATCTGGGTAATCCAGACCGTGGTCAGTCAGGCTTTGCAGGATCCTGCAGGATCCTGCACGCTAGCCCAGGTACATGCACCCCTGGCTCGGCAGGATCCTGCAAGATCCGGCGCTCTGACTGACCCCCGTTTGACTTGACCGCCGTCTCCCGAGCCCCGAACCCGTGTGCCATTTCACCAACCGGTCCTCGGCAAGCCGGTCTCGATGCGCTCCGTCTCCTGCCCGGTGTCCTTCCAGCTGCTGTACTCCGGCTCCGGGCTGCGCCGGCGCACCGTGCGGACGCGGCTCTGGACCTTCGAGGTCGTCACCGAGACGGAGACCGCAGAGGCACCGCAGCCCAGCTGCTCCACGCGAGTGAGAACGGGAACCTGTGGGGCAAACGATAAAGGGGGGCTGCCATAGGGGGGGATGCATCGATCTGGAATCGGCGATACTTCCTGGGCAGATTGGGCCATTCGGGCCCCTATCGGCGATCAATGGGCGATTGGAGGTCGATGCGTCCCCACCTATTCCTATCCCCCCTTTATCGTTGCCCCTGAGAACCGCTCGGGTCTCCACGGTGGCGCTGCAGACCTCCATGCCGAGGGCCTCGTTCCGCAGCAGCACCGAGGCCCACAGCTCTGTCAGGCGCCCCGCGAGCTGTGCCCTCGCCTCGGCCACGGCCTGCTTGTGGGTCAGACCTCTCGGGCGCCGCCGAGCCCAAGGAGGCGCACCTCTGCGCCTCCGCTCCGGGTTGGACATGAATCGAGAGGTGGGCGACAAACCTTCCGACGGAGCTTGCCCCTCCCCCCCCCTCCCCTCCTCCACCACTTCCTCCTCCTCCTCCGCCCATCCCCCCCCTCCCCTCCTCCACCACCCCCTCCTCCTCCTCCTCCTCCTCCTCCTCCTCTTCCTCCTCCTCTTCCTCCTCCTCCTCCTCCTCCGCCTCTCCTCCTCCTCCTCCTCCTCCTCCTCCTCCTCCTCCCCCTCCTCCTCCTCCTCCTCCGCCCATCCCCCCCCTCCCCTCCTCCACCACCTCCTCCTCCTCCTCCTCCTCCTCCTCCTCCTCTCCTCCTCCTCCTCCTCCTCCTCCTCCTCCTCCTCCCCTCCTCCTCCTCCCCCTCCTCCTCCCTCCTCCTCTTCCTCCTCCTCCTCCTCCTCCTCTCCTCCTCCTCCCCTCCTCCCCCTCCTCCTCCTCCTCCTCCTCTCCTCCTCCTCCACCTCCTCCTCCTCCTCCTCCTCTTCCTCCTCCTCCTCCCCCCCCCCCACCCGTTCTGGCAGCACGTGCCCAACCCACACAGCGAATCCAAGGGGGAGGGGGGGCGATGATTGCCCTATCCAGAGTACGTGGCCAAGTCCCAAGACATCTATCTTCGCGACGTCGCACCGCCCCCCCTGGAGAAGGGCAGCCGCTCTGGCCTGGACCGCGACGCGCGAAGCGCGATTACCTTCGTGCCCCTACCGGTGACCAATAATTCTGGAGACGACGACGACGACGTTTACGACGACGACGCCGACGTTTACGACGACGCTTGCGACGCCGACGCCGAACGCTGACAACGTTTACGACGGCGACGCCGACGACGACGACGACGACTCCGACGCCGACGCCGACGCCGCCGACGCCGACGCCGACGACTTCCGCCCGCCTTCCGCCGAACGGGGCCCGGCGCCGCGCTGCTCCGTCCTCCGCCGCCCTCCCCCGCCGGGGGCGAGGCCCCCTCCTGTGCCACTCTGGAGAGCGCCACGTCGTTCCACGCCACGACGGTGAGGGCATTTTCGTTTAATACCCGCGGGCGCAGATTCCTCATACACCGCGCGGGCGGGACCCCCAGGAGCGAGCACCTCAAAACGGGCGATGCTCGTCCTCCTGGGGTCCACGGGCTCCGCGCGCAGCCGCGGCGCGCTCGGCGCGGGCCTCGCGCCCTACGGTGAGGGCATTGGATAAGGAACCAATGGATAAGGAATCCAGGGTCTCGAAGCCAGTGGAACCTCCAATCGTGGACTGACCATGGATACCACCGCCGCCCTCATCAGGCAAGGACCCCTCCAGGGTCTGAAGCCTCCTGGGCGCATCCCTTCACCAACGCCCCCAACGTACTGTTCGGTGGCAACTCATGGGAGCCTTCCGCACCATCTTGTCGGCTCTTGCGAGTCGACGCTAATCGACGCTGCCCGACGCTAAATCGGCGCTATATCGTCGACTCGCAGACGCTAGTCGACGCTAGAGACGCAGATAAGATGGTATACCGGGCTCCCATGAATTGCTACCAAACTACTGGATGGGGGCCAGGATCACGCGGCCAATGACAAGCAATGCAACCCTGGTGATCTGTTGAATTATCGTCGTCCTGATCCGCACTTTATTCGCCACCGCGAATGCGCAACAGTGGAATGTTGGTTCTGGTTGTGTGATACGGTGTCTGGAGTCTTTCAATGGCCGACGCCCCCTCGTCGCGCCCGTATTGCTTCCAGGCGCCTTTTTGCCCTCTAGAGGATTCAAAAACGGCCAAAACCTTCCCATCAAAGGTTGCGAGATGCCCGAAGACCAGCCCTAGAAGGCTCAGCGACCCCCAAAGGCTCCAAGATGTCCCCAACGAATCCCAAAAAGGCCCCAAGAAACCCAAGATGCGCTCCGAGAAGGCCTCCCGCTATACCCTGGGAGGCAAGACACACTTGTTTGGGATTTGCGATCGTTTTGTTTTTAGGGATCTCCAGCTTTAGATCTTTCAGCCAAACTATTCACATACATATATATATATACATATATATATAGAGAGAGAGAGAGAGAGAGAGAGAGAGAGAGAGAGAGGGAGAGCCCCGGGAAGCGCACGCGACGGCAGAATACGGCCACAAGAGGGTCTCAGGACGGTCCCAAGACGGCCAACTAATCTCTCAAGACGGCCAGAGACCCCCCCACGAAAGGCTCAAGAGAGCTCCAAGGCGACCGCCAAGGTCCACTCAGAGCCTCCCGGATGGCTCGACCGAGCCAACCTGGGAGAGATCCGCAGGACCACCGCGCCCACATCGGACGCGAGGCCACGTCGGGCCCCCTCCGGGCCAGTGGGCCCCGAGGATGACCCCCCGAGAAGCCTCCAGGGCGAATGGCGAAGAGGGCAGCGAGGCTGCGGACGGAAAGAGACGAGGTGCTCAAGACCCGCGCCAGCTCGGAACAGGGCACCGTGCTGGAACGGGTTTGACGTTCAACCTCCTCCCTGCAGCGCTTGGGGAGACAAACCATGGCACAAAAACAGAACAACTCAGGGGTCCGCGCGGATGTCTCGGATCCGCGCTGGGGCCCCCCTGGCGGCGCCTCGTGCAAGGGAGGGGGGCCCAGCGCGGATCCAAGAAATCCGCGCGGACCTCCGGGCTTTTATGTTTCATGCAATTTTTCGGCCCCCTAACGCTGAAGCTGCGACGGGGTTTGCCGCAGGCAGCTGGAGAACTACAACCTGCCCCCCATAGCGTGTCGGGAATTCTGGGGCAGTGTGTCGCCGCGGCGGCCCCAGCGACACGCTGTGCTCTGCGAGCGGACTGCGTGTCGCTCCGCTCCGCGGGGCAGGACATGCTCGAGAAACCTTGGGGGCACGGACGCCCGGGGCCCGAGACGTGGACACCGTGCTGGCTGCGCCGAAGCGTGGTGGGCCAGAACCGGCGGAGCGGCACGCTGAGCCAACACTCCCGGACGTGGCCCCTATCCCAGCACGCGGCGGAATAGTCCAGGTGCCATGCGGGTGCGCAAGGGGCAACTGCCTCTGCACAGGTGTGAGCTCTCGCGGAGGAGAAGATGAAGGACGGGCAACGCGCATGGATACGGAAGCAAGAGTAAGATCAAGCGAGAAAGCCAATATAATGGACGTGGTCGTAACTGAACAGATCGGATGGGAACGGCTGTAAGGACCCCAGCGTCCGAGCGAGACTGGCCAGGGCTGAAACATGGTGGGAGAGACTCACCATGATCGAAAACCAAGAAAGGCTCCTACCTTCTCCTACCCCATCCCCGGAAGGATCCCCGAGAGGTAGCAAGGGAAGAGGGAGGGCGGAAGGAGAAGGCGGCGTAGGAGGAGCGGAGGGGGCCAGCGACCATACAGTCGAAGCGCAGCCAGGACTCCCAACCGAAACCCGATCTAAACGCCCCCTGGATCCCTTCTGGAGTTGGACGCCCGAGAACTCGGGATAACTGATGTCTGGGGTAACTCTGGTTTGGGCACCCCCAGGCGCGAATCTGTAGCTACCCCTGACCGCCTCCAGCCCTGATGATTCGGAAGGTTTGGACGCCCAGAGTATCCGGGATAACTGCTGTCAAGGGAAACTCTGGCTTGGGCCCCCGAGGCGTGAATATGTAGCAATCCCTGACCTAGGGAGCCCACGAAGGACGTACGCGCCCAGCTATGTACATGAACACGGCCCCTCGATCTGCGAGACTGGCCGCATTGTACGACTATTTGCGCAACGCGTACTCTCGAAACCAGCGTGGATTCATGTACGTGTGCGTCCTTCTTTCGCTCCTGATGACCGCCTCCAGCCCTGACGATTCGGGGCTCTGATGGAGCCTGTCCTGACAGGTTTTTCACCCCGAACCGATGTCCAACGGTCCTGGGGCCCGGGACGGCGCTCCCCGCCGAAGCTGCTGCACAAGCCTCCTCGAAGCTCCTTCTCCGACCGGCCGAGCAAAAAAAACAGCAGAGGAGGGACACGACCCGGGTGGGTCTACGGGCCAGGAAGCCTGCTCGGACCTCCTCCGCCTCCTGGCCTGCGTAAACGGACCCAGAACTCCGACGTCATCATGTTCCAAAACTTCGACGCCCGGAAGTCTGAACCTCTTCGACAGGACCAGTTTGTCGTCCCATGCCGTCATGCTTTGATGACCCCGAGGCTTGGCGAGGCCTCCCCGGAGGCCGAAAGAGGCCAAACACCTCCCGCCGCAGGAAATCGGATCCTGGTGTATACGGGATCCTGGTGTACACATTCTTCGTTGTTTCCCTGGGAACACGTGGAACAAAATATGCACCACACCACCCCGATTTCGCCCCCGACCCCCCCAAAAGTCCGGCGATTGAAAAACAACCAGGCCCCTGGTAATCTATATGTTGCAGTTCGATTTCCTCGCGACGAGAATAGGTGGGGGGAGAGGAGATGACAGGGACGGCGCGACGCGGTTTCCTGGACCCCTCCCCTGGCGCCCCGACTCTGGCAGGCGCGGGGACCTCGGCATTCCCGGTCGAAGGCCTCGAGGGCGGGGCCTGACGGGTCCCGCAGCTCGAGCTGCGCCTGGTAGCCGGCCAGCTCCGGCAGGGAGCTCCTGAACTCCCCGCCCAGCCTCTCCTGGGACGCACAGAGGCATACTACTAATACTACATGTCCTCCTTGGAGGCGCGCGTCCGACCCGAACATCTAGTATACCCATGTTGTAATAATGTATCGTTTCGCGAGCGGTGCAGCCAGAAAGCGCCCGCCACGACGCATGTACTACAGATTTCGCGGTGCGCATGTCGCCCTTGAGGGGGGCGACCCACACACATAGTGTCAGTATGTTGGGGTGACGCCGATCTCCTGCAGCACAATCAAGTCTGGTAAGTCTTCGGTTCGGGTTGCGCACAGGCAGCACCCCCCCCAGGTAGTCCCGTCTGGCATCAGCAGGCCCCCCGAAGAGTCGCAGCTGGCCTCAGCAGGTCTCCAGCGTAGCCTGGGGAGCACTGCTCGTAGGGCCTGTTGCGGCCAGCTGGGGCAACTCGGTGGGCTTGTTGAGACCAGCCGGGACTACCTCGAGGGGCTGTCTGTGTGCAACTGGAACCGAAGCCTTCCCAGTCAGACCTATCCATGCCCAGTGGCCCAGGGTACGAGCAAAAATCTGACAGGCGACGCCTGGGCATCTCCGGCCAACGACCGCCTGCATCCGTGCGCATGTGGCCGCAGGTGCAGAAAACGCTGGGAGGCAGAGACGCAACATCACGACAAGGCCGCACGGGGCAGTATCGCCGTTGCCCGCATATCTGCGGTTCAGGGCCTTTCTGCCACCACCGTCACCATCGGCGGTGGACAGACCTCGCTTTAGTAAACCACCCTTTAGTAAAAACAACCTTGGACCGAAACCGACGGACCTGGACCCGTACAAATGACGGCTGCGACGCCCTCTCGCGAACTGAAAACGGCCAATTAGCTAATCGACATGTCAGGGCAGGAGGTCTATCAACCTCCGACACCAGCCTACCCCGTCTGGGTGGGGATGGATGCCAAGGGTCCAGACGGAGACGGCATCGATCCATCCCTCCAAGGCTTCGCCGGTGGGAGCAGGGGCAAGAGTCACAGGAGGCTCTCCCCTCAGAGGCCCCACGCACGGCACGAGCATAGACCGTCGGAGGTCAGCCCGGATCTCTCGGATCGGTGCTGCAGCTTTCGCCCCGCTCCCCCTTTCTCGCCGCTCGCCGACCGGGGGCGGCGCCAGAGGCGCCGCCTGGAGGTGGAGGGGAGAATGGTCTGGCTCCGATTCGAGAGGTCCGCGCTGTCCTCTACAACTGCCCTGAGAGCCGATGTCGTCATTTTTTCAATGCGGGGTCACTGGAAGTCTCGATCCATTCCCCAGGACCGGATTTTCAATCTGAATCGTTTTTGACGGTCCCGAGATCTGGCAAAGGCCCCTGGAGGCCGAAAAGTCCAAAACACCTCCGTCATGTTTTATTTCAGCACGTTGGATCTCTGGGTGTACGTCCGTGTTGTGCTTTTTCCCAAGCAGTGCTTGCTCTCAGGGGCTCTCTCGCTTGCATTTCTGTGGAGCTGCATGGGTGCTCCGAGGACTCGCGATGTGTTCCGGCTAGGCGCCGCCCCGTTGTCGCCCGCTGCTGCCTGCTGATCAAGGCTAAAGTAGGTTGGAGCATCATAAATGGAGGGGAGGAAGGTCTGGCTCCAATCCCGAGAGGTCCGCGCTGACCCATACAACTGTGCGTTCATGTTGGATACCTCCCAAGCGGTGCCTGCACTCAGGGGCTCTTTCGCTTGCATTTCTGTGGAATTGCATGGGTGCTCCGAGGACTCGCGATGTGTGTTCCGGCTAAGGCGCCGCCCCGCTGTCTCGGGCGTTGGCAGAACTGGGTTTAGTGGGACCTGGTTTAGTGATGTGTACTGGGGGACGCCCCCCCCGCCCGTTCCACTAACCGGAACTGCCGTCACCCGAAAAAACACCAGCTACGGCAGACCTGGTTTAGTGATTCTTGCCAGTTTAAGGGCTCCAGGGCCCTACCGCTAACCGGGACCCCTTACCTGGGGTCCTGGCTATACCCGATCGTCGCCCGCTGCTGCCCGCTGGGGGGACCCGAGCACTCGCCACGCGCCCCGGCACGCGGGCGCCCCGCCGCCGCCCAGGTGCCGCCCGTGGGGGCACGCCGAAGGCCCGCTCGCCACGCTGCCGCTCGTGGCCGCCCGTTGCCGCTGCACCGAATGGCTTGCGCTCCGAGCGTGCCAGAACCACAGGGCAGTTTATAGGGCTTCTAAACATATAGGGTCTTTAATGAATGATTGATGATCTATACATTCATGCATGAGCTCATCGTTGTTTTTCATACTTAACCCCTGCATGTTTAATAATGCATGATCTGCACGCGGAGCATGTACTAAAAACGGCACTGTACGGGAACGAGCAATGGCATAAACGCAACAACTCTGCGGTCCGCGCCGATTTCTCGGATCCGCGCTGGACCCCCCTCCCTGGCGCGCGGAGCGCGCCAGGCGCCAGGGGCAGCTCTGGAGGCGCCGCCAGGGGGGTCCAGCGCGGATCCGAGAGATCCGCGGTGCCATACAGTCAACCCGCAGAGTAAGGATGCGCGATAAGGATGCAAGGGCCTTGGACGCCCATGTCGAAGCGTTTCGAACGGGGCGCGGCCAACGAGTGTCCAAGGATGGACCCAGGAGGCAAGGATGCACGGGTACCCTTGGGAGGGATGCCTATCCTTACTCTGCGGGTCGACTGTAAGTCACTGTTTGGGGTGCACGCTGGCAACCGTTTTGCGATGCGAGTCTCTCCACGAGGGGCGACAGGAACCCGTGGAAGAGGACGTAGCGGTGCATCGACGGAAGGTCCACCTGCTGGGTGGACGTGACCTCTGAGAAGGCTCTCTCCAGCAATCCCCTCGCCTGGCGCCCGTCGACCTTGGGAAGCGGGCATGGTGGCCACAAGTGAAGAGAGGAAGAGGGCTATCAACCCGCACTGGGCCGCCGCCGCGATGGTCTGACCTGCTAGTTCTGAATGAACCACTCGTGGACGTTTTCTTATGCGGCGTTTCGACCTTGGACGGAAGGGGGGGAGGGAGGGGGGGTCTGGCTCCGGACCATTGCTTAGTGCGACTGTTTGCAACAGTGCTTCCGATGGGGGAGAGACTCCACCTGCTCGAGACAGGCGCCCGAAAAAAGCCAAGATCTACTCCCATGGGAGGGGGGTGCGAGGGCCCGCGCCGATCGGCAAAACAACAAATGAGATAACGGTCACCTCCCTCGTGGCAGTCAAATTGGCAGCGCGCACAAGGGGGTGGAGGGAGGGGGGAAAGCTTCTTAGAAGGAGGCTGCTTCTTAGAAGGCGCCGGCCTTTATAGCTCAGGCCCGCGCCTTCTAAGAAACAGGGGTGCTCCTAAGAAGCCCCTTCCCCCTCCCCCCACCCCCCTCTGCGCGTGGCCGATACCTCTTCGCGCACCGCGCCCCGCGGTGCGCGGCTAGATCTTCGCGACCCCGAGCCGCCTCCCTGGAGAAAGGCGCCTAGCTGGCCCGACCCAGATGCCCGATGTCTTGAGTCTACCATTGAGTCGTGCGTGTCCCTCTACAGGAGAAATCTTCAAAAATAATGAATAAAGACACGGGGAGTTTTTGTTCGACGATTTTTTTTTTTTCATTTTGAATTTTTTCGTGTGGCTGATCAAAACTGTCTCGGCGCCGTGCATCGGGACCCCGGCACGCCCCCCTGCCACGCCCAGGAGCTCCCTCTGCCTCCGCGCGACGAGCTGGCACGGGCCAACCAACCGAGCCACCGGCCCCCTCGACGCGCCTGCCCGACCGTCCGCGACTCTCCCGGCCCTCGATCGGGGAGGAATCGGCGGCGGAGGCGGAGGAGGGGGAGGAGGAGGAGGAGGAGGAGGAGGAGGAGGAGGAGGAGGAGAAGGAGGAGGAGGAGGAGGAGGAGGAGGAGGAGGAGGAGGGGGAGGAGGAGAAGGAGGAGGAGGAGGAGAAGGAGAAGGAGGAGGAGGAGGAGGAGGAGGAGGGCGGAGGGAGGAGGAGGAGGAGGAGGAGGAGGAGAAGGAGGAGGAGGAGAGTGGAGGAAGGAGGGCGGAGGGCGGAGGGAGGGAGGGGGAAGAGGGGGTGGGGAAGGGACAGTGGAGGGAGGTCTGCTGGCCACCAGATCGGTGTGAGGGAAGCGGGTTCTGGCGGAAGCGTCGAAAGTTTATGTTCATAGCGTTGTTCCTTCTTCGACATGAGCTGTAGAAGGCTGTTCGGGGCCGCATGCTGCAAGTCATGCTGCACAATCGAAATTCGGATCGCGAAAGCATCGTGTAAGACATCTGGGCCAACTTCCTGGAAATGTCACATAAACCGCACCTGGGTAACATTTCTGCTGTTGACACTGGAGGGACAAACGTATACAGACGTGCTCAAAAGACTGGGCCAGCCTTCCGGCAAGTTGGTCAAGAAAAGCGCTGGTCCAGCGTTTCGAGAGGAGGCTCCTTAACCAAATGCTCGACTGTACTGCGAGCCAGTTAGGAGGAACAGGAGGAGGAGGAGGAGGAGGAGGAGGAGGAGGAGAAAGGAGGCGGAGAGGCACCTCCAGACCCCCCTGTCCCTCAAGGACCCCCTCCCTGGCCGAGCGGAGGGGGAGGGGGCTCTGCTGGCCGCCAGGCGGGGGTGGAGGGCAGGGGGGAGAAGGGGGAAGAGGGCAGGAGGGGAGGGGAGGGTAGTGGGGAGGGGGGGGGGGGGAAGAGGGGAGGATACGAGAGGGGAGGGGTATGGAGGGGAGCGAGGCTGCAGGACAGGTGCGCTCACGCCTCATCCGATATCCTTCCGATGTGCCGGATGCTCTGCTGCCCACCCGCTGAAGACCTGCTACTCTTGCCCAGCTTGTGCTCGGCCTCGCTGGCCCTGCGGAGCAGCGTGCGGAGGCGCTGCGCCACCGGTTGGCAATCGAGCAAGCACTGCTCAAAATAATAACACTCAGCCGTGGTCCCAGCTCAGCTCCAGTCCCAAGCGCAGCCTTCCAGAGCTCGGATGGCCGCCAGTTCCCTGTCGCACTTCGCCGAGCGATCCTTGTCGGGTAATGCCCTGCACTTAGATCTGACCTTGCCAAGACATGTAACGTCGCGACCACCAGAACCCTACACTTCGTCTTTCTGCGCCACTATTCGAGCCAGATCGCTCTGTGATGGGAAACGCCCGGCGTGCAGCATCGTAACGCCAAGATCTCAATGTCGACATCCAGGGAGGCGCACGGGCCTGGGGCCGTTGCTGCAGTCGGGCGCGCCCGAGCTCGGGCTCCAGCTTCTTGGGCTCGGCATGCGAGTGCCCTGCTCCCAGACGGACTGCTTGACCCACGGTGCACGACTCGAGGGCCACAGAAGCTGCTTGATGACCGCCGAAACACGCTGGCTTGGCAACGTGGCGCTTGAATCAGGGTTTCTTCTCCGCAGCGTGTGGGAAGGGCTTGCCCAACTTGTCAGACAAGCGCATCTTGCAAGACAATGTATGGCCCCCCGCTCCTGCTGCTTGGCAGGCACCATTGTGCCAGGGAGGGCCACCAGCAGACCCCAAACGTGGCAAGCAACATGGAGTTCCCCACTTCTTGGCCGCTCGCAGCATGTCCCTTGCAGGTCCAGAGGGTCTCGGATATTCTAACCTTATCTCTTGCCGAACCGACTCCGGGTGGCGAAGGCAGTCGAAATAGCAAAAATTCTCAAACTCGTGCCTGCTGCCGCGCCGCCTCTGCATCTTCCAGCAGGACCACGGTGGCTGCAGGAGTCGGGGCAACACTGCTAGCGGCAGGCGATGCAGAAGATAACGAAAATTGGAAAATCCACCGACTGGCGCTCCACCGGCGACTGGTTGGCCACTTTGGCCTGAAGGTGCAAAGACCTGCGGCCCACAACGAAGTCCACATGATTGTACTCAGTCATCTCCAGGGCTGCTCCTCCCTTGGCCAGGCTATCTGCCATTGGATCCCCCGTCATCTCACAATCTAATTTAATGAATTCGCTCTCTCGCAACATTTTGAAAGGCATGGGCTGCAGCGTGCTTGAAGTGCTGCAAATGAGAATCCTCGTTGGCCGCGATGCGCTCCCAACTGGAGGGTCTAGGATTTGCAGCGCCCGCCGCCTTGTTCGGAGATCTCCACTGCGAAGGCGTTCCCTTGCAATCTGACATCTCCGCGTACGCTCCAAGGACCAACGGGGAAACCATCGGCGTCGCATAGTCTGTTCCGCACTTTGCAACTTGCGGGGGGCACGCTGCGAGTGCGGCACAGCTCCATGATATCTGCCCTTCGGCCGCCTTTCACGGTCGCGCACCACCTCGGACCACCCGACGCTCCTCATATATTGGATGTTCGCCGCCTCCTCCTCCTCCTTCTCCTCCCTCCTCCTCCTCCTCCCTCCTGCTCCTCGCCTCCTCCTCCTCCTCCTCCTCCCTCCTCCTCCTCCTCCCTCCTCCTCCTCCTCCTCCTCCTCCTCCTCCTCCTCCCCTCCTCCTCGTCCACCTCCTCCTCCTCCTCCTCCTCCTCCTCCTCCTCCTCCTCCTCCTCCTGCTCCTGCTCTCTCCTCCTCCTCCTCCTCCTCCTCCTCCTCCTCCTCCTCCTCCTCCTCCTCCTCCTCCCCCTCCCTCCCCCTCTTCCTTCTGTTCCTCCTCCTCCTCCTCCTCCTCCTCCTCCTGCCCCCCCTCCTCCTGCCGCCCGTGCAAACATCAATGCGAACAGCTCCTGTCTTGTCCACGTCGCGAGAGTGGCGAAAAAAGGGCCCCTGCTGGGCGGGCGCAGGCCTGAGCGGGATCGGGGAGGCAGGCCGCGGCTGAGCACCTGCTTCTGGGCCTCGGGGGCGCCCCTTCGTGCGTTTGGCGCTATGTTGCTCCCGTCGCACGTCGGGGCCACATCCCAAAAATACTTTCGAGCACCCAGAACAGTATCGAAACAATGTCGAACGAGTATCGCCTCCTAGGCCCCGACGCGCGAAAATCCTCACGTTTCGGCACATTCCTGGTGCTCGAAATTCTTTCTGGTGGCCAAGGCTAAAGAAGGTTGGAACACCACAAGCTTGGCGGAACTCTTGTCTCCGATGGGGGGGCAATGTTGTCGGATTGCGTAGATCGCGTCGCACTCCGCGAGGCGGTGGTGAGGCGCGCCTGGTACATCTTGACACCCCTATGAACATATCAGCCAGCGTTGGCTCCAAATAGATAGGAGGACGAAAGGATAATGGAAGGAGGACGAAAAGGAGGACGGGAGCAGGACGGGAGGAACACGGGTGGAACAACATCAAGCACACGCAAGCAAGCAAGCGGAAGCAAGCAAGCGCACGCGAGCAATAACAAGTAAGCAAGAGCCAGCGATCAAGCGCAAGCAAGCAAGGGCAAGCAAAAGCAATCAAGCGAGAGCAAACACGCAAATTCAAGCAAGCAAATGCCATTGGAAAAAGGGGGAGGGGTGCCATTGGAAAAAGGGGGGTGCCATTTGAAAAAGGGAGGGCGTCCTAAATACCAATTACTTATGCTGAACTAGGAATCCTTCCTGTAGGGCAAGCCTATTTGGATAATTTCTGGCCCCCGTAAGAACGCCGTGCGCGCCCGAAGTTGGCACCGCTGGGCTCCCGGACAAAATCCCCTGACCGACCTCCTGCTCCTAGGAGGCAGCGTGCTTGGAGTACGGGGCCGCGTTCGGGACCGTCCAACATATGGGCCTTTGTTGAAATCGAGGATCACCTGCTGACTCCCTGTCGATGGATCCCCACGTCCCCAACTTGACCAGAAAGGTGGCGACGTTCCCCTGAAAGCCCAGACCTGCTCGTCATCGTCCCTGACCGCGCATGTGGCTGGCGGCGACCACCCTGTCCTGTGGGGGAGCCTAACGTTTTGGGTGGAAAAGCAGCGGCCTCGAGCCCTTCGGCAGTCGCTCGATTACCGTTCCCACGACGGCTTGCGAATTCAGGATGACTGTGAAGGCGTGAACGGCATCCGCCGAGGCATTCACCAGAGGGCCCTGCTGCCAGCCGCACTCGGCCGACTGGGGTACCTGGTCTATTCGTGCCAACGTTCAAGTGCGATGCCCTGAGGCCCTGGGTCAGAATGCTGGCACCCCCATGGGTACTTCGCCCCCATGAAGACTAAGCCAGCCAGGACCCCAACATGGTGCACAAAGGACCGTTGACGATTCAGCCCGGGATCGCGATGCACGTAGGCGTCCACGTCGCCGCGAACCCGGACAACACTCTAGACGATCACGTCTATCATTTGGGTCCTCTCTCCTTGAGGGGCGTCAGCCGCGGTGTGGCAGATGCTGGGCTCCCCCCCGTGCCCTCCCTTGGCGCGGGGTCCCCAGTCCCGCCTCGCCAATGCTCACCCCCCCCTCTTCGGGAGTGGAAGAGGGGGAAATCGGGCATGTTCTATGAGGAATTCGTGGTCTACGAGCCTGGAGTGGCAAACCCTTTCCCTCTTCGGGGGTGCCCCTCGTTTCGGCTTTTTCCTGGGTGCTTTTTGGCGGGCGGGAATGTGCGACGCCTTGGAGTTTCGAGGGGGGCGGTTGGGATCCCTCTGGGATCTTTCCTCCCTCAAGTGGCTCCAGGGGCAGGTGGTTGTTGTGACTGATCACCGCGCGACTTCTTCCCTGGGTTTTGATCCGGCCTCTGTTTTTGGACCCCTGGTCCTTCGTGGCCGCCACCGTGACTTGGGTTTTCGTTGACAGGGTTTCTTGATTGAATATGCGCCATCATGAGGCTACCAACGTAACTTGGCGTTTTTGATTGAAATTCGTGACTCGCCAAGCCTGTTCGGTCATGTGCCCGCGCGACCGCAGCTTTCGTGCTGCGGCTGGGCTGGCCTACGTTGCCTCGGCTTACATGCCAATATTCTGACCGTTCAGGCTTGCCCTAGTTCTTCCGGGTGCTCTTGATTCGATCGTATGTCTTTCTGGATTGATATTGCCCAGACAGGGGGGGGGGGGTCATGGCCCCTGCGCTAAGATTAGAGCACCCTCCACCCCTCGTCGGCGTGTGGGTTGTTTTTTTCAGGGCTGCCCCAACACAACTCTGTAATGGCCTAGATCGGCGCTGTGAAATCATCTACGAGCTTCTCACCCTGCGGCTTCTATTCTCATCGGTGGCGGTAGGGGGGCCGCAGGTTTGGCCGAATACCCCTACAACAACAACGACGATTCAGCCCCCAGAGCGCCCTGATCTGGGCCCCTCTCTGGGAACCTCGCTCATCCCGGATCTTCGCTGCGTTTCTCCCCTCTTGCAACTTGTAGCATCGACGCCTTGATTTCGATGGTATGCCTCTCTGGCTGTGAACTGAACTTCTCCTGGCCGTACATGCCGACTCAAAGACGCAACGTGCTGGTGCGCTTCCTCGTCTCTACGTAGCACGTCACGCGCGTCCCAGAAGAAGGGTGGATTCCTCTCCTGCACGCCCTGCATAAGGGCCATCCTCCCTGTGCGGCCTGAACTATAACAAGGGCCGGACCTCCTATCAAAGGGGGGCTGACATCGTCGATCATGTTCTTGATGCTGCTCAAATTGTGGCTTGCGCGGGTGGTTCTCAGCGTCGTTATCGTCACCTTCGACATCGCCTGCTGGCATTTGGTCCTTCTGGGCATCCTGCGCAGGGCGCGTGGGCGCGACAGGGCCAGCGGGGATTCCGCGCCCGCGGCCGGCAGCGCTGACGAGCTCGCTATGTCGAGCAATTTCGTGGAACTTCCTGAGGCCCACGAACGCCCCGAAGCCAGTGACGCCCAGGCCGGGAGTCGTCGCGGCCAGGGCATCCTGGGCTCGGGCGGACCTGTCGCAAGACGTTTCGCCGGACCCCCCCCAGGGCAAGAGCGAGTCGGGCAAATTTGATTCCCACTTGAAGACCTCAGTGCCTGGGCCTGGATCAGATGCGAGAGAAGAAGGGCGAGGGGCCGACGGGCCATGCCGCATCCGAGAAATTCGGGGAGAAGAACAATCGGCGCGCGCCAGATATCCGTCAACTCTGACTCGGCTCCCCGCTGGCGCAAAGCCTGAATCAGTCCGCGCGCGATGCCCCGGGGCATTTAATCCGCGCGGGCGAAAACTGTCCGGCCCAAGCCCGCGTTGGGCATGGGGCGCGAGGCGGCTCGAACAATCGCTGGCTCCAAGAGCGGACGGGGGCCGCGGCGGCGCGCGAGATATATCTCGAGAAACAGGGCGGGGCCCCGAGTCCCTGGGCGGCGCCCTCCAGAGAGAAGCCCGAGCGCTCAACGCGGGCATGAGCTCCCCGTGACCAACCGCTGGAAAGGTTCTCTGATGGCACAGGACTGCGCGACCCCCTCGGGGCCCCTGGCAAACTGGCGCGCCGCGCCCGCCCCCTCGCTGGAGCGCCAGATCAAGAAACCCTTTCCAAGACTGCCTCGTTGCCGACGCATCCTCGTTCGCGCGGTGGTTGACCCGCGCCTGCGCCGGGTCGCAGGCCGCAGCTTCATTCTCGCAGCCCGTTTAACGCTCGAGGAAGGCGGCCTGCGAGGCGGTCTTGACAGGAGCAGACTGGTCAAAAGACTCCGGCCCCTTCCGCCCCGACTCGCGCGTCCCCGACTTTCTCCACGCGAGCCGTTGCGTTCTGCGGCCAGCTGGCCCCGTCGAGGGCGGCGGGTCCTGGTCGCGAGCCCAGTGCGTCGCAACGCTGCGCTATTCTTACCAGCTCCGAACCGACGCGCTTGTTTTGCGACGCGCGCCCCCATCGCCCCCCCTGGGCACGTGAGAGAAACGCTTGTTTCGAGCGACAGCCTTTTGTGCGCCCGCAGAGCCTGGGCCCATCCAGGACAGGCGCGCCCATGCGGATGCGACAGAAGAGCCCGGCAAAGAAAAACCGTCTTCTCGCCGGTGCAATCGCCGACTCTCCCACCAGAAGCTCGGAACATGGCCGGCTGTAGACATCTCGTGCAACGAATGGCTCCTTTCTCTTCGACTGCCAGAAAAGCTCAGACTGGACCCGGCGATGATATTGTTGTGGCCTCCTGTATCCGAGGCCCTCAAGACCACCGCTGTGCGGGGCCCCCCTGGGGCGTGCTCTGCAGGGCTCACTGAGCGCGCGCATGGGGGGGCAGCGCATCGACGAGCGCGAAGAACGAGGCGCGAATTATTGCGCGTCGGCATAGCCGCGGGCGCACTCACGACGCGCGGCAAGTTCCGGAGCCCCAGCCACATCAACTTTAAAGCGGAAAAAAATCTCGGCCCCCGGGCCCCGGCCCCCGTCGATGCAGAACAGCAAGCAAGAGGCCCTGGCGGCCTCGGCTGCAGCTCCCAAGAGCACCGCGCTGCCAGTCCAACCCCTTCCCCCCGAGAACAGACGGGAGAAGATTTTGCATGTCACCGAGAACCGTTCTCTGGAACTGAAGCCCTGACTTGGGGCGACCGCAGGTCGGCGAGTACTCGGCAGCGGGCAGGCGGGCGCGCGTGCCAAGACCAGCCCGGCTGGAAGTTGACAGGGCTCAACTGCCCGTGATGGCGCAAACCGAGCCTTCTGGTCTGTAGCCTCTGTTCAGCGCTCTATTCTGCCCGCGCTCGTCCTGCTCTTCGCCAGCGAGGCGGAGCTCTTGCAGCGCAGCGAGATCGGCCTGCTAACCCTGCTCAAAGACGCAGCGCCCCATGCACGCATGGGCGGTGGACAAGGTCTTCGCATTCATGGAGACAGCCGTGATATCTGCAGCCATACCAAGACGCAGGATCGGCCGCGCGTTGCCCCCCCCAAAAAAACAAATTACATGCGTGGCGATTTCGAAATCCGACGTGGGGCACAAAGGGGCTGGCGCGCATGAGCGGGCCCCAGGGGGCTTTCCTGAAAAATATGAATGCCTGCGGCGCGACGAACAACTCGATCGTGCCGCAAAACTTGTAATCGCACAGGTTGAGGTAGCTGTAGCCAGGGAGCTGCTGGCCGCAGTGGGGCATCTGATTGTAGAACTTGAACTTCTGGGCCCCCCCGCCCGCAGCTTCCGCCAAGAAACAGCGCGATTGGGGGCAATTCGTATATTGGGTTGTGCAGCCTGGGCGATCTGCCTCGACGTCCGCGAACTCTCCAACGCCCTTGCGCAACGGCTTCACATTGAGATCTGCGTGGCTCCACTCCTGAGGCTTTGGCGGGCCTGCATCCGAAGTCTCCTGCTTCTTGTCGGGCGGTGTAGACAACGTGTCTGCTGCCCTATCTTTGAAGGCACATGCCCTTTATCCAACTTTCCAGCGTCCGCCATCCCTCCAAGGCTTCGAAACAAGTGGGCAACTTCTTCTAGTCCACTGCCACTCCGGGTCTCGTCAGGTCCAGCGGCTATGGAGGACTCTAATGCGGCAGCTTGGACAGCATGCCCAGCTCGCCGTCGAGATGCTACACTGCCGGCGTACAGTCCATCAAGTGGGGACCCGCTGCCGCGAATGCTTTGCTTTCTAATGCCTAGGACGGGCCTGCTCAGTTCGACGCAAAAGTGCTGTAAGCTTCGCTGGAAACAAGGACTCGTAACTGATTGTCAGAGAGCTTCTTGCGAACACCTTCAAATTGCTCGGTTGCCGACTTGAGAAAAAAGGGTCTCGGCCCCATCCAAGTTGACTGATTCGAGCAACTGTACATGCTAGACCAGCCCGCCAATCTTCTCCCTCAGGTCATCAGACTCGTTTGCCTCTGCTGTTCTTCCTCTTTCTCCATGTGGCGCCCGTGGCCGCTCATTCTCGGCCTCGAACTTCAGCAGGCGCTTCTCAGACTTGGCGAAGGAAAGAGAAGGCTGCTGCTCGGCAGCACGTTGACTGTGCTTGCGCTTGCGAATGTTGGGCAAGTCGGGAGAGACTAAACACTAAAGGGCCGACCTCTTGTGAATGTGGCAAATGTCTTATTGTCAACGTATTTGATGAGAGGAGCGTCGGTGCGATGAAACGTACAGAGATTACACACCGAACCGGCTTTGACGTCCTTAATCCAAGACGGTGGCGCCATGCCGTCGTAGCTGCTAGGACGAAGGGGCCGCCGGAAACCCGAACGGTACTGGGTGAAAAGATCGTCCACCGCAGACGCTCTAGCACTGCCGCATGTCAGCGGTCTCCACTCCCTGTCCGGGACAAATCGACGCCTTGAGCTACTACTGCTACGGACGACCCGAGAATGAAAAGGAGGAGGAGGACGAAGAGGATGAGAAGGAGGAACATGAGGAAGAGGCGGAGGAGGAGGACAAAGAGGGAGAGGAGGACAAGCTAGGTGCGCTCGCGTCATATGTGTCGTTATACCCCTCCCCACAACCCTTCCATGGCGCAAATCTACTCTTAATGCGCACAGGCTGATGTCGAGCAAGGCAATGATCCCGGAGGGTTTGCGATGCATGGTAAATCGCGGCATTGCATGGTGTAGAAGAGAGCGGCAGAGCAGAGCCTGTCATAGCATGGCTTGGCATTGCGTAGTGTAGCATTGCGTCACAAAGCGTGGCGTTGCAAAGCATGGCATCGCGCAGCGGAGCACAACGCAACATCGCATTGCATGCCATGGCATGGCACCGAATGCCTTGGAGGGTAAATGGCCCGTGTGCGAAAGGAGAAGGCCTGTCCGGAATCCTGGCTCCATGTCCTGCGCAACCGTGCTTGCCCGATGTTGGCGCTTTCGAGTGCCAAGTCCAGTTTGGTAGGGGTACTGTAATAGCGTAAGGCCCCCCCCTTCCTTTCGACACGCTGCCTTGCGTTCCCCGAGCCCCCGTCCAAATCTCCCTGGACTCCCCGGACATCTCTGCACGAGGCTCCGGAGACTCCACGGAACGCGCAGAAATTGCCGACGGCGACAACGACGCAGACGATGACGGCGGCGGCGGCGGAGGAAGCTACGGCGGGCGAGGACGGATGTCAGGGAATAGTACGGCGGGCTGCCAGGCTCGATGACCTAGCTTCTTTGAACAATCGGCTCACGCTGGGCCCCTGGACCCCCCACGGGGTCAAGTCGGATCGGCGCTTTCCAGCCGGATCGTTTTTTAAGGACCGGGGGGCTTTCTACAGCCCCAAAAATCAATCAATCGAAACCAACTGTGTAATCACTTCCGATGATTTTGTCGGGGGGCAATTTTTCAGATTTCGGGGCCTATTTGGAAGGGCCGAAAACAATGCCGTGGCATGGCGCTGGAAATGCTGACGCCAACGCTGCAGCGGGAGCACGAGTCGGAACGAGCGGAGGCGCGGAAATGAGGCCAGCGCTGCAGCGGGAACACGATTCGGAGGACGCGTAGCCTGACATAGCATGGCGTGGCGAAGCCTCAAAGTGGGGGTTCTGCGGCCCCACAAATCAAAGAACCGACACCGAATGTGTAATCACTCCCGATGGTTTTTTCGGGGAGCAATTTTCTATATTTTGGGGCCTATGGAAGGACTGAAAACCATGCCGTTGCGTGGCGCTGGAAATAACGACGCCATCGCTGCAGCCGGAGCACGATTCGGAACGAGCGGAAGCGCGAAAATGAGGCCAGCGCTGTGGCGCGAGCACGATTCGGAACGAGCGGAAGCGCGAAAACGAAGCCATTGCTTCAGCGAGAGCAGCCTTTACAAACAAAACCGAGCGACAACCCAACTCCCGCGAATCATGTGTAAAAAACCCATGCGCGGAGAAGGGGCCAGACATTTCCCGGACGTCACCAGGGGAGAAAGGATAATAGTTTTCAAATTGAATCATTGTGGGGGAGGAGGAGGAGGAGGAGGAGGAGCGAGGACAGGCGGGGACAGACGACGCGCGACCGCAGAGCGACCGCAGAGCGACCCCAGGAGGAGCAGCGAGGATCGGGTCGGGCGCAAGGGGGGGATAGCAAAGGGGGGCTTTGAGAATCGGCTCACGTAGCTGCTTTTCCCGGCGCCGCCCAGCGCCGGGAGGCGCCCATGCACCGAGGCATGGGCCCGGCGGCGGGGCCGAGACCGGCTGCAGGCAGCAGCTTTCGTACCCCCCCCCCTTTCCCAATCCCCCCCCTTTCGTCCGGCCCGAGAGGAGCAGGACGAGCGCAGAGGAGGAGACGCGAGGCGGATGAGCAGGGCTGCCGCGAGCCGCGCCGGCGCGCCGCCGACGGCCAGCGGCGCCGCTCCGCCGAGGGCGCCCCGCCGCAGCTGGCCCAGCGCCTCGCCGTAGCCGGCCTGGCCGGCCGCGGGCACCGCCAGCAGCCCGCGGCGCGGGAAGGCGGCGCCTTGCGCCGGCGGGCGGTGACGGAGACAGGAGCGCATTTCCTCCTCCTCCTCCTCCTTTACCTCCTCCTCCTCCTTTTTCTCCTCCTCTTTCTCCAGGAGGAGGAGAAGGAGGAGGAGGAGGAGGAGGAGGGGGAGGAGGAGAAGGGGGAGGAGGAGGAGAAGGAGGGGGAGGAGGGGGTGGAGGAGGAGGAGTGAGGACAGGGAGGGGAGGAGGAGGAGGAGGGAGGGAGGAGGAGGAGGAGGAGGAGGAGGACCAGTATAAACCCAAGCCGAAACAATGGTGTGGCAACAACTCCTCCTGTCCAAGTTCCCTCTTCATAAGCACCTACAAGAATCTACTTCCATTCTGGGAAATTGCCCATCAGAGGAAAACCGTCAGATAATCCCTAACCCTACCAAAAGGCCATTCCTAGGACTTCGGCGCCGCAGATCATCATGGCTGTTGCGTCCTGACAATCCTGAATCGTGCCAGAACGCGGGAGAGGAGCATCGGGATCCACCAAGGGGGGCGGGGACTCTGAAGGGGGAGGCATGGGTTCGATCCGCTAGTGCACCGAACTGCCGCAAACAGATGCCCCCCCCTGCATGCCCCACCATTCCGCAAATATCGGGAGCTGCCTGCGGCTGGTGGGCATCTGTTTTGAGGCGGTTCGGTGCAAAAACCGATCGAATTCTCTCGCGGTCTGCGACACGTGCTCGGGAGTCCTCAGCGGTTAGCACCACCGCGGCCGCGTGGGTCGCGCCAGACTAGGTGGCCGCTTTGCGCGCGAGCCTGCGCGCGCCAGCGCGGCTGCAGTTGTGCGCCAGCCAGCGCCAAGCAGTCATTGCAATCGCCCTCGTATGGTTTTGCAGACAGACTAAATTGCGGTTGGGTGGGTGGGAGGATTCTGCGAGCGGTGGGGTTGACGACTCACTGCGGGCAAAAATACTACATAGATTGCACCAAATGTGTTGGACCACGTAGATTGCTAGGAACCCACTGTGGGGTTCACGCCCCCTAACATACGTACAGTTTTCCTCTTCGACGTAAAGACCCCTCGGGATCGGCAGGCCAGCTGTAAGAGGACGTGGAAAAACAATGCGCCGCTGCCCCCCGTTTGTGGTCCGAACCCCGCCGACGAGCCGATGCCATCGGGGTCCCCGCCTATCGCCCGCCTCAGGTCTGACCGGCCAGCGTCGCCGGGCCGCTCCGCCAGCATCTCCTCGAGGTGGCTGCTGCTGTACTCTAGCCTGGTCCCCTCCTCCTCCTCCTCCTCCTCCTCCTCCTCCTCCTCCTCCTCCTCCTCCTCCTCCTCCTCCTCCTCCTCCTCCCCCTCCGCTCTGCTGGCCCTTCTCCCAATGCCCGTGCCCCACGCGCGCTCTTGCGCGCTCGCGGGCGAGGGGGGAGAGGAAGCGCAGCCAAGGGGGCTGACGTGTAAAGGCCCCTTGGGATGCAGGAGGGGCTCTGGCTTCCTGGCCTAACCAGCCTCGAACTTATCCCTATCCCTAAGATGGGCGAGCAAAAGGCGAGGACAATCTTAGGGACAGGCCCTCAGAAACGGAGGGAATCCTTAAGATCGGCATCGAGGTGAGGTGATGTCAAACATAGGGATAGGGATATGTTTCAAACTGGTAATGGCCGCTCCGCAGATCTAGGCCAGGGGCCCTGTTCGCGGCCGAGGCTCGGCGTGGCCGGAGCAGCCCCCCGGCTCCTGATCGTGTGGTCCTCACGGTGGCACGGGAAGCTTCCGGAAGAAAGAGGAGGATGAGGGAGAGGAGGGCGGGGATGATCTTGATGATGAGGATGGGGATGATCTTGATGATGAGGGTGATCTTGACGACGAGGATGGGGAAGGGCGGGGATGATCTTGATGACGAGGAGGGGGAAGGACGCCCCCCCTTCCCTGCAGTGCCCCAGCCTGGTCAGGTTGACAACCACGAGCAGCCCCTGCTCGTGGAGGGGGCAGGACGCGTCGCGCCGCACCAGCTCTCTGGCCGCCAGGCTGACCCCCAGGTTCTGCAGCGCCCCCTCGGCAAGATCAGTCTGCATCGAGCTGGGCCGTCGGCTCGACGAGGAACGCGTGTCGGATCGGGCTGCTTCGGCCCGGAGCCAAACTCGAGTCGAGGCGGCCGCGCCGAGTCGGATCGGCCCCGTGCAAAGCATCGGGCCGCATCGGATCGTCGGAAGATCGGAGTCCAATCGGGTCGGGCCAACCGGAATCGATACCGAGTCGGATCGATCGGATCGACATGGAGCCTGCCTCGGACACAGCGCCGCCGGTCACGAACACCACCAGCGTCCCCAGAAGCGTGCCTGGAAGAGACGCCACAAGCAGGGGCTTTCGGAGGTCCGCGCGGATCTCCCGGATCCGAGCTGGGGGGGAGGCCCCCTCCCTGGCGCGCGGAGCGCGCCAGGGGCAGCGACCAGGCGCCGTCGGGGGGGGAGAAGGATAAACAAGATGAGGGGGAGGAGGAAAAGGAGGAGGAGGAGGAGGAGGAGGAGGAGGAGGAGGAGGAGGAGGATAAGTATGCTCGTGCATTTCTGTTCGCTCCCGGGTGCCGATGACGTTGACCAGGGCGCGGATCTCGCCCAGCGCGTTGTTGCCCCCCTCGCAGTCGAGGATCAGCAGGTGGCCGCCGTCGTGGTCGACGGCGGCTACATCGATGCCCTGCGTCACCTGGGCCCATCCAGGGTGGCATCTTCTACGAACGAATTCTCTTCCACTCGTCGTCGTCGTCGTCGTCGTCGTCGTCCTGGGTGGTCGTCCGTGTCCCTGGCCCTCTCGGGTCTCCCTGACCCGAGCCTCCTCTAACCGTGCACGACTCGCCCGAAGAGACCCAGAAATACCTCCAGGATGACCCCACAAGACCCCCCTCCTCGCCACCCTCCTCATGCAACAACCATGGCATGCGTGCCAAGGTGTTTTCCAAAAAGCCTTGAGCTGCAGCGAAAATGTTGGACAAACCAGAAGGGGCAAACTCGAATTTCCAGGGGTGTACATGCGGGAAAACTTTGAATATTTATGAGCCCGAATGTCCTCGACTAGATGTCGTGTGGCCAGGCCTTGGAGGCCTGGGCGGCCCATGCGTAATCACGGGTCGAAGCTCTCTCGATGGACCAATATCAAGCGGGCACGCCCTCGAAACGGACCTACTCATTGCAACATTGCGGTGTATAATCGATAGGTACAAGCGTCCACTGCAGTCGTGACGCGTCTGTAAGAAAGATCTAGCCAATCAACAAGCGCAACAAACAACACATCCACGGATCATCCCGTCCAAGAATTCCCGTGGCCACCGTCCCACGAACTGACGAGTCGCCCGCTTGACTTCAGGTTACTGCCACAGCCGATCTCTCAACGCACAATCGAATTGGAAGAGCGTGCGCCTATGCGACGACCTAGAGGGCAACCCGTCCTCCTGGACCCCTGGCTCCTTGCAATCTGCCCGTGTCGGGTGGCCCCAGACAGGCACGTCTAGCAGGTGGACCAACCACCACGCGCAACAACCAACCATTACCGACCAAACGCCACGATCTGCCGAAAGGGAGGCTGGGCCCATAGATACCCGACAAGTCGAGATCAACTCAAGTGTCTCTGTGGAGAGCTTCATGCCGTGGCATGCGTGGCAAAATGAAGGACTGGTCTATGAAAAGTTTGCAGGGGCAACCTGTAGTCATTGCTCTCAGAGATGGGACGTGCCCCCTCTGGAGGGGCGCTCGAGTCGGATCCCCGACATGTCTTGCCCACGGGCAGGGGTGGGGAGCAGCAGGCGGAGGCGGAGAAGAGGCCAGCTGTCAGCATCGCTATCGTCGTCGTCGCCGCCGTCGTCGCCGTCGTCGCCGTCGTCGACGCCGCCGCCGTCGTCGTTGCCGTCGTCGTCGTCTGCGTCCCAGGAGAGGCAGAGCCTCGCCTGGCCGATACCACATCTGGTCGCTATCTCCAGCGATGAGTCCGACTGCACCCTCTCCTCGTCCTCCTCCTCCTCCTCCTCCTTCTCCTCTTCCTCCTCCTCCTCCTCCTCCTCCTCTTCTCCTCCTCCTCCTCCTCCTCATTCCCTTCCCCTCCCAATCCAATCTTGACGTGTCTTGACAAAGCCATGCGCTACTCGCGCCTGCGGAATTCTCCCGTTCGATCCCAACCTGTGCACCTGCACCCTGTCACCTCCCACGGAGCAGCCAGGAGGCATTCGGACCCTTTGTCAAACGGGCCAGGGCTTTCAACATATTGGTCCAAGCGTCCTCGGTAGAAGTGCAATCACCCTGCAGCTCTTCCACTTCAAAATCATCGGCCTCCAGCTGTGCGTGCACGTTCGCTCTGATCGTCTCATTGGTTCCCTGGGATGGGACCACGTGCAAACGCGCAATAGAGCACGCACGGTATAACCTCTTGGCGTCAACAACTCCGCAGGCGCGAGCGGGGTTCACGTCTATTGACATGCGCAAATGCTGGATTGGCAGAAGACCTCCGCCATAAGCAGAACCAACCTTCGCTAACTTTTAGCTTTCCTGCCCCTTGTTCTTGGTAAGCGGCTCTGCTTCGCGACGTGCCCAGCCTCCCGAAAGCACATCGCGTGCCTACGGTGGGCACTGCATCGGCAACCCGCCGCAGCAGGGGTCCTCTAGAGGGCGCAGGCGAGCCAGGTAGACCATGAGCCGAAACTCGACACCCGGGCACATTGGCACAAACGGGATAGGAAGAGGCCAGCACGTAGCCCCGTCACAGCGAAGAACTCCCACGCATCCCCCGGTATGGCCAAAATGAGACACGGAGCGCAGAAAAGGACCCAGTCTTGACTCTTGCCTCCTGGTGCCATGGCTCTCTTCATGACGGCGATGCTGCAACTTTTCATGCGCGAGGAATTGACGTCTGACCAAATGACCACCACGTGCAAGCAACGCCCGTGTGTTGCCCAAACGGTTCCCCTGTGCGAGAACCACTTCGCAAGCACGGGAAGGCGCAGCGCCAAGCCAGGCGCGCGTGGTCTCAGGGGGAGGGGGGGGGGCCGCCAAGACGGGATGGCAACATAACCCCCACCAAGCCCACCGCAACTGACTGTAAGAAGGTCAGGCCCCCTTCGTCGGATCAAGACAGCTTGGCTCACCGCTACCTGGGAACATATAGCTGCGGCAGTCGCGTCCAGCTGACGCTGGGCCCGCCCAAGCCGCGCTGATATATGTGGCATGCCGCCCCCCGCAGCCGAAGTGAGGAGGGCATCTCGGTGTTTCGCCATGCTCAACAATTCATCATGCGAGATAGAAACATGGACGCGGGGTCGAACCGAATTCACCAATCCTTCGCCTGATGGGGGAACAAAAACAAGCTGCGCGGGGTGTTTTCGACCGGTCTGGCCGAGTATGGCCTAGCATCGGGGTGTGAATCACCTCCCTCCCTGACTTTGATACACTGTCGATGTTATGATGCTGTGTTTTTTTGACAACCGTCACCGGCTTGGCCGAGCTTCCCGACACGAACGCCGCCTGGTCAGCGTGGTCTAAGCCCAGCAGCGCCTCTGCAAGGAGGAGGGAGTGTTCACTTAATCATATCAGAAATCGAATCGGTATCGCTCTCATACTTTGCTATACAGCCAGTTTGCATAAAAAAGGACGCACGATAAGAATGCACGGGCCTTGGAAGACCGTGCCGAAACTTTGCGAGCGGGGCGCGGCCAGCGAAAGCGGTCAAGGATGGGCCGAAAGGATTGGATGCAAGGGAAATCTTGGGAAGTTGCTCATCCTTTCTGTGCGGGTTGACTGTAATTTCAAGAAGGTAATTCGGCAATTGACTGAAGGGGTCCTCGGCCGATCCGAGCAGGCCGCTCAGTCAGATCGGAGACGAGGCTCGAGAAGGAGGAGGAGGAGGAAAAGGATCGAAGAGGAGGAGGAGGAGGAGGAGGAGGAGGATCGAGGGGAAGAGTCACGTCGGACGCCTGACGAGAAGGAGGCGGAGGAGGAGGAGGAGGAGGAGGAGGAGGAGGAGGAGGAGGAGGAGAGGGAAGAAGAGATTGGAGGAGGAGGAGGAGGAGGATCAAGCATCGACCCTGAGATCCGGGCTCTGCAATCTTTTCGGAACTGGCGTTTTCGCCTCGTCTCGCGGCCCTGGGGCCATCGGATATCGATCCGGCTCGAGACATGCAGTGGACAAGTGGGGTCTGGGGCTCCGGCCGTGGCCTTTTTTTGTGATGCTGCACCTCCTCCTCCCCCTCCTCCTCTTCCTCCTCCTCATCCTCTCCTCCTCCTCCTCCCCCTTCCTCTCCTCCTCTCCTCCTCCTCTCTCCTCCTCCCACCCTCCTCCTCCTCCTCCCTCCCTCCTCCTCCTCCTCCTCCCTCCCTAATTCCCTCCTCCTCCTCCTCCTCATCCTCCTCCTCCTCCTCATCCCTCCTCCTCCTCCTCGTCCTCGTCCTCGTCCTCGTCCTCCTCCTCTTCCTCCTCCCCTCTCTCCTTTCCTCCTCCCTTTCCTCCTCCTCCTCCTCCTCCTCCTCCTCCTCCTCCTCCTCCTGGCTGATGATCCGACATAACACACCCACCCCCCAACAACGGCACCCGCGGCAATCCCTGACAAGCGGGGTGCCGGGACCGTGGGCAAGGGTTATGTCTCAAACAAGTTCGAGCACCCCGAAAAGTAAGAGAAGTATCGAACCAATGTCAAACGAGCATCGCCTCCCAGAGCCCGACACGTGAAGACCCTCCAGTTTCGGCGCCCTCTTGGTGCTCGACGCTCTTTCTCTGGTGGGGCTCAGGCTGAACCAGGTCGGAACATCAGACGGCGAGGGTGAGGTTGCGGCGGTCTTCGAGGCTGGCGCTCGAGCGTGGACCGCTCCCCAGAATCCCACCCCCCAGTCGCGGCGCCCATCCGACGAGTCTGCTCCACCCCCGTGGTGGTCGGGTGTGGGGGGGGGGCATCGTGGGCTGCGTTCTTCGCAGCGTCGGATCTCAGGGATTGGCGCAGAGGGGTCCTCTGGCAGGTGCGGGCCCTGGTCCCCCGAGCTGTCCCCAAGCCAAGGGCCTGCCTCTCGTCCCGAGCCGCTCCTCCGCGGGCGGCCCGAGCGCGGCGAGAAATCCTCCCGGGCCACCTTGCCTCCAGGACCCCTCCCCTCCTCCTCCTCCTCCTCCTCCTCCCTCCCTCCCTCCCTCCCTCCCTCCCTCCCTCCCTC
>CAUYUJ010014651.1:328135-333070 GCA_963575745.1 Prorocentrum cordatum | reverse complement strand
TTGGGGCAGAGAGCCACGGCGCGGGGGCCCCACTCTGGCGCTGAGGACGCGGGGGGGGGGAGCGACGCGAAATAAAATGGTCGGGGCTCTAGACGCCCTGTGCAAAATAATACAATGGTCGGGGCGGAGGGGGGCGGTGCGCTGGACTGGGCTGCTGGGGAGAAAGTGTGGGGGGGGGGGGGGGCGTCGACGACGCCGAATTTAAAGTGGTTCGGGGCGAGGGGGCGGCGCGCTGGGCTGCTCGGGGAGAGGGGGGAATGGATGGGGGGGGGGGGGGGACGGACGACGACCGCCGAATAAAGTGTCGGGCGGCGCGGGCGGCCGTGGGCTGCTGGGGAAAAAGTCATGGGGGGGCGACGTCGACGCCGAAATAAAGTGGTCGGGGCGGAGGGGGCAGCGCGCTGGGCTGCTGAGGAGAGGGAGAGGGGGGGGGGCGACGACGACGCCGAAATAAAGTCGTCGGGGCGGAGGGGGCGGTGCGCTGGGGTACTGGGGAGCGACGCATAGCGACACATGTCGACACATATCGACATATAGAGACATATGTCGACACACACATACCGACGCATAGCGACACACAGCGACACATAGCGACGCACATATGGAGACGCATAGCGACACACAGCGACACATATAGCGGCACATGACGGGCACAAGGCACACAGCGACACATATAGCGACACATGAAGGGCACAAGGCAGCTGGGGGGGAGCGACGACGACGCCGAAATAAAGTGGTCGGAGCTCTAGACACCCTGTGCAAGATAATAAAGACACAGAAATAACCGGATGCCCCCTGTTTCCCCATATTTTCTTGGCTTTTGTCTTCCCCCCCACTTCCCATGTTTTCCCATGTTTTCTAGGGACTCGACGATTCATTGTGCCAGTGTGTTTGTTCTCCTCCTGATACCTTTGGCGGCGTGCACACGGGGGGCGGAGGGAGGGCCTCTCAGAAGGATGCACCCTCTCCCTCTCCAGGTCGCCTGCCTTCGGCGGCGCGCACCAGGGGGGTGGGGGGAGGGGGGGAGGGCCTCTCAGAAGGAGGCTGCTTCTCAGAAGGCGCCTTCCTTGCATCTGTAGATGAGGCCCACGCCTGCTAAGAAGCAGGGGTGCTTCTGAGAAGCCCCTCCCCCCACCCCCCACCCCTCTCTGCGCGTGACCGATACCTCTTCGCGCACCGCGCCCCGCGGTGCGCGGGCCGAGCGAGGATTAGGGGAAGGAAGAACGACATAAACATTTCAAACTCGGGGGTCTGCGCGGATTTCTCGGATCGGCGCTGGATCCCCCTCCCTGGCGCGCGGAGCGCGCCAGGGGCGGCGCCGGAGGCGCCGCCAGGGGCGTCCAGCGTGGATCCGAGAAATCCGCGCGGACCTCCGAGTTTTTATGTTTACGTCATTCTTCGTTCCCCTAAGGATGCGGCGTGCGGCGGCGGCGGTCTAATCAGGAGCAGGAGTCAGGAATGCATCAGGAAACTCTGCCCTAGTTAGCTCCTGACGTGCGCATGCAGTCGAGCCTAGGGCAGAAGCGCATCCCTCAAGAGCACGAGATTTTCCGCCTGCCAAAACGCACAGAACATCCAAGGGTACCCTCCCCAGGGTGCACAAGAACATCCAACAGACACGAAGAACATTAGTGTACCCTCCCCGAACCGACTTCGATCTTATACCTCAGTCCGACCGTATCTGCGGTGCTGTCGAACGTGTGGGGGGGCCCAACGCTTCTCGGCACACAGTTGCAAAAGATCGGTCAGCATCGGATCGGGAGGCCGGATCGGGGCGGGATTTGCGTCGGATCGGGCCGCATCGGTACAGCGTCGGAATCAAATCAAGCCAGCCGAGCGAAGATGCACGACGACGCCGTGCAAGCCGCGTCGGATCGTCGGCATATCGGATTCGCGTCGGACTGGGCAGGCCAAACTCGACAACGAACCAGATGGATCAGCTCGAAATAGGCCTGTAGGCACGAATGCTTAACGTGACACATTTTGAGCTGCCTCAGGCTCGTTTCCTTCGACGAGGAAAAGAACACCATAAACATAAACTGTTGGCGCTCCGCGCGGACTTTTCGGATTTGTGCTACAGCTCCCTTCCTGGCGCGTGGAGCGTGCCACGGGCGGCGCCGGAGGCGCCGCCGTGGGGGCGCAGTCCAGATCCAAAAAATCCGCGCCGAACGCCAACAAACTATGTTCATGGCGCGTTTTGTCTTTCGAGCTGGTTCGTGCCACAACGGTATCGGCGCTAGCTTCTGACGCCGCGTGGATCGCTCAAAACCTCGTGCGGCAGCGGCGTTCGGACAGCGCGGCTCGTTCGACGCCGGCCGCCTCCGTGCCACCAGCGGCGTTCGGCCTCGAGCTCCCGCGCTGGGGTCGCCGCTGCGTCGACGCGGCGGGGACCTGCCGTACCCGTAGGAGCGACGAAGGGAATCGGGTCTTACGCGAGACGACATAGCGCCTCACGCCGCGGCTTCAGCGGGCCGCCCACGTGGCACACTGCGCGGAGACCAGGGCGCTTGCGCGCGGGACTTTGCGCGAGAGACTTGCGCGCAAAGATCGGCCCCATCGATCCCGTTTTCTTCCGTCGTCGCTCGTGTGGCCGATTCAGGAAGCCCCGACTCCAAACATGTCGACGCCTCGATTTAGCTTCTGCCGCCTTTCGCCGGCATGTTGCTGCCCTTCCGCTGGCGGAGCCGTCGCGTCTTCATCCGATGGCTTCTGCCGAAGGCGAGATGCGCCCCATGCAGGCGATGCCCTGTAGAAGAGACCTCCCAGACGGGGTCAGAGTAGATGGGGTCGGAGGATCGCGCCGCATCGCCGATGCATCGGCGATATGCGGCGCCGTCGGCGTGAAGAAAGAAACCGGCTCCACATCGAGCCGCATTGCCGATGCATCGGCGATGCGGTGGAGTCCGCCGACCCTATATGATCTCACCCCGTCTGGGAGGCCTCAAGTCCCTGAGGGAGGAACACGGCATGAACATACACTTTCGGAGCTCCAGCAGTCGATGCTCATGCGTCTCTCTCTCTCTCTCTCTCTTTTCTGCCAGATCCTGGAACGCGCCACATCCCGACCGTCGTCCAACGTTTCTGTCGGGCGCACGCGAACGCGGATTAGTGGAGGCCTCCTAGGTGGGGTCCGAGAACATGGGGTCTAAGGATCGCGCCGCATCGCCAATGCATCGCCGATGCATCGGCGACGCATCGGCGACGCCAGCGACGCATCGGCGATGCATCGGCGTGCGGAAACACGGGCTCCACACCGAGCCGCACCGTCGACGCACCAGCGATGCGGTGCGATCCTCCGACCCCACTTACTCCTCGACCCCATCTGGGAGGCCTAGAATGAAGGGGCCCTGGGACACACAAATAAATACACACAAATAAATCGATTCCCCATATTTTCCTATATTTGCTGGGTTTTTGTCTTCCCCGCCACTTCCCCTATTTTCCAATATTTTCTGGGGAGTCGACGATTCATTGTGTCTGTGTGCTTCTTCCCCCCTTGATAGAACTGGGCATCCGTGGATCGTGGGCGCGGGGGCACACCCCCCTTTGCAGGACGCCCGTGCCGCCCCACGTGGGCGCGTGGATCGTGGGCATCCGTGGATCGTGGGCGCGTGGGCGCACCCCCCGAGGCATGACGCGCGGAGCGCGCCGGGTCTGCACGGCAGCGAGGCCCGCCGCTCCTCCGCGCGCCGCGGGATCCGCGGCCTCCCCCCACCCCACGCGGAGATCGTGGAGGTGCCCGCCCCGGGCCCCAGGAGGGGGCTCCTCCTCCGCCCCCCTGGCCGCTCCTCCTCCTTCGCCTCCTCCTCCTCCTCCTCCCTCTCCTCCTCCCTCTCCGCCTCCTCCTCCTCTTCCTCCTCCTCTTCCTCCTCCTCATCCTCGCCTCCTCCTCCTCCTCTTCCTCCTCCTCCTCCTCCTCCTCTTCCTCCTCCTCCTCGCCCTCAATCGTTTGCGCTTCCTCGATTCTGGGATGGGCCTCCGAGGCCAGGTGCGACTTGCCGCTGCGCCCGTCGCCCACGAAGACCGCCACGCGCAGGGGCGCGCGCAGCCGCCCCACCAGCTCGAGGCCCTCGCGCTCCTGCGTGCGCCGTCGTCGTCGCTCCTGCACGCAGCGTCGTTGTTGCGTCGTCGTCGCCGTCGCCGTCGCCGTCGCAATTGCCGTCATCGTCGTCGCGCCTGTGCGCGCCGTCGTCGTCGTCGTCGCTGGCGCCGCCTTCGTGGTCGGTCGCCTCCGCCCCTTGCTCTGCTTTCCCCCTCTCCGCCTCGCCCCCACTCCCCAGTGGAAGGGGCTTCGCGCCGACCCATGAAGGGAGGGAGGGGGAGGGATGCAAGCACGTATGTATGTAGACACATGTATACAGGGCTTCGTTGGCACTTCGCGCTACGCACCTTGGCCCTTCAAGCTTCTCATATCGTGGCGCTTGGCGTCGTCCTCCGTGGCTTTTGAAATTGAGCTGTTTCATTTCAAGTCCCCTGACACGTTCCTTATATGTTTTCGCCCTCGATTTACATTATCTTGCGCCACCCGAAATTTCTTTGATGTGGTTGAATCGAATTTCGAGGTGGACCCGGCGATGTGGCGACGAGAACGCCACCTGGAGGCTCAGAAAAACGTTTAACCAAAATGACGCGCCTTCTTCGCTGTTTCCTGCGCCGGCAAATGTCGTAACGGCCTGCGCGGCGATTTGTGACACCGCTTGGGTCGTTCAGCCGTGAACGATCGCGCATTCCCATTCAACACGGGCCGATTCCTGACCACTGGCCGCGGTCATTCCGAACGCCCGCGCTGGTATCGCCGCTGCGTCGACACGACGTAAACCTACCGTTATGGAGGACAAATTGTTTTTTTGGGGTCGTTTTCTTTACTCCGTGATCTGCTTTTCAGGCCCTGGGGGTTCTAGCGGCACGTGGAGGCCAACGTCGAACCCAAACCGC
>CAUYUJ010014651.1:300635-323135 GCA_963575745.1 Prorocentrum cordatum | reverse complement strand
CGGGCGGAGCAGAGACGCGAAGCGCAGGCGCAGGAAGAGGTGGCGAGGCCACGAGCCTCGTAAAGGTGAGCGGCGGGCGCGGGGCCGCGGTCTGTCGTTCTGGTGTTCTTTCGGCTGGGTGCTGCGGCGTCGCCACGGCTGGTCTCGGCTTGAAAAAGCTGGGGCTCTACCCTCGGGCCCTATCGGGCTGGCGGGTGGAACCACGGTGCACTTGTTGACTCGCCGGCCCCCTCATGCGCCTCACGGCGCTCCCAGGCGATCGCTTCCTGCGGGCTCAGGAACCCATGGGGCTCGGCGACCGTCCCCAGGTCCAGGGGTCCCCATTCCAAATCATACCTGGCGATCTCCACTTCCTCCTGCAGCGGGCCAAGCACCGTGCGCCAGAAGGCCCGCGCTGTCTGGCAGGGGCCCCGTGGTGGGTCAATCCACACGCTTTTCTGGTGTGAGTGCGGGTGGAGCCCCTGCTTCAGTCAGCGCCCTGCGTCCACCAGGCCAGGTGCCTCCAGGCCCCTACTGAAAGGCTCCATGAGCTTCCCCTGGCCGTCTCTGATGCTGCGCGTTGGCTCCACAACTCATGCAGAAGAGCACGTCTGGCTGTGCCCGGCACCAAGCCGCCACGATGCTGTGGCCTCGGAGTCTGCACGTGGTCTGTGTGACGTCCGCGCCCTCCTCGCCGCATCCCCCGCTGGCACCTCTACCTCATCATCGCCCTCCTCTTGTCCCAGCGGCGTAGCCTATTCGCCCTCCTGCTCCTCCTGGCGGCTTTTGCCAGGCTGCCTCAGCACGGGCCCCATCCACAGCCCCTCGTGGCCGCGCAGCTCGTGCCTCTGAATGTAGACCTGCGCGACGCCCAGCCACCCGCTGATTAAGCTGCTTGGCGCGCCGCATACACGCAGCAGCGAACAATCTTGCTTCAACGGGCACCTGCCAAAGTTTCGCGCCTCGCTTTGCCATGCTGTCGGCGATGCCATTGCCCGCCCATTTCCAGCTGTCCAGCGGGGTCCTGGCTGCCTCCTCAGCCAAGTGGGCCTTCACCTTGACCACCTCCACGTCCTGGTCCACCATCTTTGTCCACCATCTTAGTCCACCAGGCTGGCCACAAATGGCGGCGGACGTTCGCGTCCCTGATGGCCGGAGCCCGGTCCCCGGCGCACGAAGGAAAAGTCCTCTCCGTCCCGCGCTTTCTGGAGGGGGCCCTCGGACAGAGGTACCACTCCATTGGCGGCAAATGTGACCTCCCTCATCATTGAGCCTAGCTGCGCGGCGCAGCGCGTTGTCCTCGACGTCGTAAGCGCTGCCGTCGACGAAGACGACCTCTGTGAAGTGGCCTCCTTTCTGGCCTGATGTGCCACACCAGCTGGGCGCTCTCGGGGGCCTCCGCCCTTGGGAAGCACTGCGCAGAGCTCGGCGGCAGAGATCTCGCGAAGAGCTCCCCCGCCGCCTCGCCGCGCGACCGCGCGACCCTTGCAGCTTCTACGAGCTCGGGCGGGCATCGGTTCCTCCTGCGCAACACCGTGCCGTCGCAGGCGAAATAGCGATGCCACAGGGCTCCTCGCGCCGTACGGCAGATCTTGCACCTGTCGTCGTCCGCCTTGCCAGCGTCGCAGAGCCTGGCTTGAGTCCAATGTGATCCCCCGATCAGGCTCCCGAGGGCGCGCTTATGGGACGCGCCCCACTCCTCCTCATCGTCGCCACGTCGGGCGAGCAGCCTTGCCGTCGGCATCGAATTCAGCGGAGCTGCCTAAGCGCCTTCACCACGGAATCGGGCAAGCTCGCACACGCCAGAAGCCTTCTGCGCGCACTCCTGATCAACTCCATGACGGCCCCCGGGGCAACCACTTCATGTTCAGCCTCTCGCCTAAAGGGAGCTCCACCTCATCGTAGCTCTGCTTCTTGCGTGATAGCAATCCTGCTCAGACCCACATGGAACGCCTCCGCTGGGCACCGACAGTGGGCCCACGGAGGAGGAGGAGGAGGAGGAGGAGGAGGAGGAGGAGGAGGAGGAGCAGCAGGAGGAGGACATGGAGGACATGGAGGAGGAGGAGGAGGAGGAGGAGGAGGAGGAGGAGGAGGAAGAGGAGGAGGAGGAGGAGGAGGAGGAGCAGGAGGCGAAGGAGGAGGAGAAAGCGGAGAGGCAGGAATAGGGTGGGTCTTGGAGGAGGAGGCGGGCGAGGAGTATGAGGAAGAGGCTGGAGGATCGCTAGTCCTCCGGGATGCTTCTCACCGCCACGGCCAGACCCCCCCCTGGGATTTTTTTGGCCAGAGCGCACCCCCGAGGAAAATCTGGGAACGAGTTTTTAAGGGAGAAGGTGTAGTAAAACTGATGAGGACGGGGGGCATGAGGGGGAGGATGACCAGAACAATCACTATAACTATATGCATCAACGCGGGAAGTCCGTACAACCATTCGCGCAGTGACGCCTCCCTACGGATGAGCCAACCACTCGCTGGCGCACGTGCAGGCCACGATATGCCATTCGCTCTCCACCCTTTCCGTCATGCCCCCTCCGCAGCACTGCAGTGCCCGCGCTGTTGAGGGCTGCGCGCTCCAAACATTCGGACTTTTTGCTCCCGTGCTCTTCAGCAGACCGCTTCCCAACCATGCGGTGGCGAGCCGCGGAGGAGCGCTCAGGATCGGCGTCATGAGCGCTGCCCTGACGCCAAGTAGCAGCTTCGGAGCGGAGAGCCATCAGTAGCGAATGCCCGGCACATTTGTGTGGCACAGAAATAGACAAGGACGTGAAGGCAGTGCATCAGGACAAATGCAGCGGAGGCAAGGAGACACGCGTAAGCGGGCTGCTGCCGAGGCACAGTCCACCACAAAAGCTGGTCCTGAAAAGAGTGCAACACGTGTCACAATATCAGAATGAGCCAGCCATGCAACAATACACCATGCAAAGGAATTGCGGCCGCGCTGTTTCCAGGCCCAAAGACTCGCAACCCGAGATGGGCTGAGTCTCGGCCACAGCAACCGAATTCCTATTTGCGCCCTGGATCCGCAAGCTATGCGGTGCAACACATGTCGTGCAATCTATGTGCTGCGATGAAATTGTCAACTCATGTGTTGTCCAGTCCACTGCTCGCGAAATCACCCTCACACCCGCATCTGGTTTGGCAAAACCCATGCGGCCACGATTGCGGGTTGCCGATTGGCACTTGCTATCGCCACTGTGTGGCCGCGCTGGCGCGCACACGCTCGCGCGCGAACCCTGGCACAACTAATGCGGCCGCGATGGCTCTTACTGGTGGGGACTGCAAAGCTCGTCTCAAAACCGTGCTGACGCGCGGGCGCTTCAGTGCGGGCCAGTTACCCGGGCAGTCTCGGTATCATCATGACGTCGGCACCGTCGGCAACGATGATGGTACTAGCGATTATGGTGGCGATGATGATGATGATGTTGCTGCTGCTGATGATGAGGCTGACGATGCTGCTGATGATGAGGATGATGGTGATGATGATGCTGCTGATGATGAGGATGATGGTGATCATGATGATGCTGATGCTGATGATGATGGTCATAGCCTATTCTTCTTATGAGCAGGGAAGCCTAAATTGTGCAATCTGTGTGGTGCACGCTATGCAGTGCAAGCTGCATGTTGGAAGCTGAAGCGTGCGCTTTACGTCGCGCAATCGGCGAGGCAGCGCTCGAGGCGCCCACGAACGGCCGAGAGGCGCCCACCGAGCGAAAAGCCGAGAGAACTCCCAGCCGGCACGAGGCGCCCAACGAGGCGGCAGCGGGCGCCCACCTTCCGAACACCGAAAATTCCCGGCCAACTGGGACAGGCACTCAGCGTGCTGGGAGGGAGGGGCTGGGAGGACACGGGGCACGAGTGCGGAATAAGCCCGTTCAGCATACGCGACGGTACGGATGATCTGACCCTTCCTCCCAGCCCCACCCTCCCAACCCTCGGGGGCGTCCAGGAGGGGGCGTCCAGGAGAGGGGCGTCCAAGAGGGGGGCGTCCAAATCATGGCCCGAGGCACGCGCGCTGCCCAGGGGGGGGGGACGTCTTGAGATGAGAAGCGGCGCCGCGAAACGGGGAGAGATACCATGGCCCCCGCCATGATCGAAGGGGCCCACGGACACACGCATAAATACACACAAATCCCAGGATTCCCCATATTTTTCAATATTTTCTGGATTTTCGTCTTCCCCCCACTTCCTATATTTTCCAATCTCTCCCTGGGAGTCGACGATTCATTGTGTCTGTGTGCTTTTCCCCCCTCCTGATTGATATCCTCCCCTCCCCCTGGTCATCCCCCCTCCCTTCTTGGCCGTCCTGCGCGCGGGCCTTGCAACGCGTGCCGTTCGAGCCGTCGTCGCGCAAACGCGCGCCGAAGCATGCGCCTCCAAATCGAACCGCCGCCGGCGCCTGCGCCCCTTGCGAACGCGGCTCAAACTTGAGACCTTTTTGGACCCCCCCCCCTGTTGGGGATATTTTCTTGCGGCGGCCGCCCCGAAGCCCGACAGCTGTCTCGCGGAGCAACACGAGGCGCCCACCAGGCGGCCACGGGCGCCCCGCAAAGGCCCCAGACCCGGCGCGCTCCCCGCCGGCAGAGGGGCGCCCCTGCCCAAGAGGGGGGGCCCACTGGCGCCCCCCAGACTGAGAGCCCGCAGCTCCCAGCTCCTCCTCCTCCTACTCCTCCGCCTCCTTCTCATCACCTCCTCCTCCTCCTCCTCCTCCTCCTCCTCCTCCTCCTCCTCCTCCTCCTCCTCCTCCTCCCCCCCATAGTTTCTCCTCATAGATAAATCCTCCCTGTCGCACCCCGAGGCCAATTCTTAGGGCGGGCCGGGCGTTTCGCCTGAGACATCCTCACAACTTCTGATTCTAAAGAGGGCGGGTGGTTTTCAAAATGTGGCTCTCGCCTGAGCGCCGCGCACATTCGTTTTGAACATTTGCAAGAGCTTCACGGATTGAGGACGGGAGGTTTTCAAAATGTGGCTCTCGCCTTAGCGCCGCGCACACTCGCTCTGAACATTTGCAAGAATTTCACGGATTGAGGCCGGTAATTTTCAAAATGTGGCTCTCGCCTTAGCGCCGCGCGCATTCGTTTTGAACATGTGCAAGAGCTTCACGGATTGAGGGCGGGTGGTATTCAAAATGTGGCTCTCGCCCTAGCGCCGCGCACATTCACTTTGAACATTTGCAAGAGTTTCACGGGTTGAGGGCGGGTGGTTTTCAAAATGTGGCTCTCGCCTTAGCGCCGTGCACATTCACTTTGAACATTTGCAAGAGTTTCACGGATTGAGGGCGGTAATTTTCAGAATGTGGCTCTCGCCTGAGCGCCGTGCGCATTCGTTCTTAACATGTGCAAGAGCTTCACGGATTGAGGGCGGGTGGTTTTCAAAATGTGGCTCTCGCCCTAGCGCCGCGCACATTCACTTTGAACATTTGCAAGAGTTTCACGGGTTGAGGGCAGGTAGTTTTCAGAATGTGGCTCTCGCCTTAGCGCCGTGCACATTCGTTTTAAACATGTGCAAGAGCTTCACGGATTGAGGCTGGTTCATTTTCAAAATGGGGCTCTCGCCTCAGCGCCGCGCGCATTCTTTTTGGACATTTGTAAGAGTTTCACGGATTGAGGGCGGTTCCTTTTCAGAATGTGGCTCTCGCCTTAGCGCCGCGCACATTCGGCCTCAAACATTGCATGAGCTTCACGGGTTCCCAAGATCAACGTACCAAACACTATGTTTTGAAGGATTCAGGGTTATGCGGGTGCAACAGTTATGTTGTTTCGCGGTGTTGAAATCAAAAAAATGGCGTTATGGCACGATTCTGGATCAGCAAAACGCAGCAGCCAGGTTGATACGTGGCGTTGAAATCCAGAGAACAATGTTTTGGCATGCTTCAGGATCTTCAAACAGTTGTCTTCCACCGAGGCAGTTCCCTCAATGGAAATGAACCGCTGTAGGGGCCTATGAAGAGGGAGCTTGGAGGGAGGGTTAATTCCAACATCGTTGATGACTCTTGGGTTTCCACTGGTCCTGCTTCTCCTCCCTCTCCTCCTCCTCCTCCTCCTCCTCCTCCTCCTTCCCCTCGTCCTCCTCCTCCCCCTCGTTCTCCTCCTCCTCCTTCTCCTCCTCCCCGTCCCCCTCGTCCTCCTCATCCTCCTCCTCCTTGCCACAGAGGTGGGAACACCTTACAATGATGGCCCGGCCACAAGAGACCCTCCACAAGAAACCCAACCCGGAGACCGCAGGACGTCCACGGAATGTTTGGGGCGGGAACGCCACGCCTTCTGCCGCGGAACTATCGGAACCCAAGAAACCCAGGGCACCCACCCAGGAGGCAAGCGGGGTGTTTCTTGGCAAGCACCCTTCGGGGAACAAAAAGCGAGACAGCGCTCCACACACAGAGTGACACATCCATTCTGCAAGATCTGCAACCTGCGCACACATTCCCGCGACCCGAGAGCCAGCGCAAATAGTCAGTCCTCGCCAAGTGTGCGCGATGCCCCAACAACCAAAACACCATAGCACGGATCAAACATACGAAGACAATCAAATGCGCTGTGGCCTGATTCGAACTGTCGGCAATCTCCAGCAAGCCCATCTTCCGCTTGACGGCGTCTTGCGACAGGTTGTGGGGGGTACAGGGGCACCAGAGAGCAACGGATGAGACGCCAGCGACGAGAGAGCGACGCTACGCAACAACGGGGAAGCACGATGCTGCGAAGCTGCCCCAAACCTCGTTCCCTGCTTGTCCGTGATTATGCGTAACCCAGAGAGAGAGAGAGAGAGAGAGAGAAAAAGAGAGAGAGAGAGAGAGAGAGCACGATGTGCATCCCCGGCCTCCCTGACAAGCAACGGGCGAATTTCGAAGGAACAGCTTGGAAGAAACAACGGCTGGTGACATGATGCACCAAGAGAAGCACGAGGAGGGGGGGGGGGGGAGATGAGACGGCAGGAGAGGAAGGGGAGAAGGGAGGGAAGACGGAGAGTGGATAAAGGAAGGAGGAGGAGGAGACGAGCGAACATGGAAGAGGAGGATATCCAGCAAGAAGAGGAGGAGGCAGACGAGGGAGAGAAAGTGCAGAGGAGGAGCAGGGAAACGATGAGGGACACGAGGGAGGAGGGGGGGGGAGGAAGGAGGGGAACTGGAACATGTGGAGACACTCGCAGAGGGAGGCGAAGGGGCCAGAAGCCAAACCGACTCGTCAAGAAAACACCAAAGACGCCAGAGACAGAGAGTGATATATATATATATATATATATATAGAGAGAGAGAGAGAGAGAGAGAGAGAGAGAGAGAGAGAGAGAATGAGCGAGACATTGCTGAACCAGGGGCGCCGAGGCCGAATCGGGGCAACCGAGCGGGAAAGCCAGGAGGCGTGGCCCGAGGGCGCTGCCCGAGCGGAGGATGCTGCGTGGAGCAGTGCGGCCCTCGTGCCAGAAGTTGGAACGACGGGGCCTCTTTCGGAGGAGGAGGAGGAGGACAACGAGGGGGAGGCGGAGGATGAGGAGGAGGAGGAGGACGAGGAGGAGGATGAGGACCAGTGGAAACCCAAGAGTCATCAACGATGTCGGAATGAACCCTCCCTCCAAGCTCCCTCTTCATAGGCCTCTACGACGGTTCATTCCCCTTGAGGGAACTGCCTCGTTGGAAGACAACAACTTGAAGATCCAGAAACGTGCAAAAATAATGTTCTCAGGATTTTAACGGCACGTATCAACCTGACTGCTGCGTCTTGACGATCCAGAATCGTGCCAGAACGCCGTTTTGGGGACTTCATCACAGCGAATCAACACAATTGCTGCGCCCGCAAAGTCCTGAACCCTTCCAAAACACTATTTCTGGTCCGTTGATCATGGGAATCCGTGAAGCTCATGCAATTTGTTTAGACGAATGTGCGCGGCGCTGAGGCGAGAGCCACATTTTGAAAAGGAACCGCCCTCAATCCGTGAAGCTCTTGCAATTTGTTTAAACGAATGTGCGCGGCGCAAAAGCGAGAGCCACATTTTGAACAGGAAACTTCAATCCGTGAAGCTCTTGCACATGTATAAAACGAATGTGCGCGGCGCAGAGGCGAGAGCCACATTTTGAAAAGGAGCCGCCCTCAAGCCGTGAAACTCTTTCAATTTTTGTTAAACGAATGTGCGCGGCGCTGAGGCGAAAACCACATTTTGAAAGCGACCCGCCCTAATCCGTGAAGCTCTTGCACGTATTTAGAACGAATGTGCGCGGCGCTAAGGCGAAAATCACATTTTGAAAACCACCCGCCCTCAATCCGTGAAACGCATGCAAATTTTTGAAACGACTGTGCGCGGCGCTACGGCGAGATCCACATTTTGAAAACGACCCGCCCTCAATCCGCGAAGCTCTTGCACATGTTTAAAACGAATGTGCGCGGCGCTACGGCCAGAGCCCCATTTTGAAAACCACCCGCCCTGCATCTGTGAAACTGCTGTCACTTTTTAAGCTTCAGAATCACAAATGGTCAAGAAGTCTAAAGCGAAACGCCCGGCCCGCCCTAAAAACTAGCCTCGGGGTGCGACAGGGAGGAATCACCTATAAGGAGAAGGAATGGAGGAGGAGGAGGAGGAGGAGGAGGAGGAGGAGGAGGAGGAGGAGGAAGAGGAAAAGAACGAGGGGGAGGAGGAGGAGGAGGAGGAGGAGGAGGAGGAGGAGGAGGAGGAGGAGGAGGAGGAGGAGAAGGAGGAAGGAGGAGGAGGAGGAGGAGGAGGAGGACGAGGTGGATGAGGAGGACGAGGGGGATGAGGAGGAGCGAGGGGGTAGCTCTGTGACCACGGCGAGCCTCGGCCAAGAACCAGAGCGCCTCCCGCACCCAACAGTTGTAGGTTTCGGGTGCGCCGGCGCGGGGGGCGAGGAACAGGGTGGCTTTAGCGCATCAGGGGCCGAAGCAGGGGCGCGGACGGGGAGGGGGGATTGGGAACGTATGGACAGGCGTAAGAACAATGGTACGAGCACGACTAAGAGGATTACGACGGAGAGCGCGAAGAAGAGGAGTCATACTGCCGATGATAATATAACAATAAAAAACTGAACATAATAACAATACTATTACGAATAATATTAGGACGAAGAAATAGAGGGGGCCGTGCAATCTTGTTTGTGCAACTGGCCCTGGCCAAAATGCCCCCCCCCAGAGTCCGCACCCCCCTCTTGGACGCCCCCGGGACTTTTTGGCGTCTTTGACCGTGGGAGAAATTTGCACGAAACAAACGGGTCCTGATGGAAACGGGTCGTGGACCCCGGGACTCTCCCCAGGACTAGTTCTGCATCTTTTCCGTTTTCTGACACGCCCAAGGCCCATGGACGGCCCAGGAAGGCCAAGGACTCCGAAACACCTCAGGACCCATCTGAAGGGACACATGGACACACAACACAAGTAGACACAAATCCCAGGATTCCCCATGTTTTCCTATATTTTCTGGCTTTTTCATCTTCCACCCCACTTTCAACATTTTCCCAGATCTTCCTGGGAGTCGTCGATTCGTTGTGTCTGTGTGCTTCTTTTTCTCCTGACCATCTCTTTCAGGATCCGTTCCCAGACATCCGATGTCTGGATGCTTTTCAATAAGGGGCAGGGCATTTTTGTTTCACCCCGAGCTGTTTTTTACGGTCCCAGGGCCCGGCAAGGGCCCCCGGAGGCCGAAAACTGGCAGAGAGCTCTCGCCGTCTGTTTTTGTTTGTTTGTCTGCTCTTGTTCTTGCTCTGACGACGCGAGCAGGTCTCCGTTCGCCTCATGGCGATGAGATGGAGGCCCCCCATATGGGGACCGAGTACATGGGGTCGGGGGATCGCGCCGCATCGCCGATGCATCGGAAACGTCGGCGATGCACCAGCGCCGTCGGCGTGGAGAAAATCGGGCTGTGCATCGAGCCGCATCGACGACGCATCGGCGACGCATCGGCGATGCGGCGCGATCCTCCCACCCCATCTGGGAGGCGCGGCGAGCAAGGCGGACCGGAGCCTGCCAGCGCCGGCAGGACGGTCGCGGAGGGTCCTGGCTCCCGCCCCGGGCTCTGCAGAAGCACGGCCTGTCGCTCAGGACTCGACCGCTCGTGTAGCACTGGTGGGGAATCCCCCTCCTCCTCCTCTTCTTCTTCCTCCTCCTCCTCCTCCTCCTCCTCCTCCTCCTCCTCCCCCTCCTCCTCCTCCTCCTCCTCCTCCTCCTGAACCTTCTCCTCCTCCTCCTCCTCCTTCTCCTCTTCCTCCTCCTCCTCCTCCTCTTCCTCCTCCTCCTCCTCCTCCTCCCTTTCCTCCTCCTCCTCCTCCTCCTCCTCCTCCTCCTCCTCTTCCTGAGCCTCTTTCCTCTTTCTCCAGCTCTCTGTGCTGCTCCTCTCTGCCGTTCTCTTTCCTCCTCCTCCCCCTGCCGCTGCTCCTGCCCCCCCGGAGGGGTGTGGGGGGGCTGCTGAGGTGGCCCAGCACTGGTTCTGGTCAGCCGGAGGGGGGGGAGAGACATGGGTCCCCTCGCCTCCGCGGCTGGACGCAGCTCGACAACGAAAATGTCAGCTTCGACCCCGGGAGGAGGAGGAGGAGGAGGAGGAGGAGGAGGAGGAGGAGGAGGAGGAGGAGGAGGAGGAGGATAATGGGGTCTGGGGACAGATTTTGAGCGGATTTGCCCTTGCCTCCCCTCTTGACAAATCTCCCCGGGGCGCCTCTTTCTTAGAAGCCTCATGGAGCTTCTCAGAAGGCCCCTGCCTTCTACGAAGCCCCGCCGCCTTCTTAGGAGACCCCCCCTCGCAGGGACAGGGATAAAACAACATCTAACAAGAAATCATACCCTCAACTGGCGAATGTGTCGTGGAAGTGAGCGGTGGGCCGTTCCTCGGATGCCATCGGATTGCGCGGTGGCTCTAAATCCTCGCTTGGACAAAAAACATGTTTTGTCAAAGTTGCGCGCGACGTCGCTGACGTGCCGCCAGTTTGTCAGTAGCACGTCACGTGCTTCCTTACCTCGTCCCAAGACCTCTCAAGCTCCGCAGGCGAGAGGGCGAGCCCGAAAGCGGCGGGGCAGAGACGGCCTCGTTCGAAGCAACACGCCGCAGCTTCCGTCCCGAAGCAGTGCTTGGACCGGGGGGCGCCGACTTGCGCTGCTAGGCCGTTTGGTGGGGGATCCGCCGTTCGATTGCTCTCCCCGCAGGCTCGTGATCCTGTTGTCGGGTCGGGCGAAAGGGGGGGATCGCAAAGGGGGGGTTTGAGAATCAGCTCGCGTAGCTGATTTTCACGGCGCCTCCCGGCGCCGGAGGCGGCCATGCATCGAGGAATGGGCCCCTCGGTGAGGCCGAAACCAGCTGCATGCAGCAAATTTCGTACCCCCCCCTTTCCCAATCCCCCCCTTTCGCCCGGCTCGATGTTGGTGGGGAGGGGGGCCCGCGTCCCGCGCGGGTGAGGCTCGCGTCCCTCGCCCGCGCGGGGCTTGGCTGACAGCGCGGGGGCTCGTGCTCCCCTGCGCGCCCGCCGGGGCGGGGCCCGCGGCCACGCGCTCGGGCTCCCGATGACGATGGCGCCGTCGTTATCGTCGTCGTCGTCGTCGTCGTCGTCGTCGTCGTCGTCGTCGTCGTCGTCGTCGTCGTCGTCAGTCATCAGTCAATGCCACCGTCATCGTGACCTTCGCCATGGAAGCGACGGGCCACGCAGCGCCCGCACGAGAGCGCCACGGGCCACCGAGCCAGAGCCGTGCCGCGCGCCACCCCCACGAGAGAGGCCCACGAGCCACCGCCGTGGCCTTCCGCGCGCCACCCCGGCCAGGGGAGCGAGCGAGCGAGCGAACCCCGCGGGCATGCCCGTCGGCTGCTCGGTCCTGTGCAAGGCGTGGGGTGTACCATTCGACTTCCAGCCGGGCAAGAAGCACGACACGTGAGCAGAATCTGGAATCGGGAACTCGGAGGCGTCGGGCCACGAGCGGGCCGCGGGCGACAGAGCGCCCTCGCCGTGCGCTGCCCCCGCGAAATGAGGCGCAGCAGAGTCGTCCGTACGTCTGGCCGCGTGGCCAGGTCTATGAAGGTCAAGGGGGCTGATAGGACCGTGCCTCGGCACCGGGCTGCCGTCCCGAGGTGTAAGGGGAACGCCTGGGAATTGGCGAAGTGGTTAACCGAGAGCACGTGGCACGGGTCATGGGGCACAGTGGACGTGCTATCATGTCACAGCCCTGCCGCAAACAACAACTGCACAACTCCCAGGGGCATCTCCAACCCGCCGCGCACCTAGTAGGAGGAGGTCTGCATCCTTCGACATGTCGGTTTCGCCAGGGTTCACCTCCCCTGCCAGCAATGGGGGCGATCGGGGGAAGGAATGAAGATCAGGGATGGCGGAATCTGCATGATTGGGAGACCAGGGGACGCGCCATGTGCACTGCGCCACTGTGCCCACTGGCATGCAGTGGAGGGCCATCATGCTCCAGGTCTGCCTGGCTGAGTTTCTGTCGATTTGTACCCCCCGCTTCGCATACAGCTGCTGTCCCCCCTGTCAAGATCCCTCCAGGTGGAGAGAAAGAGAGAGAGAGAGGCTGCCTGGTCGCATGAGACGTGTGTCCTCTGGTCACCAGTGAATCGCCCCAAAGAGTGCTGCGCTGGCACAATGGCCGACTTGCCGCATGCGACTGGGCCAATAGGCTGACAGGTACGTGCTGAGCACAACGCAAGCACATGGCACGACTCCTTGCTTCACTATGGGAATCAAATCAACGAACATGGTATGTGCGGCCCCCTGCGGCTTCCGAGTTTCCCTCCCTGCTAGCCCCTCGGTCCAAACTTCAGACGCAACACGACTTCAACATCTCCAGAACGAAATGGGGCCCTCCAAATCAGAATGCGCCGCCCCGTGCACGACTCATCGTAGACTAATCTCCGAGAGAGGGACGACCTGTGCGAGAAAAAATGAAACCTTCCCAAAGCCACTCGCGTGAAAGCTCATCCGTGGCGTCACCATCATGTTGACATGCTAAGTTCAAACTCCAGAACCCAAACACACATGCCGTGTGCGTGTATGCATGGCTCGGGTCCCCGCGAGTCCTTTTCCCATTCGCTCTCCGTCCCTGCCGCGAGCCTCAATCACCTTGGCGTCTGCCTTGCTCTTGGCGAGCTTGGGCAACTTGCACGCAGGAGCCACTTGTCCGCTCGTGCCCACCTCCCAGAGCCAGGGCGGCACGGAACGTCGAGAGGAGGGGCGCAAGCATAGTATCGCTGTAGTGGGCGAGGTACAGTTAAGACGGAGGAGCAGGGATCTGGGGCGGAGTCGCCAGGGACACGGACGGGGAATACAGAGGGAGAGCGAGAGAGAGGAACACCGTTTGACTCTGCGGCAACGCGCGCGGCGACGCGGGGGCAAATCACAACGCGGTGGCCCGCATGCGAAGGCAGCATCGAGGGACACACATGCATGAACCAATATACGTGGACCCCTTTGACGTACACTAGACTGGGGTAACACTCCGATCCATCTCTCACCTCGTTCATCCTGACCTCCTCCCCTCCCCACCCCGAAGGGCCCCCCCCCATTGCCCTCACGCTGCAAAAACGACCAACATGCACTCATCCTGGTGCACTCGTACTCCGCTGATGCTCAAAGCCAGCATCAGAAACTTATATCAGCATAAGCGGAGGACGACGATTGAGGAGCAAGACAAGCACTCAAAAGAGGGAAGAGGAGAACATCGCGGAGGACATCGTCTCCATCTTGAATATACTCTTCGCCAATACGGTCACCAGCGCGAGGCAAATCAGATAAAACTAATACATACTTCGGCCTTTGAGGGTGCCAACTTTGGGGATACAGACCAACACATCACAACAGCGACCCGTAAAGCGCGCGCTGCGGTAATCCCGAGGCAAGGCCAGAAGGAATGGTACGCAGACTTCGCTCTTTGAGGAGGCCGCGGGGGGGGGGGGAGGGGGGGCTAACGAGCAATGCCGACCTGCGCCCCGTGAAACGCGCGCGGTGGCGACCGAAGGCAGCGCACTCATACAAGCAACGTGGACGACTTCGCTCGTCGAGGGGGCCCCGGCTGGGGGAACGCATGCAGGTAAGCAAATGTCCTTCTCCCGAGATGAGCCTCCAAGGTGGCGCAGCAAAGGGCGCCCACCACAGCGGAACGCTCACCACTCACGCGCACGAGGAACCACCGTCCGCTCGCTTGCCCCCTGCTTCCGGCGAGCTCCGCTCCGACCCGAGCCGCCCAGAGCTCGTCCAGATTGCCCTTGGCCCCTTCGCTGCCGCGACCGGCAGCCCCCCCCACCCATCCGCAAGGGGAAACGAGGGGCAAGCGAGCCGGCAGCTGCGCTCCGCCCAGTATGGCGGCGCCTTCGGGCCTCGGGCCCAGCGCAGCTGGCACTCCGCCAGGCGGGCGGGAAGCAGCGGGGCCCAGACCAAGACCGGCGAGCACACAGCGTACTCATAGGAGGAGCGGGGGGGGAGGGCGCGGACAAGTTGAGGAGGAGGAGGAGGAGGAGGAGGAGGAGGAGGAGGAGGAGGAGGAGGAGGAGGAGGAGGATAGGAGAGGGATTGAGAGAGGGCGGCAGGGGTATGGGCTTCAATTTTCCGCACTGGTCGTTGAGGGCCCCTGCGGCCCCACGATGAAGAACACCTTCGCGGCAGAGCTCAGCTTGACCGCCTCCTTGATGGTCTCCTCCCCTCCTCTCCGCTCTGCTCCCTCCTCCTCCAGAGGAGGGGACGGGGCAGGAGGGGAAGGGGGAGGAGGGGAAGGGTATGCTTTGCTCCGTTCTGCTCCCCACCTCTCCTCTGCCCTTTGCCGCGCCGCTGCCGCTGGCCTCCTAGATCTTTCGTCTGCGCGGGGGTCCACGGGAGCTTACGTGTCTGCACAGGCTCCACGCGAGCGCAAGTGGCTGCCAGACTCCGCCAAGAGTTAGCCCTGGCTTCGCCTGGACTGCCCTTGACTCCGATCGCGGCCCTCGCCAGTGCGAGGACTTCTGGGGGGTCGTCGAGGGCTGGCTCACTGAGGTGGCGCCCAAAGGGAGGAGAGCGGGGAGAAGCACAAGAAGGGAGAGGACAAGCCGGGTGCCCTCGCGCCGCACCTCACATCCGACCCCTCCCGCCCGTCCCCTCCCGTTGCGCTCGGGCACCCGCCTCGGGCGCCGCGACGACCGGCGCTGCGCGCCTCCGCGCCGCCGCCGGACCCGACGGCAGAGGACAGCAAGGCCGAAGGGGCCCTGGGACACACAAGTAAATCGACACACACACATAACAGGCCCATATTTTCCCATATCTTCTGGGTTGTCGACTTCCCCCCCCCCCCACTTCCCATATTTTCCTCTTATTTTCTGGGGAATCGGCGATCAACTGCGTTTGTGTGTCTCTTCCCCTCCTGAACAGCTCTGGCAGGCCTGAGCTTTGCCGACTCGCGACGTCGGATCGGACCGGGAATGGAGCGGATCGCCGGCGCGGCGCCCCGAATCCAGTCGGAAGCGGGTCGCCGCGCGCCCAGCTCCGGCGGGCCCCAGGCAAGGCTTGTGAACCAGGCCAAGCCGAATCGCATCGGAATCGCGGGCCCAGCCCGCGAATCGAGTCGCATCGAATCGCAGCGTGGGCGACCCTGTCTGGTCCCTTTTCAGGCCTCCTCCCGCCAGGGAGAGCCGCACTGCGCGACACCTGAGCGCTCGCCGGTGCCTCCAGGCTTGCACGCATTGTCCCGCACACCCTGCGAGTACAGTGGAGGCCAATCCACAATAATCTGGAGGTCGGAAAGGGGTGTGGCATCAAGGGGTACGGTGCCAATCGTGGAAATGGCGATGCTATCTGCGATAAATAAAATCGCCAGAGTCCCCTTTACATGAAATTGACACCACACTCCTTTTATACCATGCCCCTTTTTTACCTCCAGAGAGCAACCTCCCGCAAGAATCCCAGCCCGGAGTCCCCGGGATGCCCATTGATTTCTGATGTGGGGGCGTCGCGCTCGCCGCGGCAAGACCATCGAAACCCGAGAAGCCCAGGGCACCCTGGAGGCGAGCAGGGCGTTTCCTGGCCTGGGCCTCCGCTGTGTACACCGGCTCCCGGTGCCCGAAGCTGCCTGCGCGCTCTTCGTGGCGAAGGGCCTCTGCGTCTGAGGCATCCCTCCCCTTCCTTTAAGTCGGGCCTGTCCCTCTACAGGAGGAATATCCCCAAATGGTAATTAACACATCGTCAGGGGACGATTTTCCTACTATATTTGAACAGTTTGGGGCATTTTTTGGTTCCTCTTCCTTTTGCGCCCAAAACCCGCCTGCAGGGGGACACGGCCGACTTATCCCTCCCTTCTCTCTGCGGCCGCCCTCCTTCGGTGGCAACTCATGGGAGCCTCCCGTACCATCCTGTCGGCTCCTGCGAGTCGACGCTCAATCGACGCTAAGTCGACGCTGTTCGACGCTACATCGGCACTGCTTGACGCTAGCCGACGCGCTAAATCGGCGCTATCTCGTCGACTTCCGGGCGCTCATCGGCGCTGATCGACGCTACAATCGGAAGTGGGAGGGTACAACCGGCTCCCACGATTTGCTACCGAACCCCCTCTCCCGGCCCCCCGTGCCTGAGGCTGCCTGCGCGCTCCTCGTGAGGAAGGGCCTCTGCGTCTGAGGATGCCGCCCCCCCACTTGCCCTTTTCTTACCCGGGGCCCTGGGACACAGAAGTAAGCCAAGCCCCAGCATTCCCCATCTTTCCCCATTATATATATATATATATATATATATATACTCTGGGCCGTCGTGTTCCCCCCTATTTTTCCATATCGATCCCACATTGTCCTGGGAGCCGGCGGTGACTCGTGTCTGCCTGTGTGTTTTTCCCCTCCTGAGCGGCCGCCCCCCTCCTCTCCGCCCCTGTGGCCAGGTTGAGCCCCTATGGCCCTGTTTTTGTTTTCCTCTGGACAGGTTTCGAACCAATGGAGGTCAGGCGTCCACCTTGCAGGAGGCCGCCAACTATGTTCCGACGCCGGCACCGGCAAGGGCCCTCCAGCCCATCACTGGCACACAGAGCCTCCTTTGCCAAAGTATCGGCAAGGCGGACTGAGGAACGAAAGGGGAGAGAGAGCCGGGAGCCGGAGGAGGCAGGGGAGGAAAGAGCAAAGCCACGGCCTGTGGCTTTGCTCTTGTGCCCCTGTGGCCCTGGAGCACGGCCCGGCGGCTCGGGGGGGGGGGCGCGGCGCTGCCGCGGGCAGCCAGCGCGAGGACCCCGACGCGCGGGAGGGCTCCGGGCGGGTGCTCACGGGGGGCGACCCCAGCGGGGGGCGAAGAGAACCCAGAGATCCAGCGTCTTGAAACAATCGCGGCGGAGGTCTGTCGCGGTTCTCGGCCTCTTTAGGGGCCCTTACCGGGCAAAAAACTTGCACTAAGGATGCGCAAGAAGGATGCAAGGCCCTGGGACGCCCATGTCGAAGCTTTTCGAGCGGGACTGGCAATCGAGAGTGGCTAGGGATGGGCCGAAGGGGCAAGGATGCCAGGGTGCCCTTGCGAAGGGGTCCCATCCTTATCGCCGATTTCGACTGCAGTCCGCTTCGCCGTGCCCCACGTCAGCTGCCAACGCGTTCGTTGGGCCGTGCCTATCGCCGTCGACCAAGAACCATTCCGCTACCGAGGACCCCCTCATGCGTCTTTTAGCCAGCGTGTACCCGCCCATCATGGACGCAGCGCCCTGCCTCCTTAACGTTCGACGTTGATGCCGTGCCTTCATGTTTAGAGTCATGCGTCTTTTAGCCAGCGTGTGCCCGCCCATCATGGACGCAGCGCCCTGCCTCCTTAACGTTCGACGTTGATGCCGTGCCTTCATGTTTAGAGGCCTCCTCGATGGGGTCCGAGTGGATGGGGTCGGAGGATCGCGCCGCATCGCCAATACATCGGCGATGCATCGTCGATGCATCGGCGATGCATCGGCGATGCAACGGCGACGCATTGCCGACGTCGGCGATGCATCGGCGACGTCGACGTGAAGCAAATCGGGCTCCGCACCGAGCCGCATCGCCGCTGCATCGGCGATGCGGCGCGATCCTTCGACCCCACCTGCTCCGACCCCATCTGGGAGGCCTGGAATCTTGTCCTCTGGCGCAGGCATGGGGAGGAGGGGAGGTGTGAGGAGACGCGGGCCAGACGCCCGCTCAGCGTGCCTCAGGGCCGGGGTCGAGCCCGGCGGCCCTCCCGGTGGGTCGCCCGTGGCCGGACGGCGGGCCGCCAAGGGGGCGCTCGAGAGAACTGCCCCTCCGTGCGACGGCCTCGGCCCGGCGAGGGGGCCTCGAGGGATCCCGCGGGGCGTCGCCCCGGATGGGGCTCGCGAGCGGCGACGCACATCCGTAGCCGCAGCCTCGCGGTCTGGACCCCGTGGCGCGGTGCCGCGGGTGCGCGGTCGCCGGGAGAAGCTCCGCGCGGCGCCTCCGCGAGCAGCCACGCCCCCCATCCGCGGGGCTGCCGCCGGGGGGCCTTGCACGCGGGGCCGCGGGCACGGACATGCTTTGCGCCCACGAGGGGCGAGGGAGCGACGAGGATCGAGGATCGCGTTCCTGCTGGCTCTCAAACGATTCGGGCCCGTTGGGCCTCCGAAGGCCCCCCCACGGTGGGTCGGCGCCAGGGCTGTGCAGGAGCCCGCGGGGGGCAGCTGGGGACCGCCCCCGACGGAGAGGGAGGGGTTACCAGCCTCGAACGTATCCCTATCCTTAAAATTGACACGCCAAAAGGCGATGACAATCTTAGGGATTCGCCCTCAAAAAATAAGGGAATCCCTAAGATTGGCATCGTGATGAGGAGGTGCCTAGCATAGGGATAGGGATATGTTCCAGGCTGGTAAGGGGGGAGACTCGGCGATCGAGTGCCGAAGCTCCCGGCAGCTCGTGGCCGTGTGAGCCAGCTGTTGGCCCTCCGACGGCCTCGGGAGAGCTCCGGAGACCTGGAGGCATCTGCAGAGCCGCCAAGGAGGAGGAGGAGGAGGAGGAGGAGGAGGAGGAGGAGGAGGAGGAAGAGGAGGAAGAGGAGGAGGAGGAGGAGGAGGAGAGGGAGGGGGAGGGGGACAAGCTAGGTGCGCTCGCGTCATATCTGACATCCTACCCCTCCCTCCCATCCCTTACCATGGCGCAGATCCCCTCTCTACTCGCACAGTCGGATGTCCAGGGCGATGATCCCGAAAGGGTACGCGATGCATTGTAGAGAAATGCGTGGCATGGCGTAGAAGAGCACCGCGAAGCGTAGTATCAACCTGGCATTGCATTGCATGCCGTGGCACGGGGAATGACGCCAGCGCTGCAGCGGGAGCACGAGTCGAAACGAGCGGAAGCGCGGAAATGAGGCCAGCGCTGCAGCGGGAGCACGATTCGGAACGAGCGGAAGCACGGAAATGAGGGCAGCGCTGCAGCGAGAGCACGATTCGGAACGAGCGGGGCCCGAAAATGAGGCCGGCGCCTCAGCGAGAGCAGCATTTTGGGAAAAAAACGCAAGCGAAAACCTAACTCCGGGGAAGGCTTCCTCTGGGCGCCAGAAGCAGAAATTCAGCATTTTCAAAAGAAAAAGTTGTTTTGGAATGGCTTTTTTTCGGCGCCGCCTCGGAACTCGATTTTCCGGCGCCGGCCAGAACTGGCTCCGGACCCGGCCTGGCCGCCGGCCTGGGCGCCGGCTCGGGCGTCCAGCCCGGGCGCCGGCTCGGGCGCCGGGGGCGTCGGAATCGGCCCGGGAGGCCTCCCGGGCGCCGGGAGAAGAAATTCAGCATTTAAAAAAAATGATTAGAATGGCCTTTTTTTCGGCGCCGCCTAGGAACTCGATTTTCTGGCGCTGGTCAGAACCGGCTCCGGACCTGGCCCAGGCGCCGGCTCGGACGCGTGCAGCCCGGGCGCCGGCGGAAATGATGCCAGCGCTGCAGCGGTAGCACGATTCGGAACGAGCGGGGCCCGAAAATGAGGCCGGCGCCTCAGCGAGAGCAGCATTTTGGAAAAAAAATGCAAGCGAACACCCAACTCCGGGGAAACCTGTGTGCAAAAACGCAGTACGCGGTGGGGGGGGGGGGCGAATACTCCCAAGACGTCATCAGGGAAGAGGGAGAGTATTTTCATTGAGTAATTGCGGAGGAGGAGGAGGAGGAGGAGGAGGAGGAGGAGGAGGAGGAGGAGGAGGAGGAGGAGGAGGAGGAGGAGGAGGACGAGGAGGCACACGAAACGCACAGAGGCTGGTCTTTCCACGGTGTCGGTCTCTGGGTGCCCGCTGTGGGCGTCGGGGCTGTCAGCAAAACCGGCCCAGGATGAGAAGCTGGTCCCCGGTGAGGGGTCGAGAGGTTCGCGGTCAACGCACTGAAACACAAGCGACGTCGGAGGTCTGGGAAGGCAAGGGCTCAGACCCACTGTGTGCCCAGAGATGTGGGTCGGCTCCCTGGCGTCGCAAAGTAAGTATCTGATTTGCAAACAGGGTGTCCGCTGGCGCTGCTCACGCCTCTTGTCCCAGTGCGCCAGAAGCCCAGAACACCCGATCCCCTCACCACTGGTGCTATTGGCGTCGCTTTCGCTGATCTGTACCGTTGGCGTCGCTGCAGTCGGAGGGGCCGCAAACCCTGCTGAGCTGGAAGGCGCTCGCCATCGTGCTCACATGGCTGATCCTCTTGGTGAACACTGAAACCAATAATGCGAACTCGCATCAAGCGTGGCCCGGCCTACACTGGTCCTCCACGCGACGGACATGTCCGCTCATCCCTGCTCTCGGCCGCCCCCTGCTGCTTCGTTGCCCGCTCTGCCTCCGCTCTCTCATGCCCGCGTCGGCTCTGTGTTTTCATGCTCCTCCTTTGCCCCCCTACTGGCTGTTATTATTTCTCTCCGCCACATTTCGACCTTGCCTCGATTTCCGTTTAGTTTGTCCTCCCTCTCTCTCTGTCTCTCTATCTGTCTCGCTCTCTTTCTTTCTCTCTCTCTCTCTATATATATATATATATATCGCTCTCTCTCCATTCCATGATGAAGGGAACGATCGATCTTTCACTTCTCTGTGCGTGGCTGTAGTTGGCTTCCGCTGTGCGGATTGTCACCGTTGTTGCTGGCCACGGCCCCGCGACACCCACGCGCGACCCTCCCCGCAGTCCGCTCCGCAACCCGACCGCGACCCGCCTGCGGTCCACCCACGACGTGCTCCACGGCCTACCCGCGTTCCACCCCAGACCGCCGCGCGACTCGCTCGCTGACCCGCCGACGATCCATCCGCGACCCACCCACACTGTTCTGAAAGAATCGGCGCCTGCGGCGGGGTCGATGTCCCCCTCTGTCCTTCACGCCCTGCCTCACTGCCGCCCTTCCGTCGCACTTCGTCCTGCCCTCTCTATTCCTCTCCCCAACCTTCGCTCATTGTTCCCACCCCTCCCTCGCTCCCCTCCTGCGGTCGGGAGCCTTTGCTTGTTGTGTCGCGACCGCGTGCCCGGCGACACGCCATGCCCTGCGAGCTGATATGGTGTCGCTCCGCTCCGCGGGGCGGGAGGCTGGGAAAAGCTCGGGACAGTGATTCCTGGCGACTGGGGCGTGGTGAGCGTGTCGCGCAGAGGCGCGATGGGCCAGAACAGGCGGCGCGACACGCTATCCAACAATTACCTACTGTAACTTGAGCAGGGACCGACCGTTCCAGCATTTCTATAGGCCTACCAGGTCATGCCCTTCGAGCCAAACATGTTCTAAACACAAAAACAAGGTTCTGATAGCATAAACCCGATGTATCAAGCCAAGATGGTCTTAGCCAGAAATGTTCTAAGAGCATCTCGTGCGAACCACACGGGCCTAGAGGCAAGCCAGGACGCTTCGCCACTGCTTGAGTAACCCCTCTCCCTCGCACCCATTCCCTTGACTCTGCTCCCCCGCCTTCGCTTTCGACTCGCGGACCGTTCCTTGGTGTGCGCTGCCAACATTTCAAGGCGGGTCCGGCCGTGGTGACGAGGGCGCCTCAGGAAGCCCAACAAGGCTCCCGAAGCTTCTTAACCTCGGTTCTCGATCCTCGACTCCTCCCCCACCTCCTCCTCCTCCTCCTCCTCCTCCTCCTCCTCGGTCCTCGACCCTCGACCCTGCCGCCGCCGCCTTGGGCAGGGGCTCTTTGAAGTACACGGCGTCGGGCTTCATGATGCCCTCTTTGCAGACTGGGCACCGCGGGCCAGCCTTCATCCTGCCCACGGGGCGCGCGACTGCACTGGCAGCGTTCTCGCCTGCCTTCGAACGAGCAAGCGCTTGGCGTTGCTCTGGCCGCCTTGGGGCAGCCCTGCGAGTCCCCCTCACGGTACACGACCAGGAGGGAGGGTTCAGCAGGGTTGCCCCAATCCGGCCCCGAAGTGGTGGGCGATGCTCAACCTCCGCAGTGTGGGCTGACGACGGAGGAACACATGCGGGGGAATGCATCAAAACATGGCTCTCTGCAGCTGGGGGGGGATGTTTCGAAGACGGTGAGGCCAAACAATTTCAGTGACGACGGCGGCGCCCACGAACTGGCCCGGAACCCAATCGATCCATCATCGCCCAGGCCGCTGCTGCGTGCCGGGCCGTCCCGGGCCTTTCTGCATCGGCATCCTGCTGCGGGTTCGTGTCGTGACGACCCTGGCGCTGGTTTCGCACACC
>CAUYUJ010014651.1:253135-293135 GCA_963575745.1 Prorocentrum cordatum | reverse complement strand
GCTCTTTTCGGGTGCTCGAGTCCTCCTGGTGCTCCAGACTGAAGTAGGTAGGAACACCATAAAACAGATGTTGTTCGGGCAGGCAACGTGCTGTCCCAACTGGAAACGCCCTCGGCGACAACGACAGCGACTCATTTACAAACTGGGCAGGGAATGCTCGCGGTCGGTGTTCGCCCCCCCTGCTTTCCGTGCCTACGCCGATCGTGCCAGCCGACGTGGTCTAGGCTCTGGGCCGGCCAGGGCGGAGGCCAAGCATACTTCTAGGGAGCTCGTTTCCAAACTGACCTGCCCCGATGCGCAACACGCAACCCGTAGCGCGTTGACAAGGATCTCGCACGTATGTTGCACACGCAGGCCCGGCGCCATACTCGCATCAACACGTGAGACGACACGTGCGTGAGAGATGTGTGCAACACAGTACGTGCTGTGTTTCAACGCACGCCCGTGCTCTGGCACGCATGCAGGAGGACTTACCATTCTGAGCGTACTCTCGCCTTTCCCCGCGCGCTCCTGAACCTCCCGCCGCCCGCTGTGCTCAGCTCGGCCAGGTGCATCCCACGTCTGCCTTCGAACGTGTATCCCTGTTGCGACAAAAAATGCTGCGTCCCAACAAGTGCGTATCTAGAGGCCTCCTAGATGTATCCGAGTAGATGGGGGCGGAGGATCGCGCCGCAACGGCAATGCATCGCCGAGGTATCGGCGATGCATCGGCGTGCATCGGCGACGTCGGTGATGCGGGGACGTCGGAGTGGAGAAAATCGGGCTCCACATCGAGCCGCATCGTCGATTCTTCGGCGATGCGGCGCGATTCTCCGCCCCCATCTCTGCTCGGACCCCATTTGTGAGGACTATCGGCGGCGAGCGAGGGGGGAAAGTGCGAAGGAAACGGCCCTCTCAGGGGGCGGCGGAGCTTCTCAGAAACCCTTCGGGGAAGGCTTAAGGCACTTCTCCCAAGGCTGGGGGACATCCGAGCCTTCTGAGACGGCACGCCCCCTCTCACCCATCTACTCGGACCCCTTCTACTCGGATCGAACAAGAAAAAACTACATAAACAGCAACTTTTGGCGCTCCTCGCAGACTTCATGGGTCTGCGCTGGACCCCCCTCCCTGGGGGGGCGGCGCCCGTGGCCCGTGGCGCCGCCGTGTACCACCAAAAGAAAACCCAATCAATGGATGGTTTGAAATGGGATCGGTAAAGAGATCGATGAGGAGATCGACCGGGAACCGGGAAACCCGAGAACCCTGAACCCACCGAAGTCGGACCGGAACCGATGACCAAGAGCCCGGGAACCCAGAACCGGGAACCCGGGAACCCAGCCGGCCACGGAAATTGGCGGGAAACTTTCGCCAACTTTTTCAATGTCCGCTAGGACCCCCTCAGTGCAAGCACTGCTTGGGGAATCTGTCTATCTATCTATCTATCTATATATCTATCTATCGATCTATCTATCGAACTATCTATGTATATATATATATATATATATATACGTATGACACCTGAGAAAACCCAATCAGTGGATGATTTGAACATTGTTACGATGGATCTTGAGATCGATTGTGAGATCGATGCTGAGATCGATAGTGGAATTGATAATGAGGACGATTATAATGTCCATCGTTAGACCGAGAATGACATCGAGTCAATGAGATCGATAGTGAGATCGATCGCGAGATCGCTCATGCGATCTCTAGTGAGATGGCTTGTGATATTGATAATGAAATCGATTGTGAGATCGATGCTGACATCGATCGAAAAATCGGTACTGAGATCGATGGTGAGACCGATCGATAACAAGATCGACCAAGAACCCAAGAACCCGGGAACCTCGCCGCCCTCCGAAATCGGCCCGGACACCGGAACCGTGAACCCGGGAACCCGGAACCGGGAACCCGGGAACCCGGGAACCCGGGAACCCAGCCTGTCACCAAAATCGGCGGGGAATTTTCGCCAAATCCTTCAACTTCCGCTAGGACCCCTTCAGTGCAAGCACTGACTGGGGAATAAGCACGAGAAACCCAATTCCACGACGGCCGTCGTGGTCCATGGGGGTCCAACGTCGATCCAAGAAATCCGCGCAGAGCTCGGGAAGTTGCTACAGGCAAAGCGTGTATCAAGGATGGGTGGCAAGGACGCTAGACCCTTGGAGGCAGAAGTTGGAATCGTTTGGGCAGCGGGGCGACCAGCGAAGACGGGAAAAGGGCGGGCCGCAGAGGCAAGGACACTAGGGCACCCTAGATGAAGGCGCGCTACCTTACTAAGCGCGTTGACAGGGAATTATGTTGGTGCAGTCTCTTCTTCTTCTTGTTTATTCGAGTGCAGGACGGCGTCCTCTAGCACGAGAGGGCCTCGCAGACAGCAGCTCGCCGGCCACAGCGCGCGCCAGGACCATCCACGCCGATCCCGATCGACCCCTCCTCACCAGCCTCGGGACGGACGAGCGTGCGAGATGGCAAAGGGGGGCATAGCGAACCAGCCGCGCGCAGCCGGGTTTCCCAGCGCCAGGAGCGGGCCATGTATCGAGGAACGGGCCTGGCGTCGGGGCTGAACCCAGCTGCATGCCGCAGATATCGTACTGCCCCCCGCCTTTCCCGATCCCTCGCCCTCCGTCCGCCCCGACAGTTGCTCCACCCCCCCAGCATCCAGTGCGATCGTCCCCATCGGTCTGCCCGCGTCTCGGGCATTCTGGGAGCAAAGTGGTGGCGGCTGGAGCGCGCAGCGTCGCAACCTGACGGACCTCACTTCCCACACTGCAGCTGGGCGCCCCCCCCCCGGCAGGCCCTTGCTGGCAGTCTTGGAGGCAGGCTTGGAGGCGGCCGACGAGCCAGAGCTGCCAGACGAAGAGGCACGGCTGGAAGAACTGGACGAGCCTGCCCAGTCGGAGGGATGGCGGGTGAGGGGGGTGCCACTCGGAGGGAGTGCGGGTGAGGGGGCTATCAGTGATGTGGAGGTTGGTCTGATGCGGAAGCGATGGCGTCAGACGCCAGGCGCCGGGGACAGCAAGGCCATCAACGCGGAGTGTGGCTGGGTTGGACGTTCCTGCTCGTCTCCCTGCCTGAAGAGGGCTACAGCTCCAAGAGGCGACGCTGTACTGATTCAGAGGTGCTCGTAGCATACCAGAGCTGCAGTGCACCGTTTCGATGGCCTCGCAGCCGCGAGGTGTATCACATCGCCCCCCCAAGACTGCGTGCATTGCGTGCATCGGCACCGCTGTACTGCTTCAGAGGTGCTCATAGCATACCGGAGCTGATGTGCACCGTTTCGATGGCTTCGCAACCTCGAGCTGCACAACATCGCCCCTCCAAGATTGTGTGCACTGCGTGCATCGGCTCCACCTGGACTGCTTCAGAAGTGCCCGTAGCATACCGGAGCTGCTGCGCACCGTTTCGATGGCTTCGCCTGCCGCGAGGTGCATAACATCGCCTCTCCAAGAGCGCGTGCACTGCGTGCGTCGGCTCGACCCTGCCATGCCAACGGCGCAACATACAGAAGGCAAAACCCATGTGCCGCCTCTCGCGGCCGCCAGGCCACACATCACACCACCGCGCAAAAATGTCGCAATCGGACGGGGCCCGCGCCCAGAAAGGAGGAAGAGGAAGAGGAGGAGGAGGAGGCGGAGGAGGAGGAGGAGGAGGAGGAGGAGGAGGAGGTTTCCGGCGCGCACAAGGGGGCTAGGGGGAGGGGGGAGGGCTCCTTGGAGGGAGGCTGCCTCTCAGAGAAGGCGCCGGCCTCGCATCTACGCAGAGAGAGGGCCCGCGCCTCCTGAGAGGCAGGGGCGCTCCCGAGAAGCCCTCCCCCCCTCCCCCCCCCTACCCCCCTCTGCGCGTGGCCGACGAACCCCGCAAGCACGACGTCTCTTGGGGGGGAGGGGGGGGGGGGCGGCTCTTGCTCCCGCCGGCTTCCGCTGGCGGAGCCGGCGCCGCTCGGCCTCCGCCGCCGTCCGCCTGCGCTCCCGCCGGGGAGGAGGCGGCAGTCGAGCGGCCCCTCGGAGGCGGGGCCCTCGCCGGAACGCGCCGTGCAGCTCCCGCGTGCGGAGAGGCCACCCAGTGGATCCGCAGCGAGAGGGGGGCGAGAGGACAGGGCGCCGCGAATGCTCGGTCTCGAGCTAAGCGCCTGCCACTTACAGAGTGTTCGTGCGCGGCTGCGTGTGTGTGTGTGAGTGTGTGTGTGTGTGTGTGTGTGTGTGTGTGTGTGTGTGTGTGTGTGTGTGTGTGTGTGTGTGTGTGTGTGTGTGTGCGCATGCATGTCTGTGAGTGTGTATGTTCAGTTTGTCTATGTTTAGTTTGTCTGTCTTTGCCTCTCTCTCTATATATAGATCCCAACCTCCCTCCCTCCCTCCCTCTCTTCGTATGCCTGTATGTCTGTGTATGTTTTCATGTATATGTATGTATATCATTATCAATATCTCGCTCTTTCTCTCTTCCTCTCTCTTCCTCTCTCTCTCTCTCTCCCTCTCCTCATTCATCTATGTCTCTCTCCCTCTCTCTCTCTCGATGCTGCTTCTCTGTGCCTCTGTGCGTCTGCCCACCCCCCCTCTCTGTGTGTTCATCGGGTACTGCCTGCCTGTGCGCGCTCCTTGCGCGTGCCACCGGATCGGCTCCGTGCCGGAAGGTGCGACTGACACGGGGAGCTCCTTCGCCACCCCTGGGGAGCTGGCCAAGCGAGGACGACGCTGGCGAACCTTCGGAGACCCGAAAGGGTGCGGCGACAGACCGTGCGGTGACCTCGACATCCCCCAAGACCTCACCGCACGGTCCGTCAGCGCACGGCTTTGGGACCCTGGAGGCTCCAGTCGCCCGAGACATCCTCGGAGAACGACCCGAGTCCCAAAACCGTGCGGTGATCCCGAATCCCCGCCGACTCTCCACACGGTGTGGTCACCACCCCGTTTGGGGGCCCAGCCCAGAAGAGAATCAGCAGGAGGAGGCCGGGGAAAGCGAAGGGGGGGAATAGGAGGAAGAGGGGGAGGGAAAAGGCGGACGGGGAGAAAGGCAGGAGGAGACCGCGAGAGGCGGCCGTGGGCGGCCGCGCGGGCGAGGACGGCGAGCGGCGGCTTCAGGCGGTGCGGCCAGGGAAGATACCCGCGGCCGGCTAATCCGGAGCTGGCGTGAGCCGGGTTGCGCCTGTGCCGCAGGTGGCCCCGGGCCGCAGCAGATTCATCTTTCTAAAAGGAGAGGCGCCGCGCCTGGCGGCCGGCCAGCGCCAGGGCCGACCGACGCCTGAGATAATAAAGCCAGAGGGGAAAAAGAACAGCGCCCACCTGAAGGGGCTCTGGGACACACGAGTAAATACAGACAGATCCCAAGATCCCCAATATTCTTCCATATTCTCTGGGTCTTCGTCTTCCCCCCACTTCCCATATTTCCCCAGGTTGTCCTGGGAATCGACGCTTCATTGTTTGTGTGTGTGTTTTTTTTTCCCTCCCGACCACCCCCCGTTCCTCCCCGCCCTCCGCAGTGTGGATCTGGCGCTACCACGAGGCAGTGGAATCAGAAGCCGTTGCTTAACGCGTTGCGGCGGCGGCGGCGGCGGCCCTTGGCAGCACTTTTGTCAACCAGCGGTGCCCAGCGGCAAAGGATGACACACAAGATAGCAAGAGGAGGTAGAGGAGGAAGAGGAGGAGGAGGAGGAGGAGGAGGAGGAGGAGGAGGAGGAGGAGGAGGAGGAGGAGGAGGAGGAGGGAGGAGGGGGGGGGAAGGGAGGAGGAGGAGGGGAGGGGAGAGGAGGAGGAGGAGGAGGGAGAGGAGGAGAGGAGGAGAGGAGGAGGAGGGGGAGGGGGAGGAGGTGGGGGAGGAGAGGAGGAGGAGGAGGAGAGGAGGAGAGGAGGAGGAGAGGAGGAGGAGGAGGAGGTAAAAGGTAAAGGTAACGGCGCTTGGGGGATGAGTCTCCGATCCTGGCCACGACCAGGGGCGGATAACTAGCGGTATCCCCGCGAGGTTTTCCATTTGTGTGCGCAGGAATGGCGAGTGTCCAGTGCCACTCTCGGCCTGCCCAGGGCGTGCTCCTGGCCCCCATGGGCGAGGAGGGGCCCCGTGCAGGGGGGGGCTGAAACCCTGACAAGGGAGAAAGGAAGGGGGGATCCTTCTCCTCCTCCTCCTCCTTGTCCTCCTCATCCTCCTCCTCCTCCTCCTCCTTCTCCTCCTCCTCCTCCTCGCCCTCCTCCTCCTCCTCCTCCTCCTCCTCCTCATCCTCCTCCTCCTCCTCCTCCTCCTCCTGGCGCCGCTGTCGCCGTACTTTGCCCCGAACGGGCCCCCAGGGGGGGGAGCAGACTACCAGAGGGCGGCAGCTGGCGGGCCCCGCTTGGTACTCGATTGGGCCGCGAGCCCCGCGCGCGCGCGCGAGTGCGCACTCGTGGGGCGGCCTCCTCGTTCCTCACCCCCGTCCCTCTCCCCCCTCCCCGCCGCCGGCGAGCTCGCTGGGGGGCCTACTCGTTCCCCGACAAGCCAGGGCAGGGGGGAGGGAAAGGCGCAGGCAAAGAGGAGCACAGGGACGAGGAGGCCAGGGGGCTCGCTGACCCAGAAGCCCAACAAAACGAAACAGGCCGGTAACTGGGGTGAGAAGGAAGCGAGGAGGGGGCGGGGGCCAGGGGGCCGAATGGGAACCCGAGCAGATCGTGAGGATGTCCTGGACGAGGAGGAGGGAGAGGAGGAGGAGGACGAACGAACGAACAAACGCCAGAGTCGTGCGTGCTCCTCTGTGGAGCTCGCCCGTGCCCATTAAGGCATGGCGTGGGGGCCGTGGCCTCGACAGGAAGACCTTCTATTCAAACTTATGAGACGTATGCCCGCTCATCTGATGACCACCACTCTGTGCACACAGCGGCCCAGATCCATCGTAGGTCGTTCGTGTTGCTGTGCTCGGAATGTCTAGATTGGGTGGCTGCCCTGATCTGTCCCTCTCCTGCGTCGCTGTCCAAACTGTGCAGGAAGTTCCGAACGTCGTCGTCTCACCGCTCTGGCCGTCCCCCGTGCCGCCGTTGTCCACGCTGACGTACATTAAGATGCAAGTTCCGTTCAAGCGGAATCTGCGATGCATCTGGTCTGTTGTGTATGAGCACGAGTGGCTCCGCCCTCCTCGAGCTTCTGCGGATGAAGTCAGACCACAGCTCCAGGTCGTCATTCCGCATGCAGTCGGGCTACGTATCCTCCTCGTCGCTGCCAGTGTCTTGCACACTGGATTGGTCGGTGGGTGGGTCGCTGCGTACATCGGAGTTGGTGGAATAGCTGGAATGGTCTAAGTCGCGTGGACCAGCAGCTGCAGCGTCGCAGTGGAGATCGTTGTTCTGGTTTGCTGCTGCGTCGCGGTGCGATGGTGGTGCGGCTGCAGTGCGTCTCCTGGGCGTCCCGATGATTATTCTGACCATGCGTCGCTGCGTTCGGCGCAACTTCTGCTTGAGAGGTTCTGTCAAGGTCCAGGTTTCCGCGCCGTACGTCATGGTAGGGATGACTGTGCCCCTGTATAGTCGTAGTCGATGGCGCAATGGGCAGGTTTTGCTGGTGAGTTCTTGTCTATGGCCACTTAAACAAGCCCACGCAGCTTGAATCCGGTGCTTTGCTTCAGTCGCGGGGGCGTCCTGGAAGGTGATCGTCTGGCCTAGGTACTTGACGGTGCTAGTACGTGGTACGATTTCGATGCCCATTTCTGCTACTGCAGTCGCCCGGTCGTGGTGCCCAGTTTGGTTGGTCATGATTTCGGTCTTAATCGGGTGTCGCTCCAAACCATGTGGCTTTGCAGAGGCGATCAAGTCGGAAAGCATTGTTTTCATGTTGCGTAAGGCTTGGCTGATCAGTAAGATGTCGTCTGCGAACCGGAGGCTCGTGAGTGTCGACTCGTCGGCGCGGCCCAGTTGAAGGAGGATGAGGAGGGGGATGAGGAGGAGGAGGAGGATGAGGGTGAGGCGGAGGATGGGGCAGGAGGAAGAGGAGGGGGCCCGCGTCCTCATCCTGCTCCTCCTAGTCTTCCTCATTCTTCTCCCCCTCTTCATCCTCCCCCTCATCCCCCTCTTCTCATCCTCCTCCCCCTCATCCTCATCTTCCTCCTCCTCACTCTCTTCATCACTTCTCTGCTATCCCTAGGCCTCCTATGTCCTCTCCTCCTTGATCTGGCAGATTGCGAGGAGGTCCCGAGAGAGGCGCTGGTTTCAACACCCCAAGGAGGGGCCGCCAATACAGGGACACAGCCAAATGCTCACAAACAACCAATGTCAGCGCGACGTGCCAAGAAAATTAAGACATGCATCTGGGAATCTCCGCGTCGAGCACTTTCTCACCACGCGAAGATGTCAGGGACACCCTCACCCCAACCACTGCCCACCTCCCCGGAGATCCGACGTCGGGAGAAAAACAACATCGTGAATAACCACGACTGGAGCCCCAGGCCCCCATCTTTCTGTGGCAGCTCATGGGCAAGATCGATCCTTGCTGGCCCCGGGCCTCAAAGGGGCAACACCGCCCGCTGCGAGCAAACTGCGACGCGAAGATCTCGGGGTCCCGCCGTGCCTGCCCCCCCAGGGGAGCCCAGACTCGACTCGATAAGTCGAATCGGCGATCGAAATTCATGGGATCGGCGGGGATCGGCGGCCAAGTCGGGAGGAGTCGAATCGGCGGAAATCGGCAGAGTGGTAATGCCTCCTTAAAACATCGGAATGCAACTCGGAACCCAAAGCCGAATCGAATCGGAGTCGGAACGCATCGAAGTCGAATCGAATCGAATCGGATGAATCGAAACGAACCCTGCCCCCCCCCTTCCCCACTGGAGCTCTCGGTAAGCTCGGCGTAGATGCCGCCCTTCACGCGAGCCCGCTTCTTCGAAGGCAGCGGCGGCGCCGCGTCGGTGGTGGAGCCTGCCCCCGCCTCCGTCTCCGTTCCGACCCTTCGGGGGTCAGGGGGCGGTGCAGAAGAGAAGCAGGGAGGAGGTGGCGATGATGGTGAGTGTGAGGATGCTAACGATGACGGCCCCCCTGTCGCTGGAACGCGCGCAGTGCACATCGCCCAGAATGATGCTGCTGCCGCTGATGCTGATGCTGATGCTGATGACGATGCTGCTGATGCTGAAGATGATGGTAAAGATGACGATTATGATGGTGATGATGACGACGATGATGATGATGATGATGATGATGATGATGATTATGCTGATGATGATGATGATGATGATGATGATGATGATGATGATGATGATGATGATGATGATGATGATGATGATGATGTTGATGCTGATGATGCTGATGATTATGATTCTTGATTATGCTGCTGCTGATGATGATGACGATGATAATGCTGATGCTGATGATGCTGAGGCTGATGATGCTGGTGATGACGGTGGTAGTGGTGGTGGTAGTGATGGCTATGAGGGAGCCGAGATGATGACGATGATGGCGGGGGAGATACGCACGAGGAAGAAGATGACTCGGAGTACTAGAAAGAGACGGCGGAGGGAGGAGTGACGTGAACGAAAGCGCTGAAGGCCACGGGGGAAGAAGGGTATGATGATGAGAAGGTTGACGTGCCGCCTGACGATGAAGAGGAGGACGGGGAGGAGGAGGAGGAGGAAGAGGAGGAGGAGGAGGAGGAGGAGGAGGAAGCCACGGGCTGAGGGGGGCGGGGCCGTCGTCGCCTTCGTCGGTCGCCCCCTCGTGCTCGGGTTCGCGCGCCGCGGGCCATCGCTCGGCGCCGCGGCCGCGGCAGGCGCCCCGCAAGGACGCCTCGTGAAGGCGAACCACCTTGGCATCGGCGCCAGAGGCAACAACGAGCGCAAGCGCGCGCGTTGCTCCGTGTCCTGTCCGCCGCGAGGACACTCTCGGAGCACCACGGCGCCCAGCAGCAGCCACAGTACCAGCAGCAGCAGCCTCAATACCAGCAGCAGCCACACGAGCACGTGATGGCGCAGTCCTGGCCCGTTGGGGCGCAACCATGGCCGTGGAGATCTCAGACGCGCGGGAGATCGAAGTCCAACCACAAGTATTATTACAAGAGCAACAACGGCCACCAGAAGAACAACAACGACTAGGACGATACCAACGACCACCAGAAGTACAACGGCCACAACAACCAGAACGACTACAACCACAAAAAAAGACAACACCAACAACTGGAGGCGACGCGCATCCAGGAACACACCGAGAAGAAAAAACCGAGTTCCCAAATAATACACGCACGAGAACAATTTCAAAAACTACATGGCGTACTTGACGAAAAGGCATATTACAATCATCGAGCCCATCACCCCAGCGCTGATCCAGGTGGCGAAAGAGCACGAGAACTTCTCGCTTCCCCCCACAGAGGGCGACATCAAGAGGGTGTGGTTCAAGACAACGGTCAACAGGCTCGGTAGGCTAGCTGACCAGGTGATGGGAGCCCAGCAAGCTCAGGTAGACGCGGCACAGCTCCACAAAGAGATCGCCATCACTAAGGCAACCATCGCTATGCTGACCGAGCCTGTGCAGCGGATCAACGGCTACAGGCACAAAATCGATCAGAGGACCACGCGAAAGAACGAGGCCAGCCAACAGATGAAGGACCTCGGGAACGAGAGCGACCAGATCGACCATAACACTGAGGCCCTCAAGGCCCAAATCACCGAGGCAACGCAGATGATGATATCGACGGTGATAGCGGACGACTGCAGTTGCGATGGCGACGAAGAAGACGAAATGACCCCATAAAGGTGCGAGAGGTCGTACGCCATACCCCAAGAAAGAGGCCAACAACGATGTTTTGAATTAGTGCAACGGCGAACAAGACCACGACAATGATGCCATAAAGAAGCTCATCACCGACATCCGCAAACGAATCGGCATGCAGGACCAGCAAAAGGGAAATGCTATGGAGCATGCGCAGAGCAGGATGAACGCCGAGCAGCGGGATGAGATCAGGACCATGAACGAGAAGATGAACTACATGAAAACCAAGCTCCAGCAACGAGAACAGGAGGCGGCGGAACTGGCACCCAGGAAAACAAAGAACGCCCTCAAGAGACAGGACGAGTCGCACCAGAAGGACGCAGACAGTTACAAAATTCGGGTACGAGCCGAACTCCGTGAAGCAGAAGCATACAAGAGTGTGGGCGATCAGCAACATGCTCTGCGACATCACGAAATGCAACAGAACAAGCACTACGAAGCAAAGGCCCGCAAAGAAATATAATGACTACATCAAGCGCGGCACCAATTGCATCTCCGACTATGTGAACTGCAACAACATCAAAGCGAAGAGCTCAAGGCTGAAATGCGAAAGATATATGAAGCGAAGGTCCAGCACGATGGGCATAGGGAGGGGGTGATCAATCGCAAAGAACAGCATGTACAACACAAAGCTGAAGGACTCCAGGCCATGTACGTCGAGAGCCGAAACGAGATGGAGCAGCAGTGCTACCATGCCATGAAGAATCTGAGGGCCGCAATGCAACAACAGGAACAAGCACACGTCCAATACATACTACTCGAAGCTTATGGTGACATGCGAGAAGAGTTCGCAGAGGCGTCGAAGAACCAATTCCATACGTACGAGGGGTGGCAGGGCCAATAGGCACGGAACAACGACAGGCACATGTACCAGCAGAAGATCGCCTACGAAGAGCATCCAGCCAAAGCCCAGCTCAAAATGGACGAATAACGAGCGTGGCATCTACGACGGCAACAACAACTGGAAGAAGCTATCGCGATTGCTGACAAGACCCACGAGGACATTCACCGCCAGGCGGTCATGGATCTATTGCGCGAGTTCAGCGAGGCTGAGGATAACCGACGACGAGAGCAATGCCTCGCAGGCGAGATCGAGAAGGAAGCCCAACGCGAGACGGCACAGTGCCTACAAGCTGTGTTACCATGACCCCCCGACGAGATGCGCCCAGACCTCGAGCCCTACGCCATGCAGCTGGCCATCATGGAGCAAGATACGCACCCAGAGTACAGGGCCCAATCGACCACCGACAGTGGGTTCAGCCTGACCGAGCTGGGAATCGCATCGGCACAACACGAAGCCACACCGACCCCATTGCCACCAATGCCCAACCCAACGACAGCACAACCCCAGGCGTTACGCCCAGGCATGATCACAGTTGCCGACAACACCCCTACGACGGCCGATCAGAAGACCCACGACAGCGACGAGACAGACGGCAGCATAGCACCTACGCCAATCGCCGATGACGGCTACGATGGAACGTCAACCCCCATACCCGACACTCACGAAGACCCCGACCTTATCGACCCCCGCACCTTCAACCCAAACCAACATGTCGACCTGACGCCCATTCCAACTGAGCAACCAACGCCGTTTGGATACCGACCACCAGCTCAGTTAACGACCCCAGCATCGACTAACAACATATTTCCAGACGTACGATCACTCTCAGCCCCACCTGTAGCCAGGCAGCACGAGCTTGCATCAAGCGAGCCCCAACCCACTTCCGCCATGCTCATCGACTTGAGCAACGACGGCGAAGACGCATCACCTCGAACACCGACACGAGTACCCATTCCTTCAGCAATCACCCCGACACAGCCGCACCAACCAGTCCTTCCACCCCCACGATTCCACATAGGCACACCTGAGCGAAGCAAGTCGGCACCCACACCGAGGACGAGATCCGCACTAAAGAGAAGCGACCGAACCGAACTGCCAGCCAGGAAGGTCCGCATACAAGACATCGGAGACGGATTCTTAGACCCAATAGACCGAATCCCTGTGCGAGCCAACGATGACGAGGGCCCGGAGGGTGCCGCCAGCTCAAAAACTGAGTGGGACCGACCTCGCTGGGGAGCTGCTGGCTCAGCGGGATAGTCCAATGCCAGTGCACCGAGCACCTGGTCGGCTCCAAACGACCATGCGACTGACCGCGGCGGAGACGCCAACCAATGACAGCAGCTACTGTGAATACCACGAAGCAACCAGCCTTCCGACCCCTGCGGTGGCGGCGACTTGCAACGCGGTACAGCAGCTTCTCCCAATAGGGGAGGTCACAACACTAGCACATATCATGCCAACGACAGCTTTGGGGACCGCTGGCGCGCATGATGACAACCACATTTACCAGCATTTAGCAAACAACAAACGCCTTGCAATGCCGACCGACGCGGGGATCAGCGACGGCAGTATTGCGCCCGTGCAGTGGGGAATATACTTCAGCGGTAAGCGCATCAGGGCTACGCACAAGGTTGGACTGGAAGGGGCTCCCTCCAGCTGGTATTTTGGACACCGTGCGTTGTGCAGGAGGTCCGAGAACACGCAGTGACCGACGAGTCCGATTTCAGACCCCGACGCCACCCAGGGTCAGGCCAGGAGAGGCAAAGGCGAATGCACCGCCAAGGCCGAACCGACCCCAGCCCGACTGGGCACCAGAGTCGAACAGCCATGTTGGCTTAGAGGAGACGACCTCGCACGAATACTGAATTCATTCTCACTCCGACAAGAGGGGCGACCAGTATCTCAGCTGTGTGCCACCTGGCATGATAGATGGCATCGAGGACACATTCCTGCACAGCGACAAGCAAAGAACATCTAATGACGATACCAGCACCCACGACATCACAGCCAAACAGAATGACCCGCCCGACGACAGCAGAAATACAGAAGATCTCGTTTAGACGCCGAATGGCACGAGTGCAGCGACGACTACGAGCAATCGACATGACGCTCGAAGGAAACATAAAAACCAACAACCGACTGGACGGACACGGACAGCATGATGACGAGATGGGCAGCTACCACATGCACGACGCGACACCAAGATCGAAGGTCGCACCGAAAAAGACGACGACGAATATAGACAGACGCAACATAAGCAAATAACACAACGACAAAGGAGGCGACATCTACCCACGTGGAACAGAGCACCACTACCAGTACCACTGCGCAACCGATTCAACTGTCTGAACGACGCGAAGTCTGACACAGACGAAGGCGACGGCGGACAACAACGCACCGACGAGCCAACGACACGCGTGCACGACTCGGCTGCCCTGGTGAGGCAAGGTTCAAACTTCGAGACGGGCCCGAAGGGTGGGGGGGCAAGACGAGTACTGCCCGCGCCTACCAGGGGGGATGGTGAAGGGCAGGGGGGGAGGGGGGGGGTAGGACGGCCGCTACCTGCGCCCCCGAGGTCCGCCCTAGCTCGCCACCCCCACCATCCCCATGGCGGAGACGGAGCCTACCCGAGCGCCCAAGGGGCGAAGCTGAGGGCAGCCGAGACATCCCCCACCGACAACAGAAGCAAGCACAAGGCCTGGGGTTCGCCCCCACCGACCACCGAGGGCACTGTGACCCCTAGTCATAGCGGGACGAGGTGGGGCCGCCACGAGCCCCACTTGAAGTCGGCGCATGGAGGCCTCATAAGTGCGCCCACAACTTACATCACAACACCAGCAACAAGCCGACCTCCCAACGACCCACCTACAAGCACGCACGACAAGCAACCACAAGGTCCGAGGTTCGCCCCCACCTTCGCCCCCACCGAGGGCACAGTGACCCCTAGCCATAGCGGGGCGAGGTGGGACTGCCAAGAACCCCACTTGAAGTCGGTGCATGGAGACCTTACGGATGAGATAACCGCCCCCGCAACGAGTCCACCGACCAAACGACTACCTACCGCAGAGCTACCATCTCGTCAACCACGACCACGACCACAACGAGCAACAGCGCAGACACAGTTACCAAGACATCAAACAGCAGCGTCTCGAGCAATACCACCACGACAAGCGATGCAACCTTTCCGGCTGCGACGACATCCAAGGACCAATGCGCCAACGCACGAAGATGACGGCCGACCGATGACACCACAGACTGCAATATCGACCTACACGAACAACCAATTACACGTACTACACAGCAGCGACAACAAACTCTAAGGACGGCAGCTCAGACAGCATCCCTGGGCACCGTCACCGCCGAACATATACAGCTACCGAACAGAGTACACACACCAATGCAGCAACCACTACTAGCAGCAGATCTGCGAGAGCATCAGCACCAACAGCCCAAGCACAAGGCGATGCTACCCTTCCGACATCGACGCACGACGAACTACGAACGAACAACACACAGCACCTCGACGGATGCAGCCACCAACCCGTCACGCGAGCCCGACGAAGAAGTACGACGATCAACCAAAGCTATGCAACCGTTCCGAGCGAAGAAGAAGACAAAGGAAACTCACACGACCAAGAGAACAACATACTCACAACAACAACACATCGACATTGACATGTATCATGGTGCGCAGCAGAAAGATGAATACGCATGCGACCTTAGAGATACTAGGGGCCTGAGAAGGCGCATCAGAGCGACGACGGCGCCTTTTCTTGAGTACAATGTCGAAGGAACCGACCTACATCCAGCAGCACGGTATGCGCTAAGTACGACACCTAAAGGCAACGGATATCAGGGCACCAAGCACATCTTCACCGACGCCTCCCACAACGTGCGGCGACCTGAGAGCAGTGCATGGGCTTTCCTAGTGTGCAAGAAGGCGAGACATTCGAGCAACGGACCTTCAGAGGCGCGTTCAGCAGCGTCGCCAACGGGAGCCACACCATGGATATCCCCAACTCCAGGATCACGAACACGACGGGTGAGATCATGGCCATCGTGCAAGCTCTCATGTTGCTCACGGCGACAGCAGAGACCCAGCATGCGTACATACACACCGACTGCGAGACTGCCATTAACTTATGGAAGTGGATAGCGACATCTTCGGCGGACGAGCACCTATTACGCTTTCTGAAGGTCATATACGACATGGTACGCACCGAGACCAACGTATCACTGGTACACGTACCAAGCCACGAAGGTATGCCTTGGAACGAGCTTGCGGACGGCCTTGCTAAGAGGACAAGACGGCGGTATGACAAGGGCGAAGACTACGATGTCATCCCGCACAACTTCAAGGATATCATCAGAGTGTCTAAGTTCGACCAATGGGAAGGATTGCTCCAGCGCGAACATCCAGACAGAGCAACTTACCCAACGAGAGTGGAACAACACCTCCGATATCGGAATACCGATATGGTCGGCAGAGAAGCACCACCTGATGGCCACGCTCGCAACAGCATCGACCGACGCGACCGTGGAGCTGAACCTTGCTACTTACAACGTAGAGAGCGTACGCGAAGCCGACATGAAGCAACAGAAGAAGCACACGAAAGCAGCGCGCATCGCCCACATGTGGAGAGGGCCCGCGCTACGACGACAATTCCAAAACACAAGCTCCATATCGTCGGCATCCAGGAGGCGAGGAACGAGCGGAGGACCACTACTAGCAACGGCTACTACATCATCAGCAGCCCCCACGACAGCTACAATGCGGGATGTGAGCTCTGGATAAATCTGGAGGAACCGTTCGCGGATGGCACGACCGGCCTCCAGTACTTCGAGCCGAGTCAGTTCCACGTGCTGGTCAGCAAGCCCCGCGCCCTTATCGTCAAGATCGGAACCGGCCCCGTCAATATAACCATCTGCGGCAGCCACGCTCCGCACAACAAGAAGAACGACGACGACAAGAACACATACTGGGAAGCATTCAACAGGCACATAAGGAAATACAAGCCCGACATCATACTGACCGACGCCAACGGCAGGGTGGGTGAAGTACAAACGCAATGGGTCGGCGGAGAAGGACTCCCACAGACAGAGGACGGCAGCGGCAAGAGGCTGCGCGAGATGGCCGCGGATGGAAGGTACATCATCATCAACGCCAAGATTTCCAACGGCAAAGACGACCACACATGGCGCGACGGACGCGGCAATAAGCATCGGATAGACAACGTGCTGACCAACGAGACGTGGACGCCAAAGACCACAGATGTCCATGCACTCAACGACATCGACACCATGACGAAGCAGGCGAAGCACGACAGCAACAGAGAAGACCAAACGCCAGTCACGGCAACAGCGCAGTGGACGGCTCGACATACGGCACCTAAGTATTTTTTCCCAAAGATCGATAGGAACCAGCTGAAGTCCGAAGAGGCGGTGCGAAAGTTCAAGAACGAGCTCAACTCTACGATGCACCCAACATGGGACATGAATTACGACGAACACGTCTACTACTACATGGTGACCATACTGGAGGCGGCACAGAGACCCTTCGCTCGAGAGGACCAGAAGAAGTTCCGGGAGTACATCTCACAAGAAACGTTGGCCTTCATCATGCGCCGCAGGAAATTTACGAAATGCATCAGGAAGGCTTCGGACGACGGGCCACATCATCCAGCAACAAAGCGCCGAGCACAAAAATTACTGAAGTACGTAAACGATGATCCTACCCTTCAGATGCCCATCGGAGCCATCCAATACGCATACTGCGAGACGTTCCAGATGCACTACGTGGCCCAACAGGACATCGGCAATTTCGACCATCAATATTTCCTCGACACCGTCAAGCAGTGGGTCCTTACCACCTGGAAGAGTATTGTGAAGATGATCGACAGAGACTACGACCGCTTCTTGGAGGAGCAAGCCCAGCTCGCTTTGGAAGCAAACAGCAACGGTGACGCCTACACATAATAGAAATACACTAAGAAGTTGCTGATCTTCGGTGGCAGGAAACGACAGAAGAAAAGGGCGTATCCACTCATGACAAAGTCGGACGGCAGCATAGCTACCAGCGCAGCAGAAAAAAAAACAAAAGAAGCAACGAAGCACTTCGGACATAATGAAGCAGCGAAGCTCTTGACGCAGCAGGAAATCATCGACAGATGCAACAACTACACCTCGCGGGGCACGAGCCGCATCACTAGGAGCATTTAAAGCTCTGCCAACATCTACGAGCTGCAAGACATCCTCGCCAAGGCCAAGCCATACAGAGCGTCTGAACCAGATTGCATCACTGACGACTTGGCCAAAATAGCTCCACATGAAGTTGCTCGACACATGCGCCCCGCAATTACCAGGGCCGCTCTATACTGCAGGCAAAGTCTGGCGCACAAGGGATCAATGATGACCTACTTCTGGAACGGCGAGGACGCAGAAGAGGCACTCTCAAACCAGCGACCCATCACTCTCGCCAACGCCGTCATCAAGCACCACTACCGCTACACCAGGCAGTGCGTCAAAGACCCCCTCCCCGACATGTTGTTTTCTACTCAGATGGGCGGCAGGCGCCACTACAGTACGGACTTCAACCGCATGATGATGATGATGCTCTTCGATACCGCGAAAGCGATAAAGAACGACCTCGTGATCATCATGATCGACCTCAAGGAAGCATTCCACAAGGTTATCAACCAGCAGTTGTACAACATGCAGCCCGACGAAGACCAAATCAGCGACGTCATCAATAACATAGATATCCCCGACGCCATGATCCCAGCCATCGCCCATCTGATGACCAACGTCGGCATCGTCAACAAGCACGTCACGGACCAGACCATTGTTGAGATGCTCACGGAGGCCCACAAAGGGACATGGTTCTATATACACAGAGAAAAGAGCTGGGCTGCGCCAAGATTGGGAACCCGGCCTGGCGTCCCAATAGCCGACTTCACATTCAATGCGCTTATGGCAGACGTCACAGCAGACTATCACCAGCGAGCTACCACCGATGGCGTCGTGGTAACGATTCCCGAAGCACCACAGCACTTCCAGCAGAGCGACTGCACAAAGATAGTATCTTCAACATCATTCGTGGATGACGTTAAGGCAGCCGCAATGACCAGCAACGGCAACGAAATCCACCAGCTGGTGAGCACAATGTGGGGACATCTTATTCGTTCGACACTCAGCAGAAGATTGCCGATCAACACGGCCAAATCGAGCTACACCGTGTACCCCAATACCAAGAGCGGCAAGTGCACAGCCCGAACCATGACTCAAGAGAAGCTCAGCATAACGGACATCGGGTTCACGGTCACAAGTACAAGGAACACCAAGCTACTCGGGGCAATGTTCAACGACAGGAACGACCTCGGACAAGAGATCGCAGCCCGAACAATTGCACTACGACAGACGACGGGACCGCTCCGCAGGACGCTATTCAAGAGGCACGCAGTCACTACCAAGGCCAAGATCCACTACCTGGAGGCGTTTGGGTATTCTAAGCTATTCTCCAATGCAGGCACATGGGTCATGAATAAGCTGTGCGACACGAACAGACTGACGACGGCCTACGTATCTGCGGCACGACAGGCCATCGGGATCACTCACGACAAGATGCGCACTCAGCGGATCACCAACGACCAGGTCCTCGAACGAGCTGGCCTACCAACACTGCAAGAGCGACTGCGACGACTTCGTCTCCGACAGGTGCGGCGCCTTGCACACAAATGCCCACCAGAGCTACAAGCACTTGCAGACTACGACATACAGAAGGGTGGCAAATGGCCCACGACCATCAACAACGACCTGCAACACTACCGTCACCATTGCGACCACACACGGCACGAGCAAATCCCCAAAGACATCACGGAGCTCATTACGATGGCGCGGTACGACACCAGCCACCTCAAAGCCATTCTCTCCCATGCATACAGCAAGGCCGCTGACCAGCACACGGAGACGACGAGACGAACCACATGGCAAAACATCACTTCTAACATCGCGGCAACTATCGGACTCCGGCCTGCACGCACGCACGACGACGAGGAGCTCGGTGCGACCAAGACGGCGCCAGTCATGTGCTATCATTGTGGCGCAATCTTCCAGTCTACGGCGGCGCACAACAAGCACGTATACAACCACCACAGAGGCGACGACGACATAAGCAACTTTGCAAGTCGGAGACACATGCCAAATCTGCATGAAGAACTTCCACGCCGCGAACAGGCTAATCAAACACGTCAAGGCGTCGACCATATGTGCCGCTTCATGGAGGGCTAGCAACTACAGGGCAACGGCCGAAGAGGTCGATGCCAACACGACGGAAGTCCGACTCGTCAGGCGACACAACAGACACAACGGGCTGCCAGACGATTGCGCCGAGGCACCGCCAAGACATACGTACGGACCGCCGATAGGCCCCAAAATACTCACCAACGACACACGCACACCAGTCCCAACCAGCATCCCTGAAGCGACAATTATGCCCAGCCAGCCACTCAGCGACGAGCCGAGGCATCCATCCACCAACCAAGACAGGGAACCACCGAACACGATACTTATCACCACTGCTAGCGACAAAGCCACCAGCGAGCTAACCGACGTCATCCAGCGGCAAGTCATACGACACAGCACTGCAATACAGATACGCATTAGACGCACCGACAACGCCGAAGGCGACGACATGGGCTACTGCGCGCGAGCATGTATTGCAGAAGGGAGAGTGGCGCTGCACATCGTTGACGCCAACATCGATTCCTTCAAAGCCGACAGACAAGCAAGAACCCAGCAACACCCATGGGGACGACCACAGCTGAGCACACGACAGCAGCGAGTAGTCACCAAAGACAACCACACCATGTTCAGACCGCTCACCGCAGCATACGACACGCTAGCTAGGACCACCCCCACCATCGTGCTGGACCGAGACATCCGCCACCTCAGCATCCACGAGCACCTCCTGCTAAGACAACACCAGCAGACGACAACTGCGGAAGGATTCACAACCATCATGTGCGAGGCCTACGCAAACAACGGAAGCGATATCGAGGACATCATAGGCATGGCCATCGAGGACATCATAGGCATGGCCATGATGGACCCCTTCGGCACTGTCATGATGGACCCCTACGGCGGAGTCATGGGCACGGCCATGATGGACCCCGACGGCAACAACCGCACCACGGAGTACAGGTTGGTGATCGCCCCCTCGGCGGTGAGCATGCCGGCCCCCAGGGACAGACTTGGGGGCGCAGGCGGCCGCGAGGGGGATACGGTCTACCTCAACTACTGACACCTGGGCCCGTGGGCGCCCCCCCGGGGGCCGAGAAACCCAGGAGCCCTTCCCCCCCTTGTCCTCGTGTTATGGGTTAGGTTTCCTCTTAGGCCCTGGTGGCCTGGTCCTCGTTCCTCCGTGGGCTCCTAGGGGGATCGGCCGCCTAACAATAGGTTGTGGGCCCCCCCCGTTCCTTCCTCCCTCTTTTATTCGTATGCCGTCTGGCTCTCTCCTGATGAGGGGGGCGGCCCTCAATAGTGCACCATAATTTGTCCCCCCCACCACCACCTCCGCGTCGATCGCGCGAGAGGGAGTATGTCCTCCACTATGTAGGTGGTGGTCGGGGGGATACGTGACCAAGGCCTCAGCACGTTTTCTTTCGGCCCCGCGGGACCCGCCTCCCTCCCCCTCTTCAGGTTTCCTCGGATCCCTCCTCCTCCTCGGCGGGGTCTCGGGCCCAGAGGCTGGTCACAACGGGCGGGCTCGGTACAAAGCTGGGCGCGCCTTCGGCGTCGCGCCGCGCGCGGCGGCGCGGCGCGGGCTTCGGCGGACAGACCGCTCCGCCCTCAGTGTCGTAGGAGGAGGAGGGGGAGGAGGAGGAGGAGGAGGAGGAGGAGGAGGAGGAGGAAGGTGGAGGAGCGAGGATGACGAGGACGGGGATGAGGTGACGGGGAAGGGAGGTGGGCGGGAGAGGAGGGGAGTTCGATGACGCTCTCCTGCCCGCCCCATCAAAGGTGAAAGGAAACAAGAACTGTCACGCAGATACTGGGTGGGAAACGGAGAACACCGAGATGAGCACGTGCCCGCGATGCCGACTGCTCCTTGTAGCCTGTTGGGTGACCACAGTAGAAGCCTCCCACACAGCGTCCGAGCAACTGGGGTCGGAAGGTCGCGACGCATCGTCGATGAATCGGCGATGCATCGGTGATGCATCGGCGACGTCGGCGATGCATCGGCGCCGTCGACGGGGCGAACATCGGGCTCCACATCGATCGAGCCGCCACGCGGATGCAACGACTATGCGGCGCCATGCTCCGACCTCGTCCGCTCGGACCCCGTCCGGGAGGCCGAGGGGCATCTCCGAGCACGACCCGCAAGGACTGCGGCAGGGGCTGGTCCTCCTCCTCGTCTCCTCCTCCTCCTTCTCCTCCTCCTCCTCTTCCTCCTCCTCTTCCTCCTCCTCCTCCTCGTCTCCTCCTCCTCCTCCTCCTCCTCCTCCTCCTCCTCCTCACTCCGAGCACGACTCGTGAGGACTGCGGCAGGGGCTGGCCCATGGGAGCCCACACTCGTGGGGCCTCCGAGGGGCTGACCCGCGGCTGGCTTCAGCGCCCCAGCGCGGCTCGAGGTTGAGCCAGCACGGGCCTCCTCCTCCTCCTCCTCCTCCTTCTCCTTCTCCTTTTTGTCGTCTCCTCCTCCTCCTCCTCCTCCTCGTCTCCTCCTCTTCCTCCTCTTCTTCCTCCTCCTCATCCTTCTCCTCCTCCTCTTGCTCTTCCTCTTCCTCCTCCTCCTCGTCTGCTGCTCCTCCTCCTCCTCCTCCTCCTCCTCTTCCTCCTCCTCTTCTCGTAGCCATTTTGGCTCAAGCCATTCTGGCTCAAGAGGCTCGAGGCCGAGGTGGAAGGGGAGCCCTCCACAGACCTGGCTGCCTCGGCCCAGGGTAGCAGCCGTACCTCACCGCCACCTTTACTGTCTCTTACTGGTCGCAGCTGCGAACGGCCAGTCAGTCTCCCCGCCGCTATGGGAGGCTCCAAAGACATGCTACTGCCAGACGCCGCACTGCTGGGGCTGGACCTGGCAAGGAGCTGGTGGACACACGAAATGTGCCGAATGTGGCAAGCCTTTCAAGCCTCAATCCCACCATTCCCGTGCTGCAGGTGGCAAATCAGTGCTGCAGGTGACAGATCAAAGGCCTGTTGCTGATGGCTGCCTCCATCATTATGCACCACTGATTTGTCAGAGGCCTTTCGCAATAGATGGTCTCGTAGCCGTGGTGCCCGTGGACATGAAGCTCAACCGCCGAAGGGAGGTGGTCCAAAGTCGTCCCTCGCCCCAGAGGCCACAGACCCTGCCAACTACCACGTCGCCATATGCATCCAAAGCGGTCAATTTCTGGAAGAAGACGGCCGGGCAGAAGGGCAAGCCGTACTTGCAGGCTTGCGGGGACCCCCTGCCAGGCAGATGCCAAGGCCCGCGAGGGCAAGTCGCTGGACGCCAAGGCCGAGTCGCTGGCGGATCAACTTCAGCGACAACGGCGCCGCTTGGAGTCTAAGAAATGAGAAGTCGAACGTAACCTCATCAATTCGGACAAGGCTGCTGAGCTGTACGGCAAGTCCGTGGACTCGTATAATGAGCTGCTTGCCGAGATCGCCCAGCTGTAGGCCCAACACAGTGTGGCGGCGAAGGCAGCAGTGGCAGAGGCAGCAGATCGCCTCAATTGCAATGGTAAGGAGAGCACTCTGCTCACCTTCGTGGACACGCGTTTCCCGCAGGGACTGCCGCCCCACATCAAGGCGGAGCTCGAAGCGGCCAACGCCAACTTTCTGGAGTGGCGACAGCAGCAACAGCAGCAGCCGCAGGTGCAGCAGCCTGCAGATCAACCTGTGCCAGCTGGAGGATCATTTCCTGCAGCCCCCGCCGCTGGAGGTGTACATGTGCCAGTTCCCCCTGGCCAACCTGACGATGGTCTGGGCGTACCGCAATCCGCCATGGCAGTGGATGATGACCGCGGCACGGTCCGCAAGCACGCCGCCGAGGGCGAGAGCCTGTACCTCCACGCATCCACGGGCATCTTCGGCCTCAGCGAGGAGGCGGTTGCAGCGCAGGACAGGCTCGCCAAGCTCCAGGCCAAGGCCAAGTCAGGCCCCGCTGGCGATGCAGGCTTGGGTGAGGCAAAGCCGCCGTTTGGGTAACATTCTCACGATTTGTACTTTCAAATGCAGTAGCTGGGCTGGTATTCAGAAATTCTTGGGATCCACGGAGGCGAAATCAGTCCAAGTTATCTCCTGCCAGGAAACTCGCCTCCAAGCGCATGGTCTGGCCAAGGAAACCAAATGGTGTGCTAACAGGGGATGGTTCGCAATTTTGTCGCCTGCGGTTCTGGGTGCCAAGGGGTTCCCGTGTCAGGGTACTTGAAGACTTGTGCGCAATGGGCTAGATCTTGGAATCCGCAAAGTACCCTTTTCCCAGAATGCTTCCAACAATCTCGGGCCGCACTCGTCTGCCTTGAGGTCCCAGGTCATCAACACGTCTGTTTCGGACCTGTCTACTTGGCTGACTCCGTCGGCCTGAATGAGGAGAACCTCGCCGAGCTTGCCCAGGTGGCCCAGGCCTCCTCCAGCCGGCGCGTGCCGTTGCTCATCGCTGGCGATTTCAATGTCAATCCGAGCAAAGAGATCGAAACGGAGTTCCCGACCAGGGCTGGGGTCCAGGTGATCACGCCAGATGAGACACCATTATACACTAAGAAATCGAAATGTACAATCGATTTCTTCATGGGGTCGTACTGTTTCGAGCACTCTTTGAAGCAGCCCAAAGCTTTGGATGACTACCCGAATAGTCCACATGGGCCAGTCGTGATGGATATGGTGGTTGGGGCCCCGTATGTCATACCCGTTCTGGAACAGCCTCAACACATCCCTATTGTTGCCCCTGTGGGACCTCGAAACACCTGCCCACCCTGGTCCAGAAGTCTAGGGGCTCTGGAACTTCTGGAGGGTATTCTTGAAGACCGAGATCGGTATGCTTTGGGGATTCACGACCGCCAGTGCCTGTGCAGCCTGTTTCCTTGGACGCACTATTTGCAGCTGTGGATGCTTCTTACGGCTACTAGGTGGGCGACATGTCCACAGCGCTCAGCATAATTACCGACGCGCCTTTGAAAAGCAGGGCACGCCGAGCTCAGGCGCCTGCAATTCGGTGGATCTCCGCCAAGGCTGTCGTGGCCAAGGACAGGAGGAGTTGGAGAAACGCAGCAGCAGCCCTCAGGTGGCTTCGTAATAAGGTCATCAACATCAGGAGGGGGGACGAGGAGAAGGATCTTGAGGAGCTCCAGCAGGCCCCACTTGATCTTTCGACCATGCCGGTTGATTTGGAAAGTTGTCGCAGAGTGTGAAGCTTTGCGAACAAGTGCGCGCGCGTGTATTCAGGCCACACTTTTGGACGCCACCACCTGCGAGCCAACTTTCGAGCTCATCGCCACAGTATTTGCTGACTTGGACTCCGAGATTGAAAAAGCTCTGGGCCGAGAAATCGCCAGGAACCGAGCCGATGATCGTCAATCCTGGAAGCTCTGGGTAAGGGAGGCCATGGGGAAAGGAGTAGGTTGGGCCCATCGTTGGAGTTGTAAGCTCACGGCATGGCAACCATCCAGAGTGTGGGGCCCAGCCCAGTCCCGCTGGTCAGGTCACCCGATCGATATGTTGGAGGCTGAGCAGCAACGTTAGAGCAAGCTCTGGCGCGCTCGACCTCGCGAGCCTGAGCTTCTGCAAGCAGAGCTGCGGGGAGACGACCTCGCAGATATCTCGGCAAATCAGCCCCGTGCCCCCAGTCATTGTTTCAGTAGCTCCACAGCTAGGACCTGGGACGGGATCCACCCTTTGCATTTCAGCCCCCTGGGAGACGACCATTTGGATATCGTGTGTAGGCTCCTCAGAGCCATTGAAAAAGTTGGTGCTTTCCCGGCGCGGATCAGGGCCATCGTCACCGACCTCATCGACAAGCACAAGCCAGACCCAAACCCAGGACCCAGCCAGAGGGGAATAGGTATGATGCCAGGTCTCTGGGGAGTCCGGGGCAAACATCGGCAACTCGAGTTCCGAGATTGGGAACGAGCTCATCATCGTAGGTACCCAGCTCATCAAGAAGGTAAAGGAGTGCGAGAAATGGTTTTCGAGCAAACCATGAAAGCATAATGGTTGTTCTTGGGGTTTGTTTTTCTCTGCCGCCGTTCTGTGGGATCTATCAAGTTATTACGAGTATGTTGACAAGGAGTACTGGAGGGGGCAGGGCCCAAGAGACCAATTTCTCGGACTCGCTAGCAGTGGGTCATTGCAATCAGTATCAAGCGCCCAGGACAGTTGCTACTCGTGCTTCTGCGTTACCTGACGGGTGCCCTGACAGAGGCATCGCGGCAGGCTGCTGAGCCGCCATTTTGTAGTTCAACAACAAAATTGCCTGCCGCCTATAAACATCTGGGTGGCCCAGAACCCGCGCGTGCAGCCCACGATTTTCATCGATGGTTTCTTGTTGGCCAGCCACAACAGCAAGCCCAATATATTGATAGCAGACCTTGCCACGGCCTCAGCTAGTACGCATCAGTCGATCGTTCTCGATATGAAAGGTGGTACCGCTAAGCACAAGGCTGCTGTTGTGGCTTCTACGCCAATGATCCAGGCCGATCTTGCGGCCAAGCTCGGTCAATGGGCTGGCCCGAAAGCCGCTCTGACCGAGCCTGCAGCCACCGATTTAGGAGTCGATTTCACTGCTGGAGCCAGACTAAGGAGCAAGGGCAGGAAAACTCCCGAGGCCAGGAATGGGAAGTTGAAGAACCGACTCCGCGGATTATGAGCCCGTCGCGCCGCAGGAGCAGACGCAAAGAAGATTGAGAACACTGGGCTTCAGCAGGCGGGCTATTTCGGACCGGCATTCTGGGGCTCACGGTTCAAGAACTCCAGGATGCGCAGATTATTGCCCTGAAGGTCGCGGGGCCCAAGTGCGCTACTCGGTCGCGTGCCCTGTCGCTTGCTGTGCTTGAAGATCCCACTTGGACATCAGCTGTGGGGCCGTGCATTTTCTGGGGTATGATTATTTTCAGGGCTGCCCAGGATCCAAGGAAATCCGAGTTCTGACTTCCCGAACTTAGACAGTTTGCAGCTAACATCCTGGAAAAGCTACCTTCAGGGTGGGGCAATGTTAGAGTACCCAGAGCTGGCTGGTCATTGATCAGCCCCATGAAGTTCATGGGCAGGGAAGGCGAGGTCTACCCGCTCACGACCAGCTCGCCTGCTCTCATTCGTCGGATGCTCAAGGCGTCTTGGCAGGAGCAGCAGGCCGAGACCGTAGCAGCAAATATTGGAGTGCCTGCTGTTGACTTGACTCACGCTAAAGCAGCTCTCGCAGATAAACGACATAGCAAACAAGATCGCAGCCTCCTCGTGTCGTACCTGACCCAATCGATTTGGACCAAACGTAGGCTCAAGGATGCGGGCTACGACGCGGACGCTAGTAGTATCTGTGGGGCCCCGTCAGACCACATCTACCACGGGCACCTGGAGTGCCCCAGTTGCGCTGCTCTTCGGGAAGAATACCTTGCTGAAGGCGATATGGAAGCCCTGAAGGACCCCCAGGCCTTTGCTATGTGGTTTGGTTTTCCTGAGCCTCCGCCCTTCAAGGTCCCGAGGCCCATCGGCCTCGGCCTGGCTGAGGCCCAGCTTTGGTCCCGAAGCGGCCTTTCGCCTTCGGAAGCCTTTGTCGGCGAGGTTTATGTCGACGGCAGTGTGGCCAAGGGCGGGCACCAGTGGTTCCGTGCCCCGGGATGGGCTGCGGTCAAATGTGATGCCCATGGAGAAGAAGGCCTACCTCTGTGGGCCGGTAGGCAGTGCCCTTCCGCTCGCGTCTCCCGCGGCGGAGAGTCTAGCGTGCCTTGCTTCCAGCCGGTTCAGAGGAACGACAAAGATTCCTTCTGATTTCAAAAGTGCGGTGAGTTTTCACAACTCGGGCCAGCCCGCTAGTAGAAAGAATGTGTATGAGGGGCTGGTTTCTACGGCCAGGCTCGGAGAAGCCAGTTGTGCAGGTGGTTCTGAAGTTGCCAGGGTTAAAGCCCATCGCGATTTAGATTTCCTGGAACGCTATCCTGACGAGTGGCGGCACGCTTCGGGGAACGCTGCTGCTGACAGGATTGCCAAACTAGCTGCTTCGCGCCTCCCCCAGCCCTCGGAAGGAGAGGCAGACGCCCAGCAGCTGTTCGAAAAGAAAATCAAACGTTTCCTTCGGAATGCGCCGAAGGCTCTTGCGCCGTGGCCCCCGGTTGCCCCGGGGGTTGGGGGGGGGGGGGCCTCGAGGGCCCAGTGAAGGCAACCAACCCGTTTGTAGGAGCTCGATCGATCGCGGAAGTGTGGCAAAGCAGAGCTGGCCCAGGGGGGGTCCTCTTCGGGCCCTGGAGCTGCGGCGGCTTCTCCTCCTCCTTGCCCCCTCCGTGGTGCCCGCGCACGTGCCCGTGTCGGGCATGCGTGGACGTGGCAGAAAACACGTTGGCTCTGCTGTCTCTGCCACTCGCGATGCATGTCTGATGAAAGCGAACTTTCCCGAGCAAAGGAGTCGCGCCCAGGCAGTGCAGCTCGTCTGGCCGAACTAACAGAGCAGCCGACCGGTCGCAAGCTTGCAGTTTTCGACAGACTTGACGATGGGAGTTTTATTGTTGCATGTCAGTTGCGCGGCATGTATTCCGAGCGTACCGTTAACAGCCTCCAGATGAGCTGCCCCCAGCGATTCACTTCTATATTTTTTTTGTCTCAGAAGGCGCCTACGCGCGCAGTGCCGAGGGGAGACACCCAATGGCCTCTAAGACGAGCCCCATTGTCTTCAAGCCTCCTATCCCGATTGATGAGGTTGCCGCCCAGGCAGCCCAGGCGCCAAACCCTACATAGTTGCCGCCTCAACTTAGCTCTAATCTCCAGAAAAGGCCCACACCAAGGACGCCGCCTGCTCACCGCCCTGGCGTTATTTACACCAGGGGTGGGCAGTGTCGAGTCGTCCTGGCGTCGCCTCGGACACTCTGTGTACATGTGCGTGCGTGCGTGCGTGCGCGGCCCAGCACGCGTGTCAGGCACCCCGCCTCAGGGGGAAGGAGCGCTGGGCACTCTTCCTCTGCGGCACGGTGCTGCAGCTGCGCCTAGGCCCGCAGCAGGTTCGATCTGGGGTTTTGTTTCGTCCTGACTGCCGGTGCTGGTGGCGCGCAGCCGGCCCTGGAACTCGAGCCTTGGGGTTCCGTCAGCCAGCCAGGCGGGGCCAGCCGTCCTTTTCACTGCAGCGTGCTGTTTGGCGTTGCCATGTTGCACGGCCGTGGAGCGCTTGCTGGCTCCCTCCACGGTGACAATGGCACAAGGGGCGCCCCCGTGGTTTCTGGGCACGGGGGTGGACTTGGGTTGCCAATCCACCCCGACATATGCTCAACCCCAACCCTTTCCCCCCGCGCTCGTGGGCGGCGGAGGGAGGTGACGCTGTGGCTAAGTGTGCAAACGCTACATCAGGGCCCATCTGTGTACTTTTGCGTGTGTGTGCCTGCGTGCGTGGCCCCGCGCGCGTGTCAGGCACCCAGTCTCAGAGGGGAAAGAGCGCTAGGCCTAGGCCCGCAGCAGGTTCGATCTGGGGTCTTGTTTTTGTCCTGACTGGCAGTGCTGGTGGCGCGCAGCCGGCCCTGGAACTCGAGTCTTGGGGTTCCGTCAGCCAGGCGGGGCCAGCCGTCCTTTTCACTGTGCGTGCTGTTTGGCGATACCCTGTTGCACGGCCGTGGAACGCGTGTTGGCGCCCTCCACGGTGACAGTGGCATAGGGGGAGCCCCCGTGGGTTCTGGGCACGGGGGTGGACTTGGTTGCCAGTCCGCCCCGACAGATGCTCAGCCCCACCCCTCCCCCCCGCGATCGTGGGCGGCGGAAGTGAGGTGCCAGTGTGGCTAGGTGCGCAAGGCCACATCAGGGCCCAGCACCTCTTTCAGCGTCGGCAGCGTCCTGCCGCCTCAGCGGCTCCACCCGCGGCCGCTGTGGAGAACATGTGTGGCCTTGTGCTACGAGGCTTTGGGTTAGGGTCGGGTCGGCCAACCCTTAGCCTCCCACTTAGCCAAGTGATTGTCTCCTCCTCCTCTTCCTCCTCCTCCTCCTCCTCTTCCTCCTCCTCCTCCTCCTCCTTCTCGTCTCCTCCTCCTCCTCCTCCTCAACCTGAGCTGCCCCAGCGCGCCACAAGCAACCCGTGGCGTGTCGACACGAAGCTCAGCACTCACTATGAACACGTGGGTCTGGCGCGATGCGGACGCCATAAAAACGGCCCAACACGTGCACCCCCCCGCTGCCAGGCTCCTTGAAGCAGCACCTCGCCCCGAAGCACCTGCGTGACGCGTGGGGGGAGGAGGTGGCCGCACAAGCATGATGCAGCTGTCAATGGGATAGAGAAGGAGGGAGGATGGGGGAGGAGGAGAAGGAGAGGGATACCAACGCGCAACGGGTTATCACAGATGTTTTTGAACACTGTACGTGTCGTGTTTCAGAATGTGCGTACCAGGGCAACTACTCCCCCTTGGAGATCTCCGTCGCATCCGAATGCTTAGATTTCAAGGTGGAGCACGAGAGCAGCAAGCAACGAACCCATTTCAACTGAGGCGGTGTTGCATTCACCTCGTTCGCTGTGAACTCGTGGCTTCTGTTCATCTTGTGTTTACTTTTGCGGCGCGGCCCAGTCGGCTGCAGGTAATTACGCTTCCGAGTGGTGAAGAACACTCTGCCTTGCCAGGGGAAGCAGGGTGCCACTGGAAGTCTACGGCATACGGTCAAGCTGCTACCAGAATGAACGCCAGATGAGGCACGAACCCTTATTTCTGGGGGGTGGGGGCAAACGCGTCCGCGAAGAACTCTACAAGACCATGGCAACACCCGAGGAGCACGCGTCCCTTCCGTAAAGACGAACAACAATACGTAAACATAAACTTTTCGCTCTCCGCGCGGATCTCTTGGATCTGCGCTGGACCGCGCGCCAGGGGCGGCGCCTGAGGCGCCGCCAGGGGGGACCAGCGCGGATTCAAAAAATCTGCGCGGAGCGCCAACAGTTTATGCTTGTGACGTTTTTGGCTTGTTTTTTCTCCTTCGATTCCGAGCCCGAGCTGTTCCTTTTTCCAGCGCCTTGTCTGTACTGCATGATCGGCCGTTGGCAGAACTGGGTTTAGTGGGACCTGGTTTAGTGATGTGTACTGGTGGACGCCCCTCCGCCCCGTTCCACTAAAGGGGACTGCCGTCGCCCGAAAACACACAAACCACGGCAGACCTGGTTTAGTGACTCTGGCCAATTTGGGGGCTCCGAGGCCCTACCGCTAACCCGATCCCCTTACCTGGGGCCCTGGCCATGCCCGACATGAGGCCGTTCGGCGAGATCCTCCTCTGCTGCGCAGGCTCGCCGCCGCGGCAGGGCGCACCTCGCCGCCACCCGCAAAGAGCCCGACGGTGGTTGCACGCACGGTGCCGGCTCGGTGCCTCCCAGTTTTGTGGCAGAACATGTGCGGCGCCCCAGGGTCGACTTGGCGGGCGAGAGCCCTGCACGCAGCGTCGACTCGGCAGTGCTCGTTGTGCTCTGACGACAAAGCAAACATGGCCGCGAGGAGGGCCGATTGTGTGTGTTGGCGGGAGCAAAAAAACAAAAATTGCCGGGGGGGGGCATGCGGGGGGGGGGCATGCTCGTGGCCGAGGCTCACCATGGCCAGAAGAGCCCCTTCACGCAACGTCGACTTGGCAGTTATCTCAGTGATCTGACGACGGACCACATGGCCGCGAGGAGTGCCGAGTGTGTGCGGGAACAAAGCAAAACAGAAATTGCTGTGGGGGGGGGGCATGCTCGTGGCCGAGGCTCACCATGGCCAGAAGAGCCCCTCCATTCCCTGTTTCGGCGTCCCCGGTGGTGGCGCGATGCTGGCAGGATCAGCGAAGCGCGAAGTTGTGGGCAATGCTCGGGGGGGTTCGCTTGTTATTGCCAGGTGATGGCCGCTGGAGCTTTTACTCGGCGGCGAGCGAGGGGGGGACGTGAGAAGGAGGTGGTCTTTTCAGAAGGCTCGGAAGACCCCCAGCCTTCTGAGGAGTTTTCTGAGCCTTCCCCGAAGGCAAACAACTTCTCAGAAGGCGTGAGGGCTTCTGAGAAGTCCCGCCGCTTTCTGAGAAAGCCTTCTACTTCTCACTTCCGCCCCTTGCTCGCCGCCGATCCCAGTTGGGGCCCCATAGTGGTGCTGTGGAAGACTGTGCGGTACCCCAAAAGGACCTCACCGCACGGTCCATCACCGCACGGTTTGGGGACCTCGGAGGCCCTAATCGCCCGAGACATCATCGCAGATCGACCCACGTCTAGGTCGGGCATGTCCTCCGACAGGAGGGTCATCGCGACGATTGAAACATAATCAACACATGATTGAAAAAATCGTCCTCAAACATGTGGTTCAATTTCTGAATAGTCTTCCGACGGAGGGACACGCCCGACGCAACCCAAGGCCAGGCTAACGGCGATGTTGCTTAACGGCGATGTTCGGAACCAAATGGTAGGACATCACGAACCACACTTTCCTACATCCCCAATCTGCGAGTGGATCGAGCGAACACGACACAGCGAATTGTGGGGAAGCGCGAGCCACGCGTTCCCACACTACCGAAACCCACATCGCCGTTACCTACGTAGCCGTTAGCCCGACTACGGGCAGCTCTCATCGCACGAGGCAGCATCGGAGGTCGCTCCCACGTGCCGAGAGCCGTGCGGCCGCCCCGAGCCCCCGCGTGCTCGCCGCGCGGCGTGGCCCCGACGCCCGGGGCGGCTCGCGAAGGGGGGACTCCGCCGGGGCCTCCGCGTCCCCTGGTGGGGGCCCTCCACGGCCTGATCTGCGCCGGGGCGCACAGAGACATACAGGGCAGTTTTTAATACATGGGATGCTTAAACATATACGATTTTGATACAATGAACTCATCGTTGTTCTTATACTAAATCCCAGCATTTTTAATGCATGATCCGCACGCGGAGCATGTCATGTATCAAAAAACGGCACTGTACTAGTACTGCACGTCCTCCCTGGAGGCGCGCGTCCGACCCGAACGTCCACTATACGCATCTTGCAGGATGTCGTTTCCCGACCGGTGTGGTCAGAGCGCGCCCGCCACGACGCATGCACTACAAGACTTCTCGGTGCGCCCGTGGCCCCTGGAGGGGCGACGCAAACATAGTACCGTCGGGCCGCTGAAGGAAGGAACGCTAAATAAGGAACGAAGCCCCTTCTTGGCCCTGTAAGCGACTCCGTGCCCCAGGAGGGCAAGAGGAACAGCACTGGAGGAACCTAAGGAACATCGAGCCCCTTCCGAACCCAAGCTGTTCCTTATTTCAGCGTCTTGACTGTATCAGCGTGTCGGGGTGACGCCGACTTCATGTCCTCGGTGGGGGCCCTCCACAGCTCGATCTTTGCCTGTACCTGCGTTCGGGGACAGCGCACGTCGGGCGCCCTGATACATCCGAGATGTACGCCGCTGTGGGCATCGCGCTGCTTGCGGGTCGCGGCTGGGCTGGCGCTGTGCACGCACTCGCAAGCAGGCAGGTCGTGGGCAGCGGGTTGAAAAGAGCGGGGCGGCTGCGGCAGACCAGGACCCATTGATGAAACAAATGTTAAACGGGAGCGATACAGCAGCAGCAAGAAAACGGGAAACCAGAAGGCCTCCGTTCTGCCGCGCCCAGAAATCAAGACACCCTGCGCTTCGGACTCTGGCTTGGACAACGTGGCCGCAAACGTCTAGCAATCCTTCCTTTACGGCAACATTCTTCTGTGGATCTCTTTCCGCCATCACCAACTTGCGCCACTCACAACTGGGTACGAAACGGTACCATCTCGGACAAACTGATACATGAGCCAATTGCAATTCCCAAATATCGCGGTCCCTCCCAGTCCGTTGTCGTCGACCCAGCCGAGGCTTCTGAAGATGTCGATGTAAGGTAACTTATTTCTGCAGTCCTCCTTCATGCAGATGCCCCTCGTCTCGCTCCTCCCCCGTTTCGCCAGCTGGTGCAGAACGAAAAACGAAGGCAAAGTCACACGACTCAACATGACAAGTCTTAGTATCAATTACGTGTATGTGCCTCCAGAAACCCGAGGGACGATCCAACCAACCTTTCCCTCAATGCCTCTTCCATACCTGCCCTCCTCGACACCCCTCCCTCAACTAAGAAATACAGATTGGCTCCGCTGGCTTCCGCCAAGGACGCTGCTCCATCCTTACTTCCACCATATTCGGCAGAGCCTCAACCTTTTTCCTCAAACAAAGGCCGGGCTAACACGCAAACCCTCTGGGATCTTTCATACTTCGTGCATGATGCCCGTGGGCTTTCATCAATTCCCAGCGATGCAAATGCCATCTCGGAAAATCCTCGCCATTTCGTCATCGGTAACCTGCCCTACCATCATCGCTCTCCTCTCCCTCCTCCTCACCCTTCCCTTACCTCATCCCTCCGCAATTTTTTTCCCAACCATCCTGTGGTGTTGGGTCCTCGTTTTGAAGAGACGGTGCCCCGCGTCTCCTCCTCCTCTCCTCCTCCCCCTCCTCGCCCTCCTCCCTCCTCCCCCTCCTTGCCTCTGCTCTCGGCACACCCCTCACACGTTTCGTGGCCCCATAGGGAGCTCCACCGAAGGCCCCATGGCTGCCGTCCGCATGCGTCCCGCACACCCATTTCGGCACACCCCTCACACGTTTCGTGGCCCCACAGGGAGCTCCACCGAAGGCCCCAGTGCTGCCGTCCGCATGCGTCCCGCACACCCATTTCGGCACACCCCTCACACGTTTCGTGGCCCCCTCGAAGGCCCCACGTTTCGGGCCCCATAGGGAGCTCCACCGAAGGCCCCATGGCTGCCGTCCGCATGCGTCCCGCACACCCATTTCGGCACACCCCTCACACGTTTCGTGGCCCCACAGGGAGCTCCACCGAAGGCCCCAGTGCTGCCGTCCGCATGCGTCCCGCACACCCATTTCGGCACACCCCTCACACGTTTCGTGGCCCCATAGGGAGCTCCACCGAAGGCCCCATGGCTGCCGTCCGCATGCGTCCCGCACACCCATTTCGGCACACCCCTCACACGTTTCGTGGCCCCACAGGGAGCTCCACCGAAGGCCCCAGTGCTGCCGTCCGCATGCGTCCCGCACACCCATTTCGGCACACCCCTCACACGTTTCGTGGCCCCACAGGGAGCTCCACCGAAGGCCCCATGGCTGCCGTCCGCATGCGTCCCGCACACCCATTTCGGCACACCCCTCACACGTTTCGTGGCCCCCATAGGGAGCTCCACCGAAGGCCCCATGGCTGCCGTCCGCATGCGTCCCGCACGCCCATTTCGGCACACCCCTCACACGTTTCGTGGCCCCATAGGGAGCTCCACCGAAGGCCCCATGGCTGCCGTCCGCATGCGTCCCGCACACCCATTTCGGCACACCCCTCACACGTTTCGTGGCCCCACAGGGAGCTCCACCGAAGGCCCCAGTGCTGCCGTCCGCATGCGTCCCGCACACCCATTTCGGCACACCCCTCACACGTTTCGTGGCCCCACAGGGAGCTCCACCGAAGGCCCCAGTGCTGCCGTCCGCATGCGTCCCGCACACCCATTTCGGCACACCCCTCACACGTTTCGTCGCTGGCCCCATAGGGAGCTCCACCGAAGGCCCCATGGTGCCGTCCGCATGCGCCCCGCACACCCATTTCGGCACACCCCTCACACGTTTCGTGGCCCCATAGGGAGCTCCACCGAAGGCCCCAGTGCTGCCGTCCGCATGCGTCCCGCACACCCATTTCGGCACACCCTCACACCCAGGGAACTCACCGAAGGCCCCGCTGCCTCCGCATGCGTCCACGGCCTCACACGGTGGGAGCTCCACCGGGCCCCCAGTGCTGCCGTCCGCAAGCGTCCCGCACACCCATTCCGCATGCGGCATTTCGGTACCCCTCACACGTTTCGTGGCCCCACAGGGAGCTCCACCGAAGGCCCCATGGCTGCCGTCCGCATGCGTCCCGCACACCCATTTCGGCACCCCCCTCACACGTTTCGTGGCCCCACAGGGAGCTCCACCGAAGGCCCCAGTGCTGCCGTCCGCATGCGTCCCGCACACCAGGTGTGTGGCGAGCCGACATGGGCGTCGCGGCGCGCGGGCGCTGCCGTCGGGGTTCCCAGGGAAGCCCCCTGCAGAGGCGACGCTCAGAGTCACGAGTACCGAGAGTCACGCAGACCCAAACTGTTCACAGTCGTATACATACATTTACACTGGGCGTATCCATGCACGCATTCATGCGAATAGAATCAATCGCGCGCAGATTCATTCATAATCAGACTCGCTCGCGATCCGACTCGCACGCGCTCAAGCTTTCATATTCGGACCTATCGTCTTCGTTCGTGTTGTGTACACTGCCACGCATTTCGGCACACCCCTCATACGGCTCGTGGCCCCATAGGGAGCGCCACCGAATAAGATATTCACAATTGCGGTACTCTCAACTGCATATGGTTGGGTCTTTCGCCAAGCTAATTTTGGGTTGACGGGGAGGGCGGTGGTGAAACGAAACTGACCGACTCCCATGATGCGTTTGCCAAACAAACCGGTGTTTGGCCAAGCGGCTGCAGCAGCCTGTGAATAGCTGGGCACGTCCCCATCCAATGCCCGCTGACATAAACGACTTCTAATGCTCGCCCACGCTCTCCACTGTCGAGAATCGTCCACAACCAAATCGGCACATCCACGGTGCTCTTGAGCCCCCAGCACAGGCCAGTGGCTGAGTGTGCCCCGTGCCGATCGTGCCAGGATAGAAGAACAGAAACACTACGCTTTTGTGCGGCGGCGTCAAGGCAGAGGAACTGCGCTGGCGGAGGAGCTACCTGAACGGGGGGCACCGTTGTAGCGAAGTGTGCCACACAGCAACATAAACACCATACACACTGGCCATCGCTCGGACGTCCATTCCCTGTGTTTTTCCCAACCATCCTGTGGTGTTGGGTCCTCGTTTTCAAGAGACGGTGGCCCGCGTCTCCTCTCCTGCTCCTCTCCTCCTCCTCTCCTCCTCCTCTCCTCTCCTCCTCCTCCTCCTCCTCCTCCTCCTCCTCCTCCTCCTGGCCCCCATTTTGGCACACCCTATGCGTCCCGCACACCCATTTCGGCACACCCTTCACACGTTTCGTGGCCCCATAGGGAGCTCCACCGAAGGTCCCAGTGGGTGTGCCCGCATGCGTCCCGCACACCCATTTCGGCACACCCCTCACACGCTTCGTGGCCCCATAGGGAGCTCCACCGAAGGTCCCAGAGGGTGTGCCCGCATGCGTCCCGCACACCCATTTCGGCACACCCCTCACACGCTTCGTGGCCCCATAGGGATCTCCGCCGAAGGTTCCGGTGGGTGTGCCCGCATGCGTCCCGCACACCCATTTCGGTACACCCTTCACACGTTTCGTGGCCCCCTAGGGAACTCCACCGAAAGTCCCAGTGGGTGTGCCCGCATGCGTCCCGCACACCCATGTCGGCACACCCCTCACACGTTTCGTGGCCCCATAGGGAGCTCCACCGAAGGCCCCATGGCTGCCGTCCGCATGCGTCCAGCACACCCATTTCGGCACACCCCTCACACGTTTCGTGGCCCCATAGGGAGCTCCACCGAAGGCCCCATGGCTGCCGTCCGCATGCGCCCCGCACGCCCATTTCGGCACACCCCTCACACGTTTCGTGGCCCCACAGGGAGCTCCACCGAAGGCCCCAGTGCTGCCGTCCGCATGCGTCCCGCACACCATTTCGGCACACCCCTCACACGTTTCGTGGCCCCATAGGGAGCTCCACCGAAGGCCCCATGGGTGCCGTCCGCATGCGTCCCGCACACCCAAGTTGGCATTTGGCACACCCTTCACCACGCTTCGTGGCCCCATAAGGAGCTCCACCGAAGGTCCCAGTGGGTGTGCCCGCATGCGTCCCGCACACCCATTTCGGCACACCCCTCATACGTTTCGTGGTCCCACAGGGAGCTCCACCGAAGGTCGCAGTGGGTGTGCCCGCATGCGTCCCGCACACCCATTTCGGTACACCCTTCGCACGCTTCGTGGCCCCATAGTGAGCTCCACCGAAAGTCCCAGCGGGTGTGCCCGCATGCGTCCCGCGCACTCATTTCGGCACATCCCTCGCACGTTCCGTGGCCCCATAGGGAGCCCAACCGAAGGTCGTAGTGGGTGTGCCCGCATGCGCCCCGCACGCCCATTTTGGCACATCCCTCACACGTCTCGTGGCCCCATAAGGGGGCCCCACCGAAGGTCCCAGTGGGTGTGCCCGCATGCGTCCCCGCCACTCATTTCTGCACACCCCTCACACGTTTCGTGGCCCCATAGGGAACTCCACCGAAGGTCCCCGTGGCGCAGTCCGCATGCGTCTCCCTTGCCCAGTACGGCGCTACGTGGCCCCATATGGAGCCCCACCGCAGGTCCCAGCCAGCCAGCTAGCTTCTTTGCTCCGCGCAGCGGGCCACCCGCGCGCGTCGCTGGGACCCCTCCGGGGCGACCTGCGCGCGTCGCGGGGGCTCCGTGCTGCGTTCTGCCCAGCGCCTCGCTCGCCCGTCGTCGCTCTGCCCAGCGGCAAGAGCCTTGCCCGCTATCAGCCAGCCAGCTAGCTCTCTTTGATCCGCGCAGTGGACGACCCGCGCGCGTCGCTGGGACCCCTCCGGGGCGACCTGCGCGCGTCGCGGGGCTCCGCGCTGCGCTGCGCCCGCAGCCTTGGACTTTTGAGTGCGCGGGCAAAGAGGGAGTAAAGGAAGGGGAGGAAGCGGGCGCGATCCTCGCGGGGGGGCGCGCCGACATTGGCGTCGCGGCGCGCGGGCGATGCCGTCGGGGAGTCCCGGGGAAGCTCCTTGCGGCGGCCACGCCCAGCGTCACGAGTATTCAGAGGCAGTCATTGTCAAACTATTGACATTCGCATACAAGTGCACCACGCTTTGCCACATTCGCATTCATGCACGTAGACTCGCTCACGCGCAGATTCATTCACAGTCAGACGCACGCGCGCAGATTCACCCGCGCTCAGTCTCCCTACGTACTCAGATTAATCGTTTTCGTTCGCGTTGTGTACCACGCCACTCATGTCGGCACACCCCTAGCACGGTTCGTTGCCTCATAGGGATCGCCACCGAAAAAGTGAATCACTATTGCGGTACTCACACCTGCATATGGTTGGGTCCCTCGTCAGGCTAATTTTCGGTTTCGTGCGTGGTTTTTTCGCCAAATGATCAAGGATGCTCCTCGATGGTCCTCGCCGAAGGAAAACTGCACACGTCCGAGCGATGCCAAGCACACATTCACTTTCGGAGCTCCGCGCGGACTCTTTGGATCGGCGCTGGGCCCCGGCGGCGGCGCCCGAGGCGCCGACCCCGGCGCGATTCGCTCGCCTGGGGATGGGGGGCCCATCGCCGCTCCAAGGAGTCCGCGCGGACCTCGGAATGCGTGAGATTACGCCGCTTGTTTTGATCTTCGAGAGGACGGGGGGGGATTAGTGCGGGATGACGATAAAGAAGAAAATGGGAGAGAACGATTAAACACATAGTTTTCTGCTATTTCTGCATAATTTTCTGACTGGAGGAGAACAATTAAAAAGATAGTTTTCCAGCCCGCGGCCGCTTTTTTCTAATCGTCATCCCGGGCGCCGCCGCGTGAACACGATCCCCGGTTATTTATGAATCGTCATCCTCCATGACACTGGACCTTCTTCGAGAGGACGGGGGGGGATTCACCTGGACGACCCTGTCGCCCTGGTCCCGGGACTGGTCGGCCCCCCTGCGCTCTCCCCGCGCAGCGGCAGCCCTCCTCGTGCGCGGGCGGGAAGGAGGGAGATGGGCGGGGCAGGAGAGGCTGGATGCCGAAGTTCGAGAATTCCGAGTCTGGTAGTTCGAGCGTCGAAGCTGGTGGTTCGGGCGTCGAACATAGACGAGGTTCGACGCTCGAACCACCTGCCCTGGGAAGGCACCGGATGGCGGACAGACAGCTTCCCCGGTAGTCTTGGCTGGCCTCAACAGGCCCCCTGAGACCCCGCTGGCCTCAACAGGACCGCCCCAGCAGTCTGAGGCGGTCTCGACACCCAAACCCTGGGGCGCGGAGCACCTCAGGGGCGCCGCTGGAGGCGGCACTGGGGTGCTGAGATCGCCTCAGACTGCTCCTCCCTCCTCCTCCTCCTCCGTAGCCATTTTGGCTCAAGCCATTGGGCTGAGCTGGCCGCGGCGGGCCGTCCGTGGGCGGTGCGCCTCACGTGAGGCGAGTGATGGAGTCGGCGCCGGCGGATGCGCTGGCGGGCAGCCCTGCGGCGGCGGCCGCGTTGAGGACCACGGCGGCGGCGATCGGCATAGGCTGCTCGGGCGAGGGGCTCGCGACGCCCGTGGCCGCGGCCGTCCGCGGGGCAGCGCAGGCCTCGGCGGCGTTGGCGGCGG
>CAUYUJ010014651.1:222500-253035 GCA_963575745.1 Prorocentrum cordatum | reverse complement strand
GGATGGCAGCGAAGGGGAAGAGAGAGAGAGAGAGGCGGGGTGAGCCGTGGGAGGTTGAGTCATGGCCGAGTGCACCCATAGTTTCGGATGCAACTCCTTGGGAGGTCAACTTTTGATTTTGCCCTGGTCCGACGTCCGGCTTACTCTGGCTTACGTAATCCAGCTCGATCGCGCTGAATCCCGCTTAATCCCGCCAGATCCGGATTCATCCCGCTTGATCCGAAGCCCACTCTGGCGTAACAGTCCCGCAATGGAGCTGAATCCTCTTTACAGTCGGGGCCCTGAAGAAGGAACCCTTTTCGGTGGGGAGGGGCTCGGTGTTCCTTGATTGTTTCGCAGCTTGCCCTAGATTTCCTTCAGGTTTTCGATACGAAATCGAGGTTTAACTTATGGAAAATAGGAGCCTCGTTCCTCATTTAGGGTTCCTTAGGTCAACGCCTCGACTGTAATCTTTCCGACGAAGGCCTCCCACAGTTGCTTCCCAACATGCTGTGGTTTAGGCAGCGGGTCGTGGCCGTCCAGGCCAGGCACGTGGCTCACCGCCCACCAAACCACCCCAACCCAACCCGAAGGCCCCGATTTGCCCTCCATTTCCAGTGGGGGGGGGGATCGGGGAACATCGAAAAAACACGTATGGAACCCATACCCCCCCCAACCCGAAATTCGGGTCTTCGGGTTGGGTTGGGGTGGTCTGGTGGGTAGTCATTTATCTTTCCGACGAAGGCCTCCCCGCAGCTGCTTCCTAACATCGTGTGGTTTAGACCACGGGGGTCGTGGCCGCCCAGGCCAGACATGTCGTGGCAGGCCAGCCTCGAGGCGAGCGCGCGAGGTCCCCCAAGATCCGACGTCGAGTTTTTTTTCCACTGCGGGGCCCTGGAAGACCAGGGTGCCGTGTCTATTCGGGCGCGCGGTTCCCTGATACCCTTCGCTCCTTCACGAGGCGCGCGCGCGTGTCTACTTTGGTGTGTCGCGTATTCGCTGTGAGTCACAAGGCTTCGTGTCGCGTACACTGTGCATTGCAATGCTTCGTGAATCTACACGTCTTCCAGAGGGGGGTCCCCAGACGTCTCGACCCATTCCCCGCGGGACCGGCTTCTCATCCCGCGGGACCGGCTTCTCATCCCATTCGCGAGTGGTCTTTTGGACGGTCCCGGGGCCTGGCGGGGGCCCCTATAGGGGTCGAACTTTGCGAAAAAAAACGCTCGCGAGGTCGGGGGGTTTGCGGGTTTGCGGGTTTGCGGGTTTGCGGGTTTGCGGGTTTGCGGGTTTGCGGGTTTGAGGAGGGTCGGGCGCAACGATAGGGGGGGGATAGGCACAGGGGAGGATTCGGGGCGAGGCTCGCAGGGGGGGAAGGTAGGCACAGGGGAGGATTCGGGGCGAGGCTCGCAGGGGGGGAAGGTCGGGCGCAACGATGGGGGGGGGATAGGCACAGGGGGGGATCCATCGACCCTCGATCGTCCATTGATCGCCGATAGGGGCCCGATGGCCCCACCCCGCCCAGGAAGGTGCGGATGCACTATCGGGGGCCTGTCGCCGATCCATCGACGATGCATCGCCGATGGATCGGCGAAAAAAACGCCGTCGTGATTTTTTCAATACGTTGGATCTCTGGATTCCTAAGTACACTTTGAGGTCTCCGGCGACACGGCTGCCAGCCTGGGCGGCCTGGGCCCCTATAGGGGGCTCTTCTGCGGCCCCCCTGGCTTGAGAGCCTTGCAGCGCAGGCCCAGACATCTGACGTCTCGATTTTACCTAACAGCGAAGGCTGATAGGTTTCTAGTGGTCTCAAAAGAGAGCATCATGACTCCCCAGGAGGGTCTGGGCAGATGCTGGACGGAATCCGGGGACTCCTTTTTTAGCCAACAGTAATGCACTTCGTGGTCTTCGAGTTCCCAGAACTCCATTCCTGGGCATGATTTTGAATGCCCGGAGCCAACTGTAGGCCACTTCGTGGTCTTCGAGTTCCCAGAACTCCTTTCCTGGGCATGATTTTGAATGCCCGGAGCCAACTGTAGGCCACTTCGTGGTCTTCGAGTTCCCATAACTCCATTCCCGGGCCACATTTTGAATGCTGAGGCAAGCTGATGCTGAGGCTGAGGCAGGCTGAGGCTGAGGCAGGCTGAGGCTGAGGCCGAGGCTGAAGGCAGACTGAGGCTGAGGCTGAAGCAGGCGAGGCTGAGGCTGAGGCAGGCTGAGGCTGAGGCTGAGGCAGGCTGATGCTGAGGCAGGCTGAGGCTGAGGCTGAGGCTGATGCAGGCTGAGGCTGAGGCTGAGGCAGGCTGAGGCTGAGGCTGAGGCAGGCTGATGCTGAGGCAGGATGAGGCTGAGGCTGAGGCTGATGCAGGCTGAGGCTGAGGCAGGCTGAGGCTGAGGCCGAGGCTGAAGGCAGACTGAGGCTGAGGCTGAAGCAGGCTGAGGCTGAGGCTGAGGCAGGCTGAGGCTGAGGCTGAGGCAGGCTGATGCTGAGGCAGCCGAAGGCCGAGGCGGAGGCTGATATGAGGCTGAGGCTGAGGCAGGCTGAGGCTGAGGCCGAGGCTGAAGGCAGACTGAGGCTGAGGCTGAAGCAGGCGAGGCTGAGGCTGAGGCAGGCTGAGGCTGAGGCTGAGGCAGGCTGATGCTGAGGCAGGCTGAGGCTGAGGCTGAGGCTGATGCAGGCTGAGGCTGAGGCTGAGGCAGGCTGAGGCTGAGGCTGAGGCAGGCTGATGCTGAGGCAGGATGAGGCTGAGGCTGAGGCTGATGCAGGCTGAGGCTGAGGCAGGCTGAGGCTGAGGCCGAGGCTGAAGGCAGACTGAGGCTGAGGCTGAAGCAGGCTGAGGCTGAGGCTGAGGCAGGCTGAGGCTGAGGCTGAGGCAGGCTGATGCTGAGGCAGGCTGAGGCTGAGGCTGAGGCTGAGGCCGAGGCTGAGGCAGGCTGAGGCGGAGGCCGAGGCTGAAGGCAGACTGAGGCTGATGCTGAAGCAGGCGAGGCCTGGGCTGAGGCAGGCTCAGGCTGAAGCTGAGGCAGAGCTGGATGCTGAGGCAGAGGCTGAGAAGGCAAGCATGCACCGAAGGCAGAGTCTCGGCTGAAGGCAGGCCTCTGCTGAGGCTGAGGCAGAGGCAGGCCGAGGCAGGCTGAGGCTGAGGCTGAGGCTGATGCTGAGGCAGGCTGAGGCTGAGGCTGAGGCTGAGGCAGGCTGAGGCTGAGGCCGAGGCTGAAGGCAGACTGAGGCTGAGGCCGAAGCAGGCTGAGGCTGAGGCTGAGGCTGAGGCTGAGGCAGGCTGAGGCTGAGGCTGAGGCAGGCTGAGGCTGATGCTGAGGCAGGCTGAGCTAGAGGCAAGGCTCATGCAGGCTGATGCTGAGGCTGCGGCTGAGGCAGGCTGATGCTGAGGCTGGCTGAGGCTGAGGCTGAGGCTGATGCAGGCCGAGGCTGAGGCAGCCTGAGGCTGAGGCCGAGGCTGAAGGCAGACTGAGGCTGAGGCTGAAGCAGGCTGAGGCTGAGGCTGAGGCAGGCTGAGGCTGAGGCTGAGGCAGGCTGATGCTGAGGCTGAGGCTGATGCAGGCTGAGGCTGAGGCAGGCTGAGGCTGAGGCCGAGGCTGAAGGCAGACTGAGGCTGAGGCTGAGGCTGAAGCAGGCAGGCTGAGGCTGAGGCTGAGGCTGAGGCTGAGGCTGAGGCTGAGGCTGAGGGCTGAGGCTGAGGCAGGCTGAGGCTGAGGCCGAGGCTGAAGGCAGACTGAGGCTGAGGCTGAAGCAGGCTGAGGCTGAGGCTGAGGCAGGCTGAGGCTGAGGCAGGCTGAGGCTGAGGCTGAGGCAGGCTGAGGCTGAGGCTGTGACTGCGACTGCCGTTGCCACTGCGACTGTCATCGCGAATGCGACTACGACTGCGAGAACAGCAGAATTCTACAACTGGATTCTCATCTGAATATTAAGGGGAATGCTTCCAGATATGCTCCTACACATCGCTGTTAGGTTGCTTTTCCGGGATAATTTTCGAAGCATGGGCCCCCGACCTCCCGACCACTTCCCCGGGACAGGTTTTCCATCCCGCGTAGTTTTTTTACGCTCCCGCGAGGCCCGCCGAGGGCCCCGGCAGGCCAGAAACTGGGGAACACCTCCGTCTCGACTTTTCCGCGATGCCCGAGGTCGGGGAGGCCATCAGGGAACGAGCCGGGGACCGAACTCTGGCCCCCAGGAAGTGGCCCAGAGCTCCAGAAGACCCCGCATGATGGAACAGTGTCGAGGCCTCGGGGGCTCGGGCCGGGGCAGCGATGTGTGTGTGTGTGTGTGTGTGTGTGCGTGTGTGTGTGTGTGTGTGTGTGTGTGTGTGTGTGTGTGTGTGTGCCGCTGCCCAGGCCTCCTCTTTCTCGCCCGCGTGGGCGTCCCAGGGAGGCCCTCGTCGCCACGGCCGGATTCGCCTCGGAGGAGAAGGAGGAGGAGGAAGGCGGAGGAGGAGGAGGAGGAGGAGGAGGAGGAGGAGGAGGAGGAGGAAGGCGGAGCAGGAGGAGGAAGGAGGAGGAGGAGGAGGAGTAGGAGGAGGCGGAGGAGGAGGAGGAGGAGGAGGGGTCCTGGCCGGAGCCCGCGCCCCCGGGAGAGGCCCCACGGGAGCATGGCGCGGCCTCGGCGCCTCCCTTCTCGATTCCGTCGGCGACAGGCCGCGCGCGCCCCGCCCGCGGCGGACGCGGCGCAGCCGCAGGGGAGACCGGTGGCTACCCCGCTCAGGTCCCCGGCGGCTGTCGCTCCTCGTCGTGCACCCAGACCCAGAGATCCAACGTATTTCAGAGCGTGAACTACCTACCCCGCTTCCGCTTCCAGGCAAAACCAAATCATACCACGCGCCTCCTGGTCAAGCGGCCTGACCAGCACAGGCCGTAGTTTGGCATCGCTTGGTATCTCTTGGAAGCGAGGGTGGTCAAAAGCGAGGTAGGTTTGTTTTCCCCCTAGTATTGAAAAATCAGGACGGAGGTTTTTCGCAGCTGTTGGCCTCCAGGGGCCCTCGCCGGGCCCCGGGACCGTCAAAAAACGACTCAGGACGAAAGGCCGGTCCTGGGGAAGGGGTCGAGACTTCCGGGGACCCCGCATTGGAAAAAATCACGACGTCGGATCTCGGGGGACCTCGGGCGCCTCGGACAGAAACGGGGCGGAGGTTTTTGTTTCGTGCGTTGTTTGGCCTCGATCGGGGCCCCCGGCAGGCCTCTGGGAGCGTCCGGAAACGGCTCGCGTGACGGTCGAGAGGTCGGGGGGCCCGTGTCTCTCGACAAAAAATCGGGGCGCCAGAGGTCTGGGCAGGTCGGGGGCGGCCAAGAGGGGGGTGATGACTAGGGGGGGGGGTCTCATGCCGTGGGCCATGGTAATGCGGGGTGACGATGAATAAAAAATGGGAGAGGACGATTTAGAAAATAGTTGTCTGCTATTTCTGCATAATTTTCTGACTGGAGGAGAACGATTAAAAAATAGTTTTCCAGCCCGCGGCCGTTTTTTTCTAATCGTCATCCCGGGCGCCGCCGCGTGAACACGACCCCTGGTCATTTATTAATCGTCATCCTCCATTCTTTACTGTGACTTCGTGGCGCCACCTCTTATTCCATTGCGTCCCTGGCCCTTCCCCTGGACCGCGCACGTGCCGCCGGCCACGATTTGCCCCGAAACCCCGACATCGGGCGTCTCGAAACACTCGGGGCGGAGGTTATTCGTAATGTTTGACCTCTCGGGGCCCTCGCCAGGCCTCGGGGAAGTGGTCGGGAGGTCGGGAGCCCGCGTCTCGAAAACATGGAGGCGTCGGATGTCTGGGAACGGGTCCTGAGGGTCCTGAGATGTGTCGCAGGGCAAGAAAAGTGCACCTTTCTCCCCCCCTCATTTTATCGCCCCCTACCCGGAGATCAACGCATTAACAAAATCAGGACGGAGGTTTTTCTGAGGTTACGGCCTCTGCGGGGGCCCTCGATGGGCCCCGGGACCGTCCAAACACGACTCGTGATGAGAAACGAGTCTTGGGGAATGGGTTGAGACTTCGTGGGGCCGCGTCTTGAAAAAATCACGACATCGGATCTCTCAGGAGGGGAGAAAACACACAGACACAATCAATCGGCAATTCCCAGAAAATATGGGAAAGTATGGGAAGTGGGGGGAAGACAGAAACCAGAACAGCTGGGAAAGCATGGGGGATATTTGTATTTGTGTGTGTATCTATTTGTGTGTGTCCCAGGGCCCCTCCACTGTCCCCCCCCTCCCCCCCCCGAGGAGACGCGGGACCACCGGGACCGCACCCCCTTCAATCTCTGTGAGCATTCGAGGCATGCGCGCATCGAAAAGCTGGAGCAGCCGGGGCGCTCGCCCTCGGCGGGCCTCGGCGGCCCTCGGCGGGCATCCAGCCTCGGGGCGCCCTGGCCTCAAGGCGGGGCGCCCCGGCCTCAAGCCAGTGGGGGAACATCAAAAGACATGTAAAAAGGGTCTGGGGACGCTTTTTGGACTACGTTTTGGCAATCTGTTGGTGCAGTTTGTGGTCATTCCCAGCCCTCCTTGGTTGGGTATTCGCTTTGAATGGAGCGCTGCGGTCTCCAGTTCTCCTCCTCCCGCCCCCCGTCTCCCGCTCCCCTCTTGTCTCCTCTTGCCTTGCGCGAACCTGGCCATCCCTGGGGGGCTGCGATCTGTGACACTGTCGTTACTTTCGAGGGCTGCTGGTGGGTCCTGCGGGGTGAGACGCCGCGGGGATCTGAGCGGGACCTCGCCGTCCCTGGGGGGCTGGGGGGCTGCGATCTGCGACACTCTCGCCACTTTCGAGGGCTGCTGGTGGGTCTTGCGGAGTGAGGCGCCGCGGGATCTGAGCGGGACCTCGCCGTCCCTGGGGGGCTGCGACTTGCGACATTGTCGCCATTTTCGGGGGCTGCTGGTGGGTCCTGCGGAGTGAGGCGCCGCGGGGATCTGAGCGGGACCTCGCCGTCCCTGGGGTGCTGCGATCTGCGACATTGCTGCCACTTTCGAGGGCTGCTGGTGTGTCCTGCGGAGTGAGGCACCGCGGGGATCTGAGCGGGACCTCGCCGTCCCTGGGGGGCTGCGATCTGCGACACTGTCGCCACTTTCGCTGCTGGTGGGTCCTGCGGACTTGTCGAGGGGCTGCTGGTGGGTCCTGCGGAGTGAGGCACCGCGGAGATCTGAGCGGGACCCCGCCGTCCCTGGGGGGCTGCGATCTGCGACACTGTCGCCACTTTCGAGGGCTGCTGGTGGGTCCTGCGGAGTGAGGCACCGCGGAGATCTGAGCGGGACCTCGCCGTCCCTGGGGGGCTGCGATCTGCGACACTGTCGCCACTTTCGAGGGCTGCTGGTGGGTCTTGCGGAGTGAGGCGCCGCGGGAATCTGAGCGGGACCTCGCCGTCCCTCTGCGACACTGTCGCCACTTTCGAGGGCTGCTGGTGGGTCCTGCGGGGTGAGGCACAGCGGGGATCTGAGCGGGACCTCGCCGTCCCTGGGGGGGCTCTTGAGAGCTGCTGTGGGGTACGTTAGGCGCAACGGGCGCATGGCACAGCCAACGGGGGTGATTTGTGAAACAGACAATCTGCCGGGCGATGGCCATACCATTGCGCCTACACGTATCCCGCGGGGGCTCTCAAGAGCTGCTGCGGGATACGTTGGGTGCAACGGGCGCATGGCACAGCCAACGGGGGTGATCTGTTATTACGTAGCCCTTGGATCTTGATCGGGAGCCTGCGAGCCTTCCGATTGCTGCTCGCAAAATCACATGCCTCCATGTTACGTCATCGCCCCCGTGGTAGCACTCCTGGTGTACTGATGCCTCGCATCGCGCAAGGGTCGGGTACGTCGCATGGGTATTTGTTTTATGCTTCGCCCCAAACTCAAACATACCTGAAAATTAGTACGGGGGGTATCTTTTACAGTGTTTGACAATTTCTTGTTATATGAAACATGAAAAGACAAAACAACAACAACAAACAATTCAAACATACCTGACAAATAGTACGGGGATTATTTTTCACAGTGTTTGACAATTTCGTGTTATATGGAACGCATAAGAGACAACATAACAACAAACAACTCGCCCAAATCCGCCTGTAGGGGGACACGCCCGACCTCAGTCCAGCCTCGGGGCGCCCGGGCCCGCCGCCGCGCGCCTCGGCCCGAGGGCGCTTTCCGGGACTGCCCGCGCGGCTTGCTGCTCGGGACATTAAAAAAAAAACGCATTTGGGAGTACTTTTGGAATGTTGTTGGGGTATTCTCTTCTGCTTCGTCCAAGATCCACCTGAAGGGGGGAGATGCCCGACCCAACGGTACTCAGGAGGGGAACAAGCACACAGAGACAGAAATGAACCGTCGACTCGCAGGAAAGTGCGGGAACAGATGGGGAGTCGGGGGGAAGACAAAAGCCCAGAAAAGATGAGGAAATATTGGGAATCCTGTTATTTGTGTGTATTTTTTCGGAAGCTGGAACATATACATGACCAGTGGCGGGCTCCCTTTCCATCCCAGGACTTCTTGAGGGTCGGGGACGACGTCGGGGTGGCGTGGTGCACACCTTGTCCACGCTTCCCCCCGGGAAGTACAGAAAGAAACACGTGTACGCCAGGACCCCGTGCACACCAGGCTCCGCTTCCTCTCGCGAGTGTCTTTCGTGCGGGGCCGGAAAACGCGTTGGTGCATCAGAGTTCGGCTCCCTGCAGTCCTTCGCGTGCCCTCGGGCCCCTTCGGCTGCCTCTGCGCCCCCGGGCGGCCGCCGGCCCAGGCGAGGCCGGGGCCCGACGGGCCTCGGGGCCAAGCAGCGGCGAGGAGGCCCAGCGAGGAGTGCTCTAAGAGCCTTTGGCTGCGTCGGGCCCGCCCCTCCGCAGAGGGGAATCTGTTCAAGAGTGGCAGAGCAAATTCGGATGGGGGCGATTTTTCTCTGGAGTCTGTTGGATTGCCTTTGGAATATGGTTGGGAGATTCTTGTTGGTCTTTCTGGATTACTTTGGGGTTACTTTGGGAATCTTTTGGGAGTATTTTGGCTTACTTTTGGAATATGTTTGGGGTATTTTGAACTTTCGCCCAAAATCCGCCTGTAGGGGGGACGCGCCCGACCCGGCGTTGCTTGCGCCCCCGGGCGGCCGCCGGCGAGGCGGGGCAGGGCCGGAGGGGGCCAGGGCCAGGCAGCGGCGAGTATAGGCCCACCGAGGAGTGTTCTGAGAACCTCTCGTGGTCTGCACGAGATGTTCTTAGGCTTAAGTCGAGCGTGTCCCCCCACAGGGGGATTTTTGACGAAAAAAAACCCAAAATACTCCTAAATGGTCAAATACTCGAAAAAAGAGTCCCCAGACAATTTTTTGACTATTTTTGAATTTCCCCCCTGTAGAGGGACAAGCTCGACTTAATCTTAGGCTCGGTATCGTTGAACCAATCACACCCCTCGAAGCCCGAGGTGAACGGCCCATATCCCATCCAGGGGGGCGATCGTCCAGTGGGGCCCAGGCCACGCCGCTGGGGAGGGGGATCGGTTAAGCGATACTCATAGAACATGTCTGGCCGAACTTGTCTTGTTTTGGCGCATCGGGCCTCTGTTCTGAGAGCATCGTTTTCGCTATTCGAACCCTGGCACTGATTCTGCCGGACCTTCCGCCCTCAGTTTCGACCATTCTCGCATTAAATTCAATGCAAAGTGTCTTGATTTTTGTTGAGGTTTCCATTGGTTTTGGCAAGGTTTCTAGAATTCCGGCGGTACTAAAGACATTCCACAACATCCAAGACATCCAAAGACATGCCAAGGCATTTTAAGATCGGAGGTTGGGGGGCGAGGTCGCAGTGGAACGGAGACCCCAACCGGGAAATCGTTTCGTTTCGTTCGTGTCGTGCGTGCGGGCGAGGCGAAGCTGCGTGGGCGCGCGAGAGGAATGAACCCGCCGCTGCTAGGGCGAAGTCAAGACAAATGATTCTCCTCCGCCCGCCCTTCCGGCGGTGGCTCGCGCTGTCCCGCGGTGTCCCGTGGTGTCCCGTGGTGTCCTGTGGTATCCGCCGCTGCTAGGGCGAAGTCAAGACAAATGATTCTCCCCCGCCCGCCCGCCCGTCCGTCCGTCCGGCGGTGGCTCGCGGTGTCACTCCGACGCTGTGAAGCGCTAGTATCAGCCATGAGTAAATGCATAGAGCGGTGTCCCGTGGTGTCCCGTGGTGTCCCGTTGAGTGAGATCGATAGTGAGATCGATAGTGCGATCGATAGTGGGATCGATAGTGATTTCGACCGTGAGATCGATACTGAGATGGATGTGGTGCCCCGAGGTGTCCTGTGGTGTGCCACAAAGTGAGATCGATAGTGAGACCGATCGAGAGATCGACAGGTGTCCCGTGGTGTCCCGAGGTTTCCCGTGGTGTCCCGTTGAGTGAGATCGATAGTGAGATCGATCGTGAGATCGATCGTAAGATCGATGTGGTGTCCCGAGATGTCCCGTGGTGTCCCGTGGTGTCCCGTTGCGTGAGATCGATAGTGATATCGATAGTGAGATCGATACTGAGATCGATGTGGTGCCCCGAGGTGTCCCTTGGTGTCCCGTGGTGTCCCAAAAAGTGAGATCGATAGTGAGATCGATAGTGAGATCGACAAGTGTCCCGTGGTTTCCCGTGGTGTCCCGTGGTGTCCCGTTGAGTGATACCGATAGTGAGATCGATTGAGTCAGATGTTGGTTCCCCCCCTCTCCCCCTTCCCCACAACCTCCTTATCACCCGAAGGGTGGTCGTATAGGTATAAACACAATTATCCTTCTTCGTTTTCACCATAATCGCCATCATCGCCTCGCTCACCATAATTATCATCAGCATCATCATCATCATCATCATCATCATCATCATCATCATCATCATCAGCATCATCATCATCATCATCATTTTCAACATCATCATTATCATCCTCCTCCTCATCATCATCATTATCATCATTATCATCCTCATCCTCATCCTCATCTTCATCATTTTCATTATCATTCGTACTACCATCACCATTATGAACCTCTACCCTCCTCCTCCTCGTCCTATTCTTCCTCAGCATCCATGTGGCTATCATCGTCATCCTCATCATCGTTTTTCTCATCATCGTTCCTTCACCAGCTCCTTCAGCAGAATCATAATCGTCATCAGCATAATCATCATCCTCATCATCATCAGCATCGCCATCATCATCATCATCATCAACATCATCATCATCATCACTATTACCATCAGCACCACCATCACAGTCATCATCGCCATAGTCAGAATCCTCATCATCACCCTCGCCACCACCATCATCATCATCATCCTCCTCATCATCATCATCATCACCATCATCATCATCATCATCATCATCATCATCATCATCATCTTCACCATCATCAACATCAGCATCATCATCATCATCGTCGTCGTCGTCATCATCGGCAGTCGCATCAACATCATCGTCTCAATCCCCATCCTCATCACCCTCGATCCCAATCCCCTTCCTCGATCCCATCCTCGATGCCCATTCTCGATCATCCGCGATCCCAATCTCCACCCTCTTCCCATGTCTTGACGACCTGGCCGTGTGAAGTTTCTGGCCGGACACTCGGACACATCGCACTTGTCTCCCGGAACATGCACGCGAAGGCACGGCTCAGTTGTCGGGCCCGATGCATAACACATGGGCTTTTTTTTCTAACAGGGAACCAGAGAATTATTTAGTTCTCGGAGCCAACAACTGAGACACGTCTTAGCGCCGGGCCCGACAATTCAGACAGACATGTTTGGAAACTAGGCCATGCCAGATTTTTCGGCCCAAAAAATCAGACATGTCTTAGTTTTCGGGGCGGAAGCTAAGACATCTTAGTTTTCGGCCCCGGAACGAAAAACAAAAAACAAAAAAAAAGCCTTTCGGCCCAGAAACGTAGGACATGTCTGATTTTCCGGGCCAAGAGCTAAGACATGTCTGACTTCTCGGGCCGAACACTAAGACATGTCTTAAGTTTTCGGGGCGGGAACTAAGACATGTCTGACTTTGCGGACCGAGAAACTAAGCCATGTCTGAATTTTCGGACGACAGCTAAGACATGTTGAATTCATGTTGAAGACATTGTCAAGACATATCAAGCCATCTCAAGACATTCCAAGACATGTCAAGACATTTCAAGACATCCGCAGAGATTTTAAAGACATGTCCAGGACATCCCAAGACACCTCAAGACATGTCAGGACAGTTCAAGACATGTCGAGACATTTCAAGACAGTTCAAGGCATTCCCAGACATTCGCAGACACAACAAAGACATGCTCAAGACATTTTCAAGACATTGTCAAGACATTGCCAAGGCATCCCAAGATATTTCGAGATATTCACTGACAACGAGAGATATCCACGGACGCGCGCAGACGCTGACAATTCCGGGCAAAACCACTGAGATTGTCTTGGAATAGCTCATGACCTCTCACAAGATCGAACCTCTTGCATACACCTTATTAGAAATGCGGTTTTGTTGCCTGGAAAGTTCTGGATGTCAACGCCGCTTGGAAAACAACTCAGCGCAATATATACAATTATTGATTCATTGAATCGAAGCTTGGGCCCGCATTTTACGCTATCCGTATGCATGTGGGCTTCACAACGTTTTGTTACGTGGATGGGGGTTTTGCATCCATTTTCTTACGAAGCACTGAAATCTTTGGCGATGGCGCTGTTTCTATGGTTTGTTGTGTGAGTATTCGGTTGTTACAAGTAAGTCGAAGAGGATGAGGTGGAGGATCGAGAATCGAGGGTCGGGATCGAGGAGGATCGAGGACCGAGGATCGAGGATCGAGGATCGGGATCGAGGATCGAGGATGGAGGATCGAGGGTCGAGGATCGAGGATCGAATTTCGAGGATCGAGGAGGTGGATAGTGAATCGAGTGTCGAAGATCCAGGATCCAGGATCGACGATCGGGGTCCGAGGATCGATGATCGAGGATCGGGATCGATGAGGATCGAAGATCGAGGATCGAGGATCGAAGATCAAGGATTGAGGATCGATGGTGGGGAATCGAGGATCGAGGATCGAAGATCAAGGATCGAGGAGATGGAAAATGGATCGAGGATCGACGATCGAGGACCGAGGACTCAGGACCGAGGACCGAGGATCGGGGAGGGCACTCGATGATCGCGAGATCGAGCATGAGATCGAGGAGAGATTGCGGAGGCGATCTGGTAGGCGATCAAGGGATCGATCCATCGAGGATCGAGTCGTCGATCGGGGGTCGGGAGATCAATGAGGTCGAGAGTCGAAGAGCGGATCGAGGGGAAGATCGAGGATCGATGGGATTTGTCGGGGATCGAAGGATCGAGAAATCGAGAGATCGAGGATCGAGGAGATGGAAACTCGATCGAGGATCGACGGTGGAGGAGCTAGGATCGAGAATCGAGGATCCAGGACCGAGGATCGAGGATCTAGGATCGAGGATCGCGTCTCCATCGTCGCCACCATCCTCGCCAGCTTGATCATCATAGTAATGTTGATGATCATCATCACAAGCGTGGTCGTCGCCACCAACATTGCGAGCAACGACATCATAATCTTAACATGGGCACCGCAGTCGTGATCGCCATCCTCGTTGTCCTTCTCATCATCATCACCATCATATCCTCATCATCTTAAGCCGCCATCATCATCACCATCGCAGACCATATGGGCATCACAATCGTGATTGTCGTCCTCCTCCAACTCTCCCTCATCGTCATTTCCATCGTCATCATCATCACCATCACCATTATCACCATCATCATCATCATCATCATCATCATCGTCATCATCATCATCATCATAATCATCATCATCCTTATCACCATCATCACCATCGCCAGCATCACCATCATCACCATTATCATCGTCGTCGCCGCAGTCGTCGTCGTCGTGGTGGTCATCAACCTCGTCAACATCAACATCAAATCTACGGTCAGCCTCAGATTCCCCAATCAGTGCTTGCACTGAAGGGGTCCTGGCGGAAGTTGAAAGATTGTAGTGGCCTCCGGCCAGTGCCGTCGATCCGGGGCGCTCCGCAAGATGATGATCAGGATGATGCTGCAGGGGAGAGAGCAGGGGAGGGGGTCTGCTCTGCAGGGGGAGTCCGCTCGGCAGAGGGAGGGGCTGCAGGGGAGAGGGGTGGTCCGCTCTGAAGGAGGGGGGGGCTGCAGGAGAGGAAGTCTGCTCTGCAGGGGGAGGGGGGGGGCAGGGGAGGGGGGGGCGTCCGCTCTGCAGGGGGGGGGCTGCACGGAGCGGGGTCCGCTCTGCAGCTGGGGGGGAGGGGGGCTGGGCTGCAGGGGGGGGGGGGGGGGGGGGGGGGGGCGGTCCGCTCTGCAGGGGGGGGGTCCGCTCTGGGAGGAGGGGGGGCTGCAGGAGGGCGGGTCTGCTCTGCAGAGGGGGGGGAGGGCAGGGGGAGGATTCGCTCTGCGGGGGGGGGGGGGGGGCTGCAGGGAGGAGGTCCGCTCTGCAAGGGGGGGGGGTGCTCTGCAGGGGGGGGGGTGCAGGGGGGGTCGCTCTGCAGTGGGGCGGGGGGGCTACAGGGGCGGGGTCCGCTCTGCAGGGGGGTGGGGGTGGGGGGGGGGGGGAAGGGGGGAGCGTCCGCTCTGCAGGGGGGGGGGGGGGGGGCACGGAACGGGGTCCGCTCTGCAGCGGCGGGGGGGGCTGGCTGCAGGGGGGGGGGGGGGGGCGGTCCGCTCTGCAGGGGAGGGGGGTCCGCTCTGGAAGGAGGGGGAGCTGCAGGAGGGCGGGTCTGCTCTGCAGCAGGGGGGGGGAGCAGGGGAGGAGAGGGGGATCCGCTCTGCAGGGGGGGGGGGGGGGCTGCAGGGAGGAGGTCCGCTCTGCAGGGGGGGGGTTGCTCTGCAGGGGGGGGGGTGCAGGGGGAGGGGGGGTTCGCTCTGCAGTGGGGCGGGGGGGCTACAGGGGCGAGGTCCGCTCTGCAGGGGGGGGGCTGGGCTGCAGGAAGCGGGAGGGGGCGTTCTGCAGGGGATGGGGGGTTCCGCTCTGGGAGGGGGGGGGGGCGAAGCACTGAATTAGGTCGGAAATGAGGTCCCCCCTCCCCCCTCCCCCGAAGCACTGAATTAGGTCGGAAAAGGTCCCCCCCCCCCCGAAGCACTGAATTAGGTCGGAAATGAGGTCCCCCCCCCCGCAGAGCGAAGCTTGAGCGAGCTCAAGCCCACGCTCTCAGAAACTCACACGCCGGATCGGCGGATTTGGCGAACGTTTCCCGCCGATTTTGGTAGCAGGCTGGGTTCCCGGGTTCCCGGTTCTGGGTTCCCGGGTTCCCGGTTCTGGGTCCCGGGCCGATTTCGGTGGCCGGCGAAGTTCCCGGGTTCTTGGGTTCCTGGTCGATCCTCTTATCGACCAGTCTCACCATCGATCTCATTACCAAACTTTCTATCGATCTCACCATCGAGCTCACAATCGATCTCATTATCGATCTCGCAGGCGATCTCACTATAGACCGCACGAGCGATCTCACGATCGATCTCAATGTCGATCTCATTGAATTGACTTCATTCTCGGTCTCACGATCGACCTTACAACCGTCCTCTCTATCGATTTCACTATCGATCTCACTATCGATTTCAAGATCCATATTACTAATCTTCAAAACAACCACTGATTGGGTTTTTCTCTGGTGTAATTTGTTTGAGATAACGAAGGTTATGTGATTTACCGCAAGTTTTTCCAGGTACGGAGACATGCAAAGGCACTCTCAGACATCCGAAGACATCCGAAGACACAATCCAAACCCTAGCACTTCCCGCACCTTCCGCACCTTCCGGGAGGTGCGGAAAAAGTAGGGCCAGGGAACATGTTTGGGTTCAAAGAACATGTAGTGGTAGGCTCATAGGAGTTCCGGGACGGTCGGTCCCTGCTTAACAGGGGGGTGCAACGACAGGACTCGAGTAGGGGATCGATTACCGAAGTGATTTACCGTAACCCCAGAATTGATTTTCTCGTGGTGTTTTCGTTGTTTTGGTCGGATGTGTGTTCGTCGTTTTTCGAGACGGAGGCCTTTCGTTGATGTCGGCCTCTCGGGGCCCGAGCCGGGACCCGGGACCGTCAAAAAGCGACTCGGGATGAAACACCGGCTCTGGGAAAGTGGTCGGAAGGTCGAGGGCCCGTGTTTCGAAAGGTGAAAACGTCGGGATGTTTGGGAGTAGAGGATCGACTGCCGAATTGGTTCACCCCACGCTTATTTTTCTCGCCGAAGGCATGCACAATGCGTAGAATGTTCGTAGCACTACGAACATTCTTCGAACATTCTACGCATTATTATTCTGGGAGACGGAGGTTTTTTTTAATCGATGTTGGCCTCTCGGGGTTCGCGCTGGGCCTCGGGATCGTCAAACAACGACTCGAGATGAAAAACCGGCCCCGGGGAAGTGGTCGGGAGGTCGGAGGCCCGTGTCTCGAACAGGTCGAGACGTCGGATGTCTGGGCAGGACTCGATGAGGAGATCGACCGCCGAATTGACTTGCCCCACGCTTACTCTTCTTCGTTGAATTCAGGAGTAATGCGTAGAATGTTCGTAGAGCTACGAACATACTCTCTACGCAGTGTTCAGGGGTTCGACGAGCAAATCAAGTTTGGGGTAACGCAATTCTGCTGTCGACGCCCTACTCGTAAGTCGGGCACGTCCCTCTACAGGAGGAATCCTCAACAATAGTCAAAAAATAGTCTGGGGACGATTGCTCTACCATTTTTGAGGATTATTAAGTAGTTTTTTTTCATTTTTCGTCCAAAATCCGCCTGTCGGGGGCAGGCCCCACCTAACCCTACTCGGGGGGGGGAAGCGTCGGCCGCCCCTCCCAGCGGCGAAGCTCCGCCCCGAGCCCCGCCGATCCGCGCGGCAGGAGGCCACCTTTGGCGGGCGGCGGGGCCAGGCATGGCTCGGACGCCGTGGGACGCGTGGCGGCATTCTGACCCCTACCCCCGCCTCCAAACGACTCCCTAGACCCCCCTCGAGCCATGAACAAAACCACGACGGGCAGTTTTGTTGCCATTCTCGGTTTTGTGGGGGCCCTGGCCGGGCCTCGGGGCCGTCCAGGAACGACTCGGACAGACGAGCCGGTCCTGGGGAAGGGGTACCCCAGACCTCCTGTTGTCGGGGGAGCGTAAGACCCGGGTTTGCCAGGACTCGGGTTCGCCATCGTTTTTTGACGACCGCGACTCATATTTTGACGAGTAGGAGTTTCGTGGGATGTCTGCAGCGGGAGGCCTCGTCAAAATGCAGGCTCGGCCTCGTCATTTTTTTGACGACCTCGTCGGGGATTTCCGAGTCCCCTGTACCCGGGTCTTACGTCCCCCCGATGTTGGGCGCTGCGTAATGGGGGATCATAAATGGGGGGGTGGCGAGTGTGGTCCGAAAAGGTACCCAAACGGTACCTAAACGAGCCCCCTGGGGCTCTGGAGGGGCCCGAAAGGGGCACGAACGGGGACCTTTTCTGACCCCCCCACCTGTGACCCCCCCCCCATGAAGCCACGCCCGATCCTGGGGTCGACGTCGTGAAAAAATCATGACGCTGGCGGTCTGGGTCATGACGGCCGATGGTCTGCGGGCCTCGGGCCCGGGTGTCGCCGCCTGCGCTGGCCCACTCGTCGCGGGGCGGGGCCCCCCCCTTGCCGGGTGCTCCGCCCCGCAAATGGGGGCGCCCGGCATCTCGCCAGCCCGAGGCCTCTCGGCCGATCTGCGGGCGCGGTGTCGCCGCTTCCAGGCCAAAGGCCCCGCCCCCCGACCAGGCACGGTGGGCGGAGGGGTTCTCCGAAGGGCTTCGGCGACCCGCCCTCCTCCTCCTCCTCCTCCTCCTCCTCCTCCTCCTCCTCCTCCTCCTCCTCCTCCTCCTCTTCCTCCTCCTCCTCGGGTCGCCTACGGCCCCAGGGGAAACCGTGCAAGGGTACGCGGCGGCGGCTTGCCCCAGCGCGGGCGGTCAAGGCCGAGGCGCCGGCAGGCCGTCAGGGGCGCAGGCCTTAACGTGCGATGTCGGGCGATGTCTGCGCCGTCGGGGAGCCCGCTCAAGGTCGAGGAGGAGGAGGAGGAGGAGGAGGAGGAGGAGGAGGAGGAGGAGGAGGAAGAGGAGCAGAACGAGCAGACGGAGGTTGAGGAGGAGGAGCCGGAGGAGGAGGAGGAGGGCGATCCACGCGGCGTCAGAGACCCCGCCGCGCAGGCCGTCACGGCAGGGCCCCGCCGTACCCCCCCGTCGTGACCCTTCACCGGCTTAGGTGCCCCGATACGCCCGTGTTGGAACGCAGCACGTGCCGTGTTCAAAGCGTCGGGGGTGGTCACGTCGCCTGCTTGCTCGGCACGTGTTGCCCGCGTTGTGGCGAACGCATCGCGCCAGACCTGCGCTTCGAATCGACGTGTTGCGCTCCGTGTCGACACGCTGCGGGCTGCGTGTTGCGTATCGGGGCAGCCGAGCTCACCAGGAAGCCCTCCCCGCGCGCCGGGGCGCCGCGCTCCGGAGACCCCCACGTCGTGTTCTCCGAGGGCAACAAGGTGGAGTACTACAGCAGCACCAACGGCACCTGGATTCCCACCAGGGTCACCTACGTGGACGAGGACGGAAGAAGAAATCAAGAGCATGAACATACACTCTCGGAGGCCCGCGCGGATTTCCTCGGATCGGCGCTGGGACCACCCTGGCGCGCTCCGCGCGCCAGGGATGGCAGTCCAGAGCCCTGACGTCATGCCATTTCTTCACAACGTGGACCCTCGGATGTCGCGACCCGTTCCCTCGGGCCGCTTTGCACGGGGCTCTTGTTACCAATGGGACCCCTCCACCTCCCTCCTTCCTTCCCGTTGTCTTCCTCGTGTTCAGACTCGGACCACTCATAATCATATTCGCTCACACTCAGAGTCGCTCAGGCTCGTCAGACTCACCCACAGTCATAACACTCAGCTCACACTGAGATCACTCAGGCTCAGACTCACTCACACTCAGACTCACTGACACTCAGATCCAGTGATGCTCTAACCCCACTCTCACTCATATTCACTTATATCCAGACTTGCTCATGCTCAGCTTCACTCATACGCAGATCTCTCCCACTCATCCCTCATACCCAGCCAGGTGATACACAGACTCATATGCACATACCACTTGCAGCATGGTTATTCTCACGCGCGCAGCACGGCCACCGCCACATAGCAGGCGTGGCATTTGGGCACCTAAAAGAAGGGGCCGCCAGGGGGTTGTTACACTCGCCCATACGCGGCCAGATTGTGGGGGTTGTCTCGGGCGGTGCCTGTTTCATGGCCCAGGCTCCTTTGCTTACCGAGCAGATCGTGAGGATGCCCCGAGCGAGGCGCTCGTTCCAGCATTAAATCGGGCCTGTCCCTCCACAGGGGGAATATTCAAACACTGTCAAACAAAAATCAGTATTGGGACGATTTGTTTAGTATTTTTGAATTTCAGCTGAGCATTTTTGGAGTATTTTTAATTGTCCATCCCAACTCCGCCTGTAGGGGGACATGCCCGGCGCAATTCTGGCACCCGAGGGGGCGCCGCCAGGGGTCTATCACGCTTGCCGCTTCGCGGCCAAGCTGTGGAGATGCCCCACAAGCGGTCTGCCTGTTCGGGTTCGCGAGGGACCCCAGAGGCCGAAAACAGGGGGGGGGCCGTTGACTATTCGGTGATCGCAAACATGGATTAAGGGGGCGTGGATTAGCGACGGGTCCCGTTCCCATGGGGAATCGCGGATTTCCGCCATCGCACGAGGAGGCACTGGCCACATTCTGGGGAGGGCACCTCCCACGAACCATGGATTTGGCGACCGCGCGCCAAATCGATGGATCGCAAATCCATGTTTGCGCGCTCCCGAGATTAGAGTGGCAACAAGCTGCATGCCCACAAGGTTTCGGAGGTCTGCGTGGACTTCGTGGATCTCTGGGCTGGACCCCCTCCCTGGAGCGCGCGGAGCGCGCCAGGGGCAGCGCTGGAGGCGCCGCCTGGGGGGCCCCAGCGCCAATCCGAGGAGTCCGCGCGGACCTCCTAGAGTTTATGTTCATACCATTGCCCAGACATCCGACGTCTCGATTTTTTCGAGACACGGGCCCCCGACCTCCCGACCACTTCCCCAGGACCGGTTCTTCATCCCGAGTCGTTTTTGGACGGTCCCGAGGCCCAGCGAGGACCCCGGGAGGCCGAAAACTATGAAAAACCTGCGTCTCGATTTTTGTCGAGACGCCCGGTGTCTGGGTGTCTGCCCCCGTATCTGTGGAGGAGACGGGCGCCGTGACGGTGGACGTGAAGCCGGGGCTGCCGATGAGCTTGCGCGAGCAGCGCTCGCGCCTCCGCCCCCGCACCCGGCCGAGCGCGCAGCACCTGGAGTGGGGCCGGGCCGTGCTGCGCGAGGGCCGGCTGGCGGAGGACGCGGGCATGCAGGAAACCAAGCAGTGGCGAAGCGTCCTGGCGTGCCCATACAATCAGGGCGCTGAAGAAGGAACCCTTCTCGTTGGGGAGGGGCCCGGTGTTCCTTGATTGTTTTACAGCTTGGCTTGGGTTTTCCTGAGGTTTTCGATGGGAAATCGAAGCTTAACTTTTGGGATCAAGGGGCCTCGTTCCTTATGTAAGGTTCCTCAGGGCAACGCCCCGACTGTAGTCCTACCAAAGAATGTTCCAAGAACCTGTTTGTGGTTCCCGCGAGCTGTTCTTCGAGGAGTTCTGGTTGGGACTGTCTTGCTTTGCCACATCGGGCTCATGTTCTAAGAACACTGCTTTTTGTTCTGAGAGCATTGCTGGGTTCTCAGAACATGTCGTGGTAGGGCTATAGGAATGCCGGGACGGTCGGCCCCTGCTCAGAGGAAGCCCCCTTCGAGGATCGAAGGAGTCCAGGCCTCTTCCTCGGCGGGAGGCCGGCGGGAGGCGGCGGAAGCAAAACGAGGCCGCTGCCGCAGGCGGAAGCCGGCGGAAGCTCGGCGGAAGCAAACAGCTGCATCCCAACTGGCGGAAGCTCGGCGGCAGCTCGGCGGAAGCTCGGCGGAAGCTCGGCGGAAGCTCGGCGGAAGCTCGGCGGAAGCTCGGCGGAAGCCCGGCGGAAGCTCGGCGGAAGCAAACGGTGGTTAGTCCAGGATTTCCTGAACTTGCCAGGTTAAAAGACTCTCTTCCACATCTATTGGTCGTTGATTGTTTTCCCGTGTTGCGGTCGTTACCCTGGGGGGACGGGCGGGAGCCCGGGTAACGGTAACGCTTGGGCGGGGTGGGGCACGTCGGGGCGGGGGTGGCCAGCATGTGTGTGCATGTGGGGGGGCGGCCCGGCGCATGTCGGACCAATCCCAACTGATTGGTGCCATTTCCACCCAGCCAGGCCACTTCTCAACAGGCCCAAAACCAACCGGTACCAAGTACAACCAGCAGTCTTGAGCCGACGACGCTGTTCTCTGTGTAAAGCACCCTACTACGATTCAGAAGTCAGACGCACGCCTTAAGTGAATACGCATTCATTCTGGCAGACAGTGGTGCCACGATGGGAACTTATACCCGTTTCCAACATCTGGGATCTGGATTGTTCTGGAACTGGAGCTCTGCGGCTCGGCGTATGGTTACAGCACAGATTTCGTACTACGACGGTTGCGTCAAGCTTCGCGTTGCGTGTTTTTTCATGTGAGAGTTGTGGGAGTGCCATCGCGGCAAACAGCAACGTATTCAACAACGAAGTCAGTAAGAAGCTCATAGTGTACATACAACAACTTCAGTTGTCAAGTGAAGCCAGGAAGCAGGCTTCATGTGCGCAAGTTGCCCCCAAAAACTGTTCCATGGCGTATGACGCATCGAGGGGTTCGTAATATGGCGTAGTGCTGGTGTGCACAGCACATGGTATTATCATGTTCTCTAATGTGGGAACGTTCTATTGTCTGTTGTTTCAATGCTTTAGTGCTTGTTGACTTGTAATAGATGTTTTTTTATACTGTGACCATACGTGTGTTCGTTCAGGTGTATGTTGTCAAGTTTCATCGTATTTGAACTGTGCGATATTTTTTTTGAACGGGTCCACTTTAAAATGCGCCGATCCAAGCAGACCGTTTCATTATTTGATCCCTGATGTGCTTGTCAGTCGGAATTCGTTGGGGCATGTGCCGATCCCAGCCTTCTGCATATGTATTTGATTTCTGTGTTTCCAGTGGGGATTCAAGAGGGCACGCGCCGATCCAGCAAGCTTTGCTTGAGAATGTGTTGTGTGATCGTCAGCGCGACTTTACTAGGGCATGCGCTGACTTCCGCCTCCCTCATAATCATGTAATCTTCGTTTTCCGTTGGCCATCGTGGGCCCCACTCAGTGTGCTAGCAGTAACAATCGGTGTTGCCAGGCTGCGCAGTTCAACTCAGGTTGTGCCACCTATGTTGTGTAGTCTACGTGGCGCACTATAGGTGGTGAATTCTGAAACACGTTATATACGTATCTGCTTTGCCGTCTATGTGCCGTGTGATGCAATTCACGCGGTGCAACTCATGTGTCGTGCAAATGATGTGGTGCAATAGTTGTCTCGCAACCTATGTGGTGCAACAGAGGTTGTGCAATCCATGTGGTGCAATCGATGCTGTTCATTCTATGGTGTGCACTGGGGGGTGCAGCCTATGCTGTGCAACCTAGGTTGTGCAGCATACGTGGTGCTGCGGTGCAATCTTTGCTGCGCTAACGTGCTCGTCTATGCAGTGTGAGCTATGTGGGGCAAGCTACGTGATGCAAATGATGTGGCAAGAGCTAGCGTTCTGACGTATGTGGAGCGAACTACGTGGTGTAAGCTAGTTGGTGAAGGCTATGTGCTGGGAGCCAACGTGCTCACTTGTGTGGTGCCAGTTATGTAGTGTAAACTATGAGGTTACAACCGATTGGATTGCAATCCATTGTGATGCTATCGGTTGGGTTGCAGTTAATTGGATTGCAGCCGTGTAGGCTAAATGGTGCCATCTATCTGGTTGCATCTACGCGTTGCAATCAACTGCATTGCGACCGATTTGGCTGCACTGCGCAACAGTGCCCAGGCGATGGGCGGCGACGAGGTGGCGACGGGACGGCGAAGGCGGGAACATAGCCGCCAAACCGACCACACGGCTCAAACGACGGGCGGCGACGAGGTGGCGACGGGGCGGCGACGTGGGGAAAATAGCCGCCAGACCGACCGCACGGCCCAGTTCCCTTAGGAGAAGCAAGAACCCTTCAGTGCAAGCACTGTTCAGGGAATTCTTCAAGAGGAATTCAGTCGGACACGCGCTGGTCCCAGCTTCCCGCAAAGTTCTTTCATATGTGACCTATACAACCACCCTTCGGGTGATAGGGGGTTGTGGGGCGGGGGTGAAAGAACCAACTGCTGGCAAACGATGGGTGTGATGATGACGATGCTGGTGACGCGCCCTCGGATTAGCGACGGTGCGATCTCACTATCGATTGTTTTATCGACATCGCTACCGATCTCACAACGAATGCAATGCCACAATCGACCTCACTGTCGATCTCACTTTTGATCTTACTATCCATCCCATTCCTGCGATCTCGTTATCGGTCACGCTATCGACTTCGTTATCGATATCAGAGCGGGATACCCCCAGCCACCGCCCGCCCACCGCCGTCTGAACAACGAGGGGACACCAACGGGACACCAACGGGACACGAACGGGACACCACAGGACACCACGGCAGGACACCACGGCAGGACACCCTGGGCCAGCGTGCGCCCACCGGGGGCTGAGGGGCGGTCCACTGCATCCGAATCGCCCCAGCGACGGCGGGGTCATCCCTCTCGCGCGTCCACGCAGCTTCGCCTCGCCCGCACTCACGACACGAGCACGAAATAGGAACCGAGTTCCGATCTCCCGGTGGGGGGCCCTCCGTTCCACTGCGATCTCACCCCCCCAACCTCCGATTGCTTGGCAATCGGAATTCAGGAGGACACACGCGGGCCTCCGCCCCCGCAGAACTCTCAACATGTGATGTGTTTGGCGATCGGATTTCAATCGGTGACGCGCTGGTCCCACCCTCCCCTAGAGTACCATAATTTGCGATGTGTGTTTCCACCGGGATCCAATTTGAAACGATTTGTTCCCAGCCTCCCGCAAAAAGGGCGCTGATTTCAGCATCCAGAATCGTGTTTTAATGCTCCATGTGTTTGCCACGAGGCTTTCAGTAGGAAATCCGTCGGCCCCAGCTCTCCAAATTGTTGACGCTTCGCGAATCCTTACCAGCCCATCCAGAAACGATGCCCAGAGGAATTGCGTCGATCAGGGAAGTGGGCAGCACGCAGAGGAAGCCATTCTGAGACATCTTGGGATATCTTGAGCCATCTTGGAGGTCATCTTGGGCTCTCCCAGGCGCTCTTGGAGTCATCTTAATCAGTGCCCCCCCCCAAGAGGCCAACATGTGGCTAAAACCTTAGTGCAAACAATGGTTTGACATTATCGCCGAGGCCTCTGGGAGCACCTTGGGTGCCTCTGGGGGGTCTCTTGGGGCCTCTTGGGGGTCTCTTGGGAGCCTCCTGGGGGCATCCTGGGGGCCTCTTGGGGCTTCCTGGCCACCTCTTGGGGCCCTCTTGGGGCACCCTTGGGAGCCTTGGGGGCCATCTTTGGGCCATCTTGGGTGAGATCGATCACAGGAGGGCGGGTTACTAATTACAGGCCCCTCCCAGCAGGCGAACATAGGGCCCAAACCCTAGTAAAACCAATGATTTCCGCTTCCTCGCTGAGGCCGTTTCGGACGCCCTGACACCTCGCGACCCCCCCCGTACAGGTCCAGAAGGAGGGGGTAGGGGGAGGGGTAAACCCCTCCCCGCAGAGGAAAAAGGAGGGGTGGAAGAGGAAACTCCCTAAACCACCGACACCCAGAGGGCTGGTGGGATTATTGCGAAGGCCTTACGGCCGGTGCCGCCGACCCTGGAGGGCGACCCATGCGTTCTCTAATGTGGCGGGGGGGGGCTCTTGGGGCTTCCTGGGGGCCTCTTGGGGGTCTCGTGGTGGCCTCTTGGGGGCATCTTGGGGCTTCCTGGGAGCCTCTGTCGCCGAGGGCTCGTCGGGCCCCCCGTCTGGGCACCCCGTTGGAGCCGTTTGGGGAGCCTCTGGGGCCATCTTGGAGGCATCTTGGGCGGTCTTGAGGCTCTCTTGGGTCATTTTGGGTAGGGGGAGGGGTAAACCCCTCCCCGAAGGGGAAAAAGGAGGGGTGGAAGAGGAAACTCCCTAAACCACCGACGCCCAGAGGGCTGGTGGGATTATTATTGAATATCCGATGGTCTTCCAAGCGGTTTCAATAGGAAATGCGCTGGTCCCAGCCTCCCGCATACTGCTTTTCTTTCAATACGCATTCACAAGGGGATGCGCCGATCCCAGCCTCCCATCATAATCTTATGAGGATGTGTTAGTTCCGCCATCCGGAATTGATTGGGAAACGACCTCCGGGGATACGGTGCGCCCTCACTCGAAGCGCTGCGCTGAGTGGTTGGAGAATCCTGCGCCGCAGGAAGGGAGGCGGGGGCCGAACGAGGCGGCGGCGACCTCGGGGGCTGAGGTTGCTCGATCGGTCCCCCTCTCTCCTCACATGGGCTCAAGGGGGGGGGCCTTCCGAGCCCCCGAGGGCCCGCAGCGCCTTCTGGAAGTGCCGTTCTCGGTGGCCCGGAGAGGAGCCCACGGCCGCGGGAAAGGAAGCGGGGACCGAGCGACTCGGCGGCGGCAGCGGAGGGCAAGGTGACCGGACCGATTTGGCTCGGAGGTTGATAGACCTCCTGCCACGTCGGTTAGCGAATTGGCCGTTATCGGTTCGCGAGAGGGCGTCGCGGCCGTCATTCCTGCGGGTCCAGGTCCGTCGGTGTCGGTCTTAAGCCGTTTTCGCTAAAGGGAGGTTTACTAAAGGCAGGGTTGTCCACCGCCGATTGGCCCCTCCTTTGTCCCTCCCCATGGGTTCGGGCTCCCCCACCCAAGCCCCCTCGGGCGCGAATCGCTCCCATTGAGAGCGTCGCTCTCGCGGGCTTGGAGAACCTCGCGCCGCGGGAAGGGAAGAGGGGGCCGAGCGAATCGGCGGCGGCGGTGGCGGAGGGCAAGGTGACTTGATCGGCCCGCCTGTCTTTCCCCGCGTGTTCGGTCCCCCCCTCCCGAGCCTCCGAGGGCGCGAAACGTTTGTTGGAAGTGTCGCCCTCAGGGGCTTGGAGAATCCAGCGCCCGCAGGAAAAGGAGGCGGGGGCCGGACAATCCGGCGGCGGCAGCAAAGGGCAAGGAGACCCGTTCGGCCCCATGGATTCGGGGGCCCCGCGGGCCCCCGAGGGCGCGAAACGCTTCCATCGAAAGCGTTGCCCTCGAGGGCTTGGAGAATCCAGTGTCGCAGGAAGCGGCGCGGGGGGCGAACGACTCGGCGGTGGCGTCGGAGGGCAAGGCGATTCGGTCGGCCAGCTCTTCCCTCCCCATGGAATCGAGGCCCCCCGGGCCCCGAGGGCACGAAACGCTTCCACTGGAAGCGTCGCCCCCGGGGGCTGGGGGAGACCCGCGCCTGCAGGAAAGGGCGCGGGGGCCGAGCGACTCGGCGGCGACGGCGGGGGGGCTCGGAGGCGCGTTCGCCTCGCCTCTCCCTCTCCGTTAGCCTCCCCTTCGAGCCTTGGAGGGCGCGAGGCGCTTCCCTTGGGGGCTGGGCGGAACTCGCGCCGCGTAGCGGGGGGCGGGGGCCGAGCGAATCGGCGGCGGCAGCGGAGGGCAAGGTGACTCGCTCGGCCCGCCTCCGCTCCCCCCCCGTGGGTTCGGGGGCTCCGCGGGCCACCGACGGCGCGAAACGTTTCCATCGGAAGTGTCGCCCTCGGGGGCTGGGGGAAGCCCGCGCCCGTGGGAGAGGGCGCGGGGGCCGAGCGATTCGGCGGCGACGGCGGAGGGCAACGCGACCCATTTGGCCGCCCTCTCCCCCTCATGGGTTCGGGGGTTTCGCGAGCCCCCGAGGGCGCGAACCGCTTCCATCGAAAGCGTCGCCCCCGGGGGGCGCCCGCGCGAGAGGGCGCGGGGGCCGAGCGAATCGGCGGCAGCCACGGAGGGTAAGGTGACTCGTTTCTGCCCCCTCCGTCTCCATGGGCACGGGGGCTCTCCGATCTCCCGAGAATCTTGAACGCCTCCATTGGGCTTGCTGCCTTCGGGGGCATGGAGAATCCCGCGCCCGCAAGGGCGCCAAACGACTCGTCGCATGGCTGTGCTGGCGGCTGGGCGTAAACATGCCTCCCCGTCCGTCATTCTTACAATCAAGGCGTTGACCTGAGGAACCCTAAATACGGAACGAGGCCCCCTTTTTTCTCCATAAATTAAGCTTCGAATTCCGATCGAAGGCCCAAGGGAAACCTAAGGCGAGCTGCGAAACAGCTAAGGAACATCGAGCCGCTCCCAAGCGAAAAGGGTTCCTTCTTCAGCGCCCCGGCTGTCTGCAGCAAATGCATGACCGTGGAGTCGGCCGCGGAGAAACCCGCCCGCCCTTTGGGCGCAGCTTCCGCCGGTTCGCGCGACCCACCCAGTTTCATCCGTTTGGGCTGGGCAAGTCCGCACTCGCGCCCGCGGCGCGTTGCCGGCGCGCGCGAAGGAAGACGCCGCAGAGGGCCGCAAACGACGGGCCCCCGAGGAACCTGAAAGAATTTCGCAAGAAGGTTTGTAGGAACCACGGAGGAAGTTCGGAGGAGTCCCAAGTGTTTTCTTTTCAAGATTCTTGCAGGAATCTGTTTTCCAGGAGTCTTTGAGGAGCCTCGACGGAATATTTACAGAGCCGCTAAGGAGACTCCAAGGCGATTCGAATTTGCACCCGTTCGTTTAGGATGTGAACCAGAATGGCGCTGGAATCCGCCCCAATCGGTTGTGTTCTGTCCCGCTGTCGGGCCCAAGTTTTCTTTACGTGCGATCGTTACCGCTACCGGGTGGGAGGCGGACTGGTGTTTTGCCCGGGCAGCCGGTAGATGAGACATGCTACTTCAGAAGCCAGAGTCGCAGAGGACACAGGCAAGCTCTGGCCTGTATCGAGGCCAGAATTTCGTCCATGTCCACCGCGTCCTTGGCGCTCGGCACCCCTACCCCGCAAATCGCAGACGCCCTGGGTATGTATGTACATATATATATATATATACATATGTATATACATTTATGTACACATATATAGTTAGATATACATGCATGCATACACACATACATACAACTACAAAATACACATACATGTATAAACATATACATGTATATCTATATTTGTACAGCTATATTGATATGGGCACTGACCGGATTTCGGCCGACGTACGTCAAATTGGCATGCCTCTGTTGGCGTTTCGGGGGTGCGCTGCGATCTTGGCCAGGTCTGGGGCCTGGAGGGCTCCCAAACCCTAGCGCTCCTCACCCCTGCCCCTGCGAGCAGCGCAGACGTGGAGAATGTAGGCCCGCGCGCACGTACAGATCCATTGCGTCTCGGAGTTTCGGATTTCCTTCCCCAGAAGTAGACCCGAAGCGCGGGACATGGACAGAATCTGGCACCTATCGACGCCAGATGTTCGTCCATGTCCACCGCGGCCTGTGTTTTTTGGGGGGCACCCCTTGCCAAAACAATCCGAAACGCCGTGGACATGGGTAGACGCCAGTCGTTGAAAGTAGATTCTTCTGGATTCCCGGATCCCAGCCTACTCCGCGATGTTTTACTTCAAGAGTCGATCTGCTCTTGCTGTGGCTTGCTGTTCTTTTGGGAGGGCCTGGACCCGATCTACTCCAGTCGCCTTCCTGCTTCGTGCCTGTTTGAACTTACTGCTTCTGACCGGCGTGTTTTTTGGCACTGGTCGGCTGCCAGGCGACGCGAACTGAAAACGACACGCCGCGGCCGCCGCTCCCAGGGGGAGCGCTCAAGCAGTGGCGAAGCGTCTGGGCTCGCCTATAGCCCCACTGAACACTGTTCTAAGAACCTCTTGTGGTTCCCACGAAATGTTCTTAGAACATTTCTGGCGGGGTCTGTCTTGTTTTACCACATCGGGCTTATGTTCTAAGAAAACTGTTTTTGTTCTTGGAACATTTTTGGGTTCCAAGAACATTTCGTGGTAGGACTATAGAAATGCCGGGACGGTCGGTCCCTGCTCAGAGCGCGGCGACGCTGGCCAGGCCCTGGGCCCCGGAAGGGCCCCCAGAAGCCATCCTCGCAGGGCCCCGCCCTCGCCTTCGTGCGAGCCGCGCTGGCGTCGAGGCCCCGCGCCCGCGCGCCTGTAAGTCGGGAGGGGAAAAAGACACACCGACGCAAGGCATCGTCGGCTCGCAGGCAAGTATGTGGGAAAAGATGGGAAGTGTGGGGGGGAAGACGAACATCCAGAAAGCATGGGAAGATCTGGGGAAGGCTGTTATACACTGTTTGGGAGAGAGGCTGGGAGAGTAGATGGGAAGATATATGAGGTATGGGGAGAGACTGGAAGAGTGTGAGTATTTGCTTGTGTGCCCCTGGGCCCCTCCAGCAAAGCTGGCCCGCGGAGGAGTCGCGCGCCATCTTCCTCCGCCACGCCGCGCCCGCCCGCCCGGGCCAGGGGCCCGCCGCCCGCGCCCTGCCGAGCGAGGCGCTGCCGCACGCCGCGGCGGAGCTGGACGCCGCGCTGGGCACCTGCGGCTCGGTGCCCCCCCCCCCCCCCCCGGGAGGGCCGGGAGCCCAGGTTCTCAAAGTTCCCCAAAGTTTTTCTCAAAGGTTCCCAAAGGAAATCTCAAAGATTTCCTCAAAGTTCCTCAAAGTTTTTTTTCAAAGTTTTCCTAAAAGTTTTTCTCAAAGAGTTCCTGAAATTTCCCAAAGATTTGTCTCACAGTTTTCCTCAAAGTTTCTCAAAGAAACCGAGACGGAGGAGTTTCTCCCAGTTTTTGGCCTCCTGGGGCCCTCGTCGGGCCCCGGGAGCGTCAAGAAACGACTCGGGAGGAGGAGGGGGGGGGGGGAGGAGGAGGAGGAGGAGGGGAGGAGGAGGAGGAGGGGAGGAGGAGGAGGAGGAGGAGGAGGAGGAGGAGGAGGAGGAGTTTCTCCCAGTTTTTGGCCTCCTGAGGGGCCCTCGCCGGGCCCCGGAAGCGTCAAGACACGACTCGGGAGGAAGCACGCGGGTCCTGGGGAAGGGGTCGAGGCTTCCGGGGACCTCGCATCGAAAAAAGCACGACGTCGGATCGCTGTTAAGCGAGCGGGGCCCCAGAGGTCCTGGCGCCTCGAGTTTTTGTCTCTCTTCCAGCCCGGCGTCGTCGCCCGGCCTATCGGGCCCGGGGGGGGCCCTCGCAGATGGATTCCGGCGCGCTTCAAGAGGACGCCGGGAGAGGATGGGATCTGGGGCTTCTTCCCAGACATCGGGCGTCTCGAAAAAATCGAGACGGGAGTTTTTCATCGTTTTCGGCCTCTCGGGGCCCTCACCGGGCCTCGGGACCGTCAAAAAACGACTCGGGATGAAAAACCGGTTCTGGGGAAGTGGTCGGGAGGTCGGGGGCCCGTGTCTCGAAAAAATCGCGACGTCGGATGTCTGGGTGGGGCTTCTGTGTGCGATGTCGTGCGAGGTGTCGTTTTTGCTCACGCCGTCGGATCTCAGGGGGCACCAGACGGTGCGGCGCGAAGAAGAGACGACGGCATGAGCACAAGTTTTCGGAGACCCGCGCGGATCTCGTGGATCGGCG
>CAUYUJ010014651.1:205000-215000 GCA_963575745.1 Prorocentrum cordatum | reverse complement strand
CGGTCTCCCGGGAGCACGCCGCCACGCGGCAGGAGGCGCCGCCCCGCGACGCCTACCGCTTCGAGAGGACGCTGGGCTCCGGGACCTACGGGACCGTGAAGCTCGCGCGCGAGAAGGCGACGGGTGCCCGGCGCGCGGTGAAGATGATCAGCAAGAGCGCCCACCACCAGGATCGACCAGACGTAAGGGTGACCTCTCGCCGCTCTGGCCTGCTGGTGCGGGCCCAACGGGGCTTTCCCCGATCGCCGGGCGCGGTGCGGTGGTGGCGTCTTGCGCGCTCGCGCGTGGTCAAGCCCCCCCGGCCCCCCGAAAGCAGCGCACCAACGGTCGCTCTTGCCCAGGGTCGCTCTTGCGTGTATCAGGAGGAAAAGAAACACACAGACACAATTAATTTTCGATTTCCAAGAAAATATATGAAGATACGGGAAGTGGGGGGGAAGACACACATGCAGAAAATATAGGAACATATGGGGGAAATGTTTATTAGTGTGTGTCTTTATTTGTGTGTCCTGGGGCCCCTTTAGTGTAGCCGGCAGGACTGCGAGATCGAGCACCTGCTGTTCCTCGACCACCCCCACGTCGTCAAGCTGTACGAGCACTACGAGGACGCGTCGGCGCGCATCCCCAGGGAGGGGGGGCAGCGGGGGCGGACCGTCCCAGAGGGCCCAGAAGGCCTCCCCTTTCTTATATCACGAGCAACTATATATTCATATATATATATACACATATAGATACACATACACACACACACACGTAGATCTACATATATATATATATATATATATATAAACAGCACATGCAACAAAAAAAAAAAAAACCTCGGCCTTCTCAGAAGCTTTATACAATTTCTCCGAAGCCGCATCGGGCCTCTCAGAAGGGCGGGAGGGCTGCCGAGAAGCCCCGCCACCTCCTGAGAGCACCTGCCCCTCTTTCCCCTTCCCCCCTCGGCGCGCCGCCGAGAGGATCAGAGCTACGTCTACCTGGTCATGGACTACTGCTCCGGCGGCGACCTCCACTCCACCATCTCGGAGAGCAGGGGTGCCTGCTGCCTCCTGCCGGAGCCTGGAGGAGAATAAGCAGCTGCATAGACACACCTCTCGGAGTTCCGTGCGGGCTCTGAAGGGGTGTGCTCAGGCAGCCTTGTTCTTCTTCCAGGAGCGCTTCGTGTCCGACGTGCTGCGCCAGGTCCTCATGGCGATCGCGCACGTGCACTCCCATGGCATCGTGCACCTCGATCTGAAGGCTGCCAACATCATGCTCACTCCCAGCCGCAGCACCCTCCCGCCCTGCCGTGGCGAGCAGGAGGGCCGCATCCTGGCGAACGTCCACGAGAAGCCCCACGTGATGGTCATCGACCTGGGCGTCGCCCAGGCCCGAAGAAGAACAGCCTGCACACACAGAAACTTCCAGAGTGCCGCGCGGATTTCTTGGATCGGCGCTGTGGGCCCCTTTGGCTTGGCATCGCTCGGACGTGTGCATGTGCGCCGGAGGCGCCAGGGAGTGAGCGTCCGGCGCCGATCGAAGCAAGCCGCGCGGAGCTCTGAAAGGTGATGCTCATGCTGTCTTTTGCTGTGTTCTCTCCTCCACTCAGAGGAGCGAGAAATCATGATGACCATACGTTCCAAGGTGTGCCATGATGCGTAGATTTCTCCAGAAACAGGCCGGCGGCATGATATGCCCCTCACGGGCTGTAGACACGGGAGCCGCTCCATGGCCCAGAGCAGTCCCGGAACGCGTCCCGAGCAAGTCGTCTCCGGACGCCTCCCCTCGCCCCGCCTGCAGGTGTTCCAGCCCGGGAACTTCCGGAGCCGCAAGCCCAGGGGCACCCCATGCACCATGGCGCCAGAGGTCAGGAGAGGAAAAAACACACAGACACAATTAATCGTCGATTCCCAGGAAAATATGGGAAAATACGGGGAGTGGGGGGGAAGACAAAAACCCAGAAAATATGGGAAAATATGTTGAATATTTTTATTTGTGTGTATTTATTTGTGTGTCCTGGGGCCCCTTCAAGAGGCTTGGAGCGGCGAGTTCACGCCGCGCGCGGACGTCTGGAGCTGCGGCGTGGTGCTCTTCGAGCTGCTGGCGCTGCGGCTGCCCTTCGACTGCCCGTGCGAGCACCAGGGCGCCTCGGCCTACTGGGGCGCCCGCCCGGCGCCGCCCTGGGCGCGCCTGCGCGCCGCCTCCAGCGACGCGGTGGGCATGTGCCGCCGCATGCTCGTCTTCGACCGCCTCCAGCGTTAAGTCGGGCCCGTCCCTCGACAGGGGGAATATCCAGAGACAGTAAAACCATAGTCCGAGGATTTTTTGTTTGTATGTCTGACCATTTTGGATGTTTTGTAGTTTTTTTTTTTTTTTTTTTTTTTTTTTTTTTTTTTTTTTTTTTTTTTTTTTTTTTTTTTTTTTTTATATATATATATATATATATATATATATATATATATATTTTTTCGTGGAAAATCGATGTGTACGGGGACGCGTCCGACTTAACTCCAGCGCCCCTCCGCGGCGGCGTGCCTGGGGGAGTGCTTCGTGCAGCCCGCCGCCGCCGCCGCCGCGGCGCCGCTGCCTCCAGGGGTGGCGCTGCGGCTCGTCGACGTGCCCCGGCGCAGCATCCTCCACAACAGCGTGGCGCTCTCCATCGCGAGGGTGCGTGCCAGTTTGAAGCATCTGTCCCTGTGCTTATGTCGGGCGTGTCCCCCTACAGAAGGATTTTCGACGAAAAATAAAGAAAACCGAACAAATACACCCAAATGGCAAAAAAATAATCAAAAAATAGTCCCCAGACTATCTTTGGATCATGTTTTGGTTATTTGGGGGGACTCTCCTATTTTTCGTCGTCAATCCCTCTGCAGGGGGACAGGCCCGACTTAACCCTATGCTCAGGAGCGGAAGAAGTTCCAGGTGTTCAGGTTCCCGCGTCACCGTGCAGGATTTTTCGGGCCGGGCGAAAGGGGGGGATTGGGAAAGGGGGGGTTCCGAAATTTGCTGCATGCAGCTGGTTTCGGCCCCACCGAGGGGCCCATGCCTCGATACATGGCCGCCTCCGGCGCCGGGAGGCGCCGGGAAAATCAGCCACGTGAGCTGATTCTCACCCCCCCCCTTTGCTATCCCCCGACCCGAATTTTTTGGGAGGTTTTTGGGAGGTTTTCAGGGAGGTTTTTTTTGCCCGACCCGAATTTTTTGGGAGGTTTTCAGGGAGGTTTTTGGGAGGTTTTCTTTCGCCCGACTTGAATTTTTTGTGAGGTTGTCAGGGAGATTGCAGGGGGGGGGGAGCGCGCGTGGCACGTGGACTGCACTTTGTGTCCCCGCGTCGGAGCTCTCGCCGCTCGGGGCTTGGTCTTCACGGCGGTGGGGGCCGAAAGACCGCCCAGTGCCACGTTTTTGCGTTCGGTCGCCTGCCCTCGAGAGCGACCCGAGGATGGATCGAAAATATTGCGACTGGGGGATGGTGTGTTTGCGCTGTGTCCTTCTTTCTCGCTTTCCTCGTGCCTTCCCATGGTCGCTGACTTTGTCTTTGCGCTGGTTGCTCATCTATGTGAGTTGTTTTTCTGCGTTTCTGTGCTCATCGTTGTACGCTATGCGAGTCCGAAATTCAAGAAGCGCGCCATCACAACATGTCGTTGTTCTTTTTGGGCAATCGCGCTCGTTTCCTTCAAGGCCTCATATGTGTTTGGAAGTCTCCGTTTCCTCGTCCCTCTCTGGTTCATGCGCTCGTCCAGCCTATTTTCCCGCCAGGGCGTTTTTGTCTCATGATCTCTGGGGCAATTGTTCACTTCGAATCAATGTCTTCGCTCTGTAGCAGTATCGCTTTGTCCTCGGTTTCTATGTTGCGTTGACTTTTCCTGGGCGGCACGTTCGGACGACGTGCCGGTGGGGGTGGGGGGGGGGCACGTGGGAGGGAGTGGCGGCGACGATACATCACCAGTTGAATTTAGGTTTGCCAGCCCGCCCGCGCGTACTCTGAGAAGGGGGGAGGAGGCGGCGAAGGATTGGAGAGAAACCAGTCACAAGAGCAGAAGAAGGGGCACAAAGAGGCAAGATCGGAAAGCGCAGGCGAATATTGAACAGTCGTGCGGACTGGGGCGGAGGCTGACGAGGAGGGGGGCCAATTGTGATGCAGAGAGAAGGTCATGCCAACGAGGAGGACCAGGAAAAAGAAAGAGGACGATGTAGGTGAGGGGAGGCTGATACTCGAAGGATGGATGGGTGTGGGGGGTGATGTTGAAAAGTTGGGGAAGATAGGAGGTGGGGTGGGGTGGGGGGGGGTGGGGTGGGGTGGGGTGGGGTGGGGTGGGGTGGGGGGTGGGGGGTGGGGGGGGGCGAAGGTCGGATACCAGAGGCAAGACGGGCGCTGGACGGAGCGGGGAGGTTTGCCCGTGCCTGCTCCGAGAACGGGTGAGCGGGGGAGGGGGGGGGGGGCAGGAGGAGGACGGGGCACGGCGGGCTTCGCCTTCCGGGGATGAAGAGTGAACGGGGGAGGGGGGGGCAGGAGGGGACTGGGTACGGGCGGGTCCCCCCCCTGCGCCGAGGGCGCCAGCGTGTCGACCGCGCGTGCGGCTCGGCCTGGGCGCATCGGCGCCACCGAGGCGGCACAGGGAGTGACCCTTATGCCGCGGCAAATAGCGGAAATAACGGCGGGGCTTCGCCTTCTGGGCGCCCGAGGGCGCCCCGTGCGCTGAGGATAGGTGCGCCGGGTTCTCGCCCGGTGGGCGCCCGTTGGGCGTCTCTTTGGCGCCTCCTGTGCTGCTGGGTGCGGCAGGGGCTTTCGTTCCGAGCGCGTCCGTGCTTGTCTGGGGTGGATCCCTGTATGGGCGTGATAAAAAAGTTCAGCTGTGTAAATGCGTGCATTCTGTTTATTCCCCCCTGGCAGGCCTGAAGAACTTGATGTACATACCCTGGTTGCCCCCTGGCTATGTGCACGAATTCGCCGCCGGTGGATTAGGTGACCGGCGAGCTGACGGTTTCTTTCACGTTCGCCCAGGAAATGCCCGAACCCAAAGACGGCGCCAGAGGGCCCCAGACAGCCCTACTGCAGCTCCACGAGGGACCGGGAAAAGTTCCCACGAGGGGCCCCGAATGACCCCCAACGATGTGATACCAAAAGCCAGTGGTGTGATATCGTGTGGGGACGCCTCGAGGGCCCTCTCGAAGCCCTTTGGGCCTTCGTGGGGTTCTCCTTTGGCCCCACAGACGGCCCAGCGGGGCCCTGGACAGCCCAGAGAGAGCTCCGAGAGGGGCCTAGAGGGGCTCCCGTGGGGGACCCCCGAAGCGGGCCGCAGGCTAGATTGCACTGCCGTGGCGAGAGTTTACGCGGCTTGGTCTGGTGCTGGGATCCCCTACAGTCGGGGCCCTGAAGAAGGAACCCTTTTCGTTGGGGAGGGGCTCCGCGTTCCTTGAGTGTTTCGCGGCTTGCCTCAGGTGTTCCTTAGGTTTTCGGATCGGGAATCGAAATTTCACTCATGGGAAAAAGGGGGCTCGTTCCTTATGCTGGGTTCCTTAGGTCAAGCCCCCGACTGTATCCTTCTGGCGATCCTCGAACGTGGGCAAGTGGCCCCTGCGCTCCCGCGGAGTAACTTCGGGCCCCCCTCCCTTACTTGGCTCGAGAGGCATGTGCGCTGTTCCGCCGGGGAGTGGGTGCTCGAGGCGATCGCGGAAGCCATGTCTTGGGCCAGGAGCCTCCCGGATGAACCTGTGCGTCTCCTGGGGTGCCTTTTCTCACTCCTCCTCCTCCCTCCTCCCTCCTCCTCCTGGTCCTCCTCGTCCTCCTCCTCCTCGTCCTCCTCCTCCCTCCCTCCTCCTCCTCCTCCTCTCCTCCTGCTCCTCCTCCTCCTCCTCCTCCTCCTCTCCTCCTCCTCCTCCCCCCTCCTCCTCCTCCTCCTGCTCCTCCTCCTCCCTCCTCCTCCTGCTCCTCCTCCTCCCTCCTCCTCCTCCTCCTCCTCCTCCTCCTCCTCCTCCTCCTCCCTCCTCCTCCTCCTCCTCCTCCTCCTCCTCCTCCTCCTCCTCCCTCCTCCTCCTCCTCCTCCTCCTCCTCCTCCTCCTCCTCCTCCTCCTCCTCCTCCTCCTCCTCCTCCTCCTCCCCCTCCTCGGGTCGCCTACGGCCCCGAGGAAACCGTGCACCTCCAGGGGCTGTCTTGGGCCGTCTGGGGGGGCCCCTGGGGCTGCCTTTGGGCCCTCTTGGGCCGTTTTTTTTTTGTTTTTTTTTTGTTTTTTTTTTTTGTTTGGAGGCATCACGAGCCGTCCTGGGGCGAGCCTGGGGGCCACTTGGGGCGTCGTGTTTTCGCTGTCAAAACGTGAAGTGCGAACGTGCTGAGCATGCACGCTTTTTACTCCCAGGGGCGCTTTTGGGCTGTCTTGGGGGCATCGTGGGCCAGGTCATCTTGAAGCCATCTTGGATCATCGTGAGGCTACCCTGGGCCGTCGTGACGCTCTCTTAGACTGTCCTGGCGCTCTGTCTGGGCACTGCTGGGCTGCCCTGGGGCTTTTTGGGGGGCTCCAGAGGCCCAGCGGGTGCGTTGACGAGCTTGTCCCTTCTCCCCTCCCCCTTCCCTGGAATGGAATTTTGGACCGAGGGGAGGGGGACAGGGGGAGGGGGACAGCCAACTGTCTCACACGCCTCTAGGTCCCCGGCTAGCGGGGGTCGACCGGATCCGAAATTTCTCCGCCCACTCTATCATTAAACCACGGGGCGAGATGCGTGTCCGCGCGGAGTAATTTCTACTCCGCCCATTCCCCGTACTTCGCCAGTCGTCAGTCATCTTGCACGCAGACCACCTACAACGTTTGTCACGGCGACGTATCATACCACGACCCTCTGATCAGATTTCGCTGGGGGACCTCTTGGGAGCCGTGTTGGGCCCTCTTGGGCTTCATGAAGCTCTCCTCTGGCCCCAGAGACGGCGCGGGAGGGCCCTGGACCATCCCAAGAGATTTCCAATACTTGCTCAAAAGGGCCTAGGCCTTCAAGATGTGCCGTAAAGGGCACACAACGACTCCCTACCAATAGCCCCCGGTATGAGATCGTCAGGGGCCGCTTCGGCGGTTTTCTGGGGACCTTCCGCTAGGCGTGAGTATTACCCGAGAGGGCACCAGACAGCCCCAAGAGAGCTGCGAGAGGGGCCCAAAAGTGTCCCCAAGAGAGGCCCGAAAGGGCCACCAGCAATATCATACCTATACGACCACCCTGCGGGTGATCAGGAGGTTGGGGGGAGTGGAGGGGCCGAGCAATCGGCAACAGTGGTGATTGTTCTCCTGACGATGCCAGTGGAGATTTTTTTCTCGGAGGCCTGCTGAGGCTCCTCTCCCTCCCTTTGTCGGGTTGCACATGGTGCAAATGCAATTGATGAGAACTGCTGCGACAGCGACGGCGGCGGCGTCCTGTCGGCGTATCCCTTTTTATGTCGACGGCCCAACTCCAGGGGCCGAAACGCACCAGTTTTTCGATTCGCTTCCAGCCGCGGCGGCGAGCAGGGCCTCCGAGGGCCAGGAAACCTCTACCGAACCTCGGCGCCAACCTCAAAACGGAACCGGAACCCCTCCCAGGGGCCCGCGCCAGCGTCCTGTCGGCGTATCCCTTTTTATGTAGACGGCCGAACTCCACGGGCCCAGACGCCCCAGTTTTTCGATTCGCTCCCAGCCGCGGCGGCGAGCCCGCGCGGCCGCCCGAAGGAACGGGGTGCGCTCGGAGAGAGCGGCTGCCAAAGCCTAGCCTGTACTGGTGGGTGCACGGGGCTTCGCCCGCACGCACGGCACGCACGAACGCGAAACCGAAATCGATTTCCCGGTAGGGGGGCTCTCCGTTCCACGTCGATCTCACCCCCCAACCTCCGATCACAATCGATCTCACAATCGACGTCGTCATCATCATCATCATCAACAACATCAACATCATCATCAGCATCATCATCATCATCATCGCCATCATCAACATCATCATCATCACCATCATCACCATCATCATCATAGTCATCATCAACATCATCATCGGGACACCGACGGGACACCGACGGGACACCACCGGGACACCGGCGGGACACCGCGCGGCCCCGCGCCCCGGTGGAGAATCATTTGGTGCGGCCGCGCCTCAGCCACAGAGGACACCACCGGGACACTGGCGGGACACCGCGCGGCCCCGCGCCCCGGTGGAGAATCATTTGGTTCGGCCGCGCTTCAGCCACAGGAGACTTTCCTCTTGCCCGCCCACGCAGCTTCGCCTCGCCCGCACGCACGGCACGCACGAACACGAAACCGAAATCGATTTCCCGGTAGGGGGGCTCCCCGTTCCACTTCGATCTCACCCCCCAACCTCCGACTGATAGCCTCTGGCACGATATCGCCTTGGACCCTCTTGAGGGCCCTCTTGGGCCCTATTTGGGCCTTTTGGGGCTTGCCTCTGGCACCAAGGCCCAAGAAGGCCTCAGGCAACCCCTGTTGGGCCACGAGAGGGCGTCAAGCTTCTTGACGCTGGAGATAAATAATTTCCACCGTGCCGTTTGTGCCATACGACACTTCCGCGTTGAGGGCAAGGGGGGGCAGAAGAGGCCCGAGAGGACCCCGCATGATTTCGATGCGGCCAACATTGAGCTGGTTTGTGGCTCACTGGGAAGAGCGGAGATAAGGAGGAGGAGGAGCAGGAGGAGAAGGAGGAGGAGGAGGAGGAGGCAACAGAAGAGTAGGAGAAGGGGGGGTGATAATGAAGGAGGATCTGTCTAGTAGGAGTTTGTAGAGGGTGGCAGTCACGACGACACAACGTAGAATGATCCGAGCATCGATCCCTTGCGTTGCATGGCCCGCTCGCGGCGCGCACTTCGGCGCGTACGTCATCGTGCGGCTCTCTATCTCCCTTTGTTTGGCATCGCCTTGCGATGCCTATCTTCAGGATTCCCCCAGTTTCTGCGGGCACACCCCTAGGATTGTCGTCGCTTGTGGCTTGCCCACCTTGGGGATAAGGCTGAGTTCGAGTCTGTTTAGGTGCGGCCTTCGAACCAGCTGCCCACCATCAAGCGCCTCTTGGGGGCCTCTCGGGTGCCTTTTGGATGCCTCTTGGGGCTTCTTGGGGCGCTCTGTGTGGGCCCTTCTGGGAGCCTCCGGGGAGCCCTCGAGGGCCTCTTGGGGTCCATCTTGGAGGCGGTCGGTCAAAAGAGTGGGGGTACTAGATTTGCGTCCCCCCTCGGGGGCCACGATCCTCGTGAGGGGTGGCAATGGATGGCCCTCCCACTGGCAGAAAAAGAAGCCTCCGACACATCGCGACCCCCTCCCAAAAAACCTCAGGGAGGGCAGGGGGAGGGCTCCCCTCCCCGAAGGGAAGAGGGGTTGTGGAATAGGAAAGAGATCCTCGTTAGACCACCCGTCGCCCAAAGGGCTGGTGGGATTACAGTGGGGGCGCGCATCAAGAGACCATCTGTTTTTCGCCAGGGCACCCTGGGTTTCTTCGCTCCGCGCGCTGCGCAGTAGCTTCCACGCAGCCGTTGAAGAAGCTGCTGTGTTCTCACGGTGCTCCGGGTTTCCCCTCAGGTGCGCCCCGCGCGCGGGTTTTCAGGGCTGTGTTTCTTGCGAGAGTTTCTTGTGGCCGCGCCCGCACTGTAGGTGTGGCCTTCGAACCAGCTGCCCACCATCAAGCGCCTCTTCGAGGAGCTCGACGCCTCCCGCACGGGGCGCCTGAACCTGGCCCGCGTCGCGGCCGCCCTGGAGGCGTGCGGCGCCGAGGCCGCCGCCGCCCTCGAGGCCGCTGCGGCCATGGACCTCAACAGGGACGAGGTCGCCAGCGGCTCCTTCTGGGGACCCAGAGATCCAACGCATCGGACAAAAATCAAGACGGAGGTTTTTCTCGGTCTTTGGGCCTCTCGGGCCCCCAGCGGGCCTCGGGACCGTCAAAGAACGGCCCAGGATGCAAAACCGGTCCCGGGGAAGGGGCCCAGACCTCGATCTGGGGTCGACGTCATGAAAAAGTCATGACGTCGGGGGTCTGGGGACCTTCCTGGGGACCTCCCCCAGGGCCACC
>CAUYUJ010014651.1:162500-200000 GCA_963575745.1 Prorocentrum cordatum | reverse complement strand
GTTTTAGAAATCCGACCTGCGGAGGGAGGTTTCGCATTTGATTGCCTACCCATCTCCACTGCTACCTTCCACCTCTCCGCTCGCTGCCGCTTCCTCGCTTCCCAGACCTCACGTGTCTTGATTTTGTCTTCAACCCGCGGCCCCAGAGGTTACGACCGCGTCCCCGAGGGGGTCAGTTTTCCGCACCAGGTCACCAGGCCCATTTTTGTTGATTCCAGGGGCCCGAGAAGATCCCCCGAAGGCCCAAATCAAGAACACCGCCAGCGGGCATGATCACATCCTCGGAGATCTGGGTCTCCGCCCCGTCGCCCTGCATGACTCTCTCCTCTCACAGCAGGGGCCCGGCCGCGTGCCCACCTCAGCGGCAAGGGCCCCGACGCCAGCTTCTGCGTGCAGCCTGGCCTCCCAGAAGGGGGTGTCAGAGCAGATGGGGTCGGTGGGTCGCGCCGCCTCGCAGATGCATCGGCGCTGCGGCTCGACGTGGGGCGCTGGCCTTGCCTTCGAGGATCGAGGGCGCTGCCACCTCTTCCGCGGCGGAGGGCGGCGGAAGGTCGACGGCAGGCGGCGGAAGCGAGACGGCGGCGGCTCCGCCCGGCGGAAGCGCGGCGGAGGCGGGCGGAAGCAGAAGGCGACCTCCCGGGAGCTGGACGCCTTGCTGGGCTCAGGGGTTCCGGAGCCCGCCGCGTGGAGCCCGATCTCCTCCATGCCGACGCCTCGCCGACGCCTCGCCGACGCCTCGCCGAGGCAAAGGGGCGATGCGGGGCGACCCTGCGGCCCCCAGGGGGAGGGAGGAGGAGGAGGAGGAGGAGGAGGAGGAGGAGGAGGAGGAGGAGGAGGCGGAGGAGGCAGGAGGAGGAGGTAGGAGGAGGAGGAGGAGGAGGAGGAGGAGGAGGAGGGAGGGGGAGGGGGAGGAGGAGGAGGAGGAGGAGGAGGAGGAGGAGGAGGAGGAGGAGGAGGAGGGAGGAGGAGAAGGAGAGGAGGAGGAGGAGGAGGAGGGAGGAGAAGGAGGAGGAGGATGAGGAGGATGAGGGAGGAGGAGGAGGAGGAGGAGGAGGAGAGGAGGAGGAGGAGGAGGAGGAGGAGGAGGAGGAGGAGAGAGGAGGGAGGAAAGGAGGAGGAGGAGGAGGAGGAGGAGAGGAGGAGGAGGAGGAGTGAGGAGGAGGGGGAGGAGGAGGAGAGGAGGAGGAGGAGGTGGACGGAGGAGGAGGAGGAGGAAGGAGGAGGAGGAGGAGGAGGAGGACCACCTCTGCTCGGGCCCTGTGTCTTTTGGGCGGGCCTGCAGTGGAGACCACTGCGGCGCAGGCGCGCCTCTGCGCGCGGTCACCCCGAATCGCGAGCGGCGAGCTCGCCGTGCGCGTGTTTTTTTTGTTTGCTTGCTTCTCCTCCTCCTCCTCCTCCTTCTCCTCCTCCTCCTCCTCCTCCTCCTCCTCCTCCTTCTCTTCCTCCTCCTCCTCCCCGTCCACCTCCTCCTCCTCGACCGCGTGTTTTTTATGTTATTGCTTGCTTCTCCTGTGGGCTGCGCGAGCAGCGGGCTCGCCTCCCCTCGTCCTCACGAGCAGGCGGCTTGGGCCCTCTTTTTTCTGTTGGCGGGCCTCGAGGAGAAGCTCTTCGAGCGTGCGCCCCCCTCGATGGGCGCACGCTCAAAGATGATGGCGACGACTGGTGGCCAATCCCGAAGGAGGCCAGGCCAGCGAGGAAGCCGAAGACGAGGAGCAGACTCCAGTCCTCGCCGCAGCGTGGCGGGAGGAAGGCCGCCGCGGCGCAGAGGCCGCTCTCTTTGAGGAGCATATATGGTCGGGCCCTGGGCGCAGGCCCCGGGCGCGGGCACCCCAATCGCGAGCGCCGGGCTCGCCGTGCTTTTTGTTTGTGTTCTCCGTGGTGCCGCGGGGCAGCAGGCTCGCTTCCTCTCGTTCTCTTGCGAGCAAGCAGGCGGCCGGCGGCGCTCGCAGAGGGCCCCTACCCGAGGGAAGGGACAGCCTGGCCACGGCCAAGGTTCGAATACCAAGAAAAAACGGCACGAGCATACAGTCACGGCCCTGATTAGTACAGTCATCCCGCATAGTCAGGATGGGCAACCTTTGCCAAGGTACTCTTGCATCCTTGCCTCCTCGGTCCGTCCTTGGCCATTCTCGTTGGCCGCTCCCCGTTCGAAAAGCTTCGAACTGGGCGTCCAAGCCCCTTGCATCCTTATCGCGCATCCTTCTGATACGGGCTGACTGGAGTAGGTCGACCCTGGCAAATTTACGATGTACACCCCCGTGTCGGGTGTCGTCCGGTGTCTCGCGACCCATGCCTCCTGAGGCTCCTGTGGCAGCGTGGCCCATGGAGGGGTCTCGTGTCCTCGCGCGTTGCCCCGTCCCATCACTTGGCATCGCTCGGACGTGTGCATTTTTCCTTCGGCGAGGACCATCGAGGAGCATCCTTGATCATTTGGCGAAAAAAGCCACGCGCGAAACCAAAAAAAAGGCACAGGGAATGGACGTCCGAGCGATGGCGAGTTATGCGTATGATGCTGGTGCTCATGAGACTCAGGCGGTCCAAGATGTGCGCCGTGGGGGAATGGGGTCCTGAGGGGAGCGGGCCCTGAGATTGTGAGCTCGCCGTGGTCGGGCCCCCGGGGCCCCCCACGGGCCCCGGGGCCGTCAGGAGACGACTCGGAATGAGGTTGTCTTCCCAGGCGGAGGGCCCTGCAGGGTCCTAAGGGCCCGTTGCCCTTAGGACCCGCTGCCCTCATGCGAAGACGTCCAATCTTCCCTTCCAGTCGGGGCCTTGACCCAAGGAGGCCAAAATAAGGAGCGAGGCCCCTTTTGTTTCTCTAAGTTAAACTTCGATTCCCGATCGAAGACATAAGGAAAACCTGAGGCAAGCTGCGAAACACTTAAGGAACGCGGAGCCCCTCCCCAACGAAAAGGGTTCCTTCTTCGGGGCCCCGACTGTATGCTAGGTTGCCCTCAGGACCCGCTTCCCTCATGCTACGAACTCCGCGCGGACCTCCGAACATGTTGGTTTGTGCCACTGCTTGTGCCCCGCAGGATGTCGCGGGATCTTACCGGCGCCGCCTTTGGGATCGCGGCTCTCTTCGGCTCCCACCCCGCGGGGCCCCGTGGCCCTCAAAAAGCGACTCGGGTCGGCGTCACCCCTACATACTCGTACCTTTTGTCCGTGCCCCCCCTCTCGTGGGCCGACGCGCGCGCCGAGAAGTCTTCCAGTACGTGCTCTGTGGCGGGCGCGTCCTGGCCGCACCGCTCGGGAAACGATACGCTACAGGATGGCTGTACGAAGTGTTCAGGTCGGCACAAAGCCTCCAAGGAGGACACACAGTACCAGTACGTCCTTCTGCTCCCCATTGAGAGGGGCAGCTGGCCCCTGGAAATCCTCCTCCTCCTCCTCGTCCTCCTCCTTCTTAAGCTGCGGTCACCCTCCTCCTCCTCTCCGCCTCTCTCCTCCTCCTCCTCCTCCTCCTCCTCCTCTCTCCTCCTCCTCCCTCCTCCTCCGCCTCCCTCCCTCCTCTCCTCCCCGCCCTCCCTCCTCCTCCTCTCCTCCTCTCCTCCTCTGCTCCTCTGCTCCTCCTCCTCCCCCCTCCCCCTCCTCCTCCCCCTCCTCCTCCTCCTTCCTCCTCCTCCTCCCTCCTCCCTCCTCCCGCCCCGTCGTCGCCGCAGTGCCCCGAAAACGTCGGCCCGCCCGCGGTCGAGACCTCGGGGGGTCCACGTCGTGAGCAGAAGCACGAGGCCGACGACTGGCCAAGAGGGACGATGGCCAATTCCACCTCCTCCTCCCCCCGAGTGCGTGTCACTGCTGTTGCGGCTGAGGCTTCTCAGCCTGGGCGGGCCACTGCTGGCCGCGGAAGGTGGCTTGAAGTGCCCGACACGGGGTCTTGAGGCATAGTGCCCTCAAGCATCAAAAGAATATACTGGGGCTCTCTGGGGAGGGACGGTGGCCAAGATCGGCGCCGACGTTCCCAAAGATCCAACGTACTGAAAAGTTCAAGACGGAGGTTTTTCTGATTTTTGGGCCTCTGGGGGCCCTCGCCGGGCCCCGGGACCGTCAGAAAACGACTCAGGAGTAAAAACCTGTCCTGGGGAATGGGTCGGGACTTGTGGGGACCCCGCATTGAAAAAATCACGACATCGGATCTCTGAGTTTCCGCGTGCAGTTCGGGGCTCAAGAGATGGGGTCCAATGCAAGCGAGGGCAACTCAGCAGGATCTTGCAGGATCCTGCAGGGCCAGGGGTGCGCTGACCCAGGTTTGGGTGCAGGACCCTGCAGGATGCTGCAGGATCCTGCAAGGCCCGACTGACCCAGGTGTTGATTGACCCGGGTCAGTGAGTCCCCGATCAGTCTTGTCGACTACACGCGTAAGAGTGACCTTTCGCCGGAGTGACCTTTGGTGCGGGCCCATTGGGCCCCTCTGATCGCCGCATGCGCGCTTGGGTTTGGCCCCCTCGCGCCCCCTAAAAGCAGCGCACCAGAGGCCAGTCTTACCCAGGGTCGCTCTTGCGTGTAGCCGATCTTGGTCGTGGTCCTTGCATGTTCTTTCCCTCCGTCCACGTGGGTGGCGCGGCGTCGACCGCGCACTGCGTCGGTGCCGGAATTCCAAGGCGCGGCCCTCCCGTGGGCGCCCTTCTAGATCGGCTCGTGCAGCTGATCACCAGGGAGCTAGAGCGCGCACGACGCTGACGGCCGGGAAGAGAGCGAGGAATCACGAGGCTGACATGTTTTCCGCGGCGGAAGGCGGCGGAAGACCCGCAGAAGCTGGCGGAAGTAAAACGGGGGCGGCTCCGCCCGCCCCAGACATCGGGCGTCTCGAAAAAATCGAGACGGAGGTTCTTCGTGATTTTCGGCCTCCTGGGGCCCTCGCTGGGCCTCGGGACCGTTCAACAATGATTCGGGATGAAAACCGGTCCTGGGGAAGCGGTTGGGAGGTCGGGGGCCCGTGCCTCGAAAAAAACATCGAGGCGTCGGATGCTTGGGCCAGAAGGCGGCAGAAGGCCCGTGGAGGGCGGCGAAAGCAGAGGATCACCACCCACCAAACCACCCCAACCCAACCCGAAGGCTCAGATTTACCCTCGATTTCCAGTGGGGGGGGGTTGGGAAACATGGAAAAAACACATGTGGAACCCTTGCCCCCCCCAACCCGAAATTCGGGTCTTCGGGTTGGGTTGGGGTGGTCTGGTAGGTAGGCAGAGGAGACGGCCCCCCAAAAGATGTCGAAGCTGTTGGCCGCAGGGTCTCCGGAGCTCGCCCCTCCGGCCTCCTGCTGCTGCTCCAGCGCGCTCCCGGAGCCTTTCCCGGAGCGCTCCGAGCAGGGACGGCCCCACGGCGTCCGGCGCACCCTCCCGAATTCCGCCAGCTCTCGGGGCTCCCCGAGGCGTCCGGACCGGACTCTGCAGTCAGGCCGCATATTGGCAGGGATGGGCAAGCTTCCCCAGGGGTACCCTTGCATCCCCCTTGGCCTCCTCGGTCCATCCCTGGCCACTGTCGTGGGCCGCGCCCCGCGCCAGAGGCTTCGACGCGGCCGTCTCAGGCCCTTTGCATCCTTGCCGTGCATCCTTATGGTACGGCTCGACTGCAACCCGCTCCTGCCTCTCTTTTTGGCGTGGTCGTGTGCTCTCCAGCGCCATGGCACCACGCTGGTGTTAAGTCGGGCCTGTCCCTCTACAGGGCACCAGTGTTAAGTCGGGCCTGTCCCTCTACAGGAGGAGTAGTCAAAAATAGCTAAAAGATACCCCAGCGACGATGTTTTGAGCATTGTTGGGCATTCGTGACCATTTTTTGTGTGTATGCTTACAAACATTATATATATATATATATATATATATAGGTATCGTCCAAAATCCGCCTGTAGGGGGACATGCCCGACCTAACACCAGTGTGGCCGCGGGCGCTGGCCGCCCGCTCGCCGCAGCAGCGCATGCGTGCCCAGCCCGCGCGGCCTCCGCCTGCGCTGCACGCGCGGGCCCGGCCACGGGTGTGCGCGGCCGGGCGCGGCTGTGTACGCTCGGGCTGCTCTCGGCCACGTGCAGAGGGGGGCGGGGGGAGGGGGGAGGGCTTCCTAGAAGCACCCCTGCGTCTTCGAAGTCGCGGGCCTCCTCTCTGGATGCGCCTGTGTGCGCTCCGGCTGTGTGCGCTCCGGCTGCTCTCGGCCGCGCGCAGACCCAGAGATCCAACGCATTGAAAAAATCAAGACGGAGGTTTTTCGCGGTTTTTCGCCTCTCGGGGCCTGCGCCGGGCCCTGGGACCGCCAAAGAACGACTCAGGATGAAAAGCCGGTCCTGGGGAGTGGGTCGGGACTTCTGGAGATCCCGTATTGAAAAAAACACGACGTCGGATCTCTGGGGAGGGGGGCGGGGGGAGGGGGGAGGGCTTCCCAGAAGCATCCCTGCGTCTTCGAAGGCGCGGGCCTCCTCTCTAGATGCAAGGCCGGCGCCTTCTGAGGAGCAGCCTCCTCCTGGGAAGCCCTCCTCTCCCCCCCCCCGCGAACCCCCTGGTCTTGGCCTCGCTCGGACGTGTGCATGTTTCCTTCGGCGAGGGCCATCGAGGAGCATCCTTGATCATGTGGCGAAGAGCCGCGCACGAAACCGAACAAAAACGCACGGAATGAGTGGACGTCCGAGCGATGGCCAGTCGCGCGCGCCGCCGAGCTCTCGGGATCGTCCGCTCCTGCCGCCAGGCTGAGCCTCGGCGGCGAGTCCAGGGCGGAGGGGCGAGGGGGCGGGCCTTCTCGGAAGGACCACGACCGCGACCACGACCACGACCACGACCACGACCACGACGACGACGACGACGACGACGACGACGACGACGACGACGACGACGACGACGACGACGACGGATGACGACGACGACGACGACGACGACGGACCACGAGGACGACGGACGAAGACTACGACGAAGACGACGATGACGACGACGACGACGACGACGACGACGACGATGGATGACGACGATGACGACGACGACGACGACGACGACGAAAGGCTTTCCGCCTTCTGAGAAGCTTTCTGAGCTGGTTTCCGAAGCCTCAGCGGACCTCTCAGAAGGCGCGAGGACCTCGGAGAAGTCCCGCCTCCTCCTGGGGAGGCCCGCCCTTTCGCACTTCCCCCCTGGTGGCGCCGCCAACCCTTGGAAGTGTTCGATCATGCCACCTGTTCCAAGCTGGAAGGAAGCCACTTCATTACCAGCCTGGAACATATCCCTATCTCTATGCATCTCCTCATCACGATGCCAATCTTAGGGATTCCCCTGTTTTTTGAGGGCGAATCCCTCAGATTGTCATCGCCTCTTGGCGTGTCAATCTTAGGCATAGGGATAAGTTCGAGGCTGGTAGCTCTATAGACACAAACCTGCGGAGCTCTGCGCGGATGCCTTGGGTCGGCGCTGGCCACCACCTGGCGGTGCCTCCGAAGCCGCCCCAGGTGCGCTTCCCTCGCCGGGGGTGGGGGGGGCCAGCGCCGATCCCAGAAGTCTGCGCGGACCGCCGAAGGTTCCCGTTTATGCAGTGCCTTCTTCTCCTATTCTCAAACGCGACCGTCCAGCTCTCGCACACGGAAGATCGCTAGGGACCGCCAAAAGGACTGCCGAAGACGTACTTAAGACCGCCGAGCGGCGCCGAGAAGCGCCGAAGGCCGATGGATTCGAAGGGCTCCGTTGTCGAACACTTGACGCCGAGGTGATCCACCATGCGGAAGTTTTTTTTTTGCGCACCGCTGCAGTCCCCCAAGCCGAGTCCGAGTCCTTCCCTGCAGTTTTGAGCAATAAGTGTTTCGCATTCTGGATGCGGCATTTGGTTTATGACACGTCTGTAGACGATCGAATTTGGACAGCCGGTCGACAGCGCAGTAGGCGTCGCGGTCGATGCCTCTCCCCCCCTCCTCCTTCTCCTCCTCCTCCTCCTCCTCCTCCTCCTCCTCCTCCTCCGCCTGTCTTCTCCACATTATCATGCTTGCGCCTTTCTCGTTCCCCTCCACCCCGCGCTCATTCCCCTCTTCTTGCGATACTCCATCCCTCCCTGTACTCCTCGCGCTTCCTTCCCAGCTTCACCCATGATCACCATGCTTCTCTCCCTCCTGCTGCGCCTGGTCCGTGCTATGCGTCTCCTGCGTCTCGGCTTTGAGGAGCAGATGAGGGGGCGAGCAGCATCAGCAGAAACATTATCATCAGCAGCAGAAGCACGAGGAGGAGGAGGAGGGAGACAAAAGGAGGACAGAGGAGGACAGTGGAGGAGGAGGAGGACGAGGAGGAGGAGGAGGAGGAGGTGAGCAATTTGGTTCACCCGCCACATGTGCTGGACCCTTGATCTTAGTATCTTAGTATTCTCACTCCTGCGCCGCATCCCTTCTTCTCCCCCTCCTCCCTCGCCCTCCTCCTCTTCCTGCTCCCTCCCTCCCTCTCTTCCTGTCCTCCATCGCTCTTCCCGCACAGTGCCTCCTCCCCTGGCGCGGCTCCATGGGTGTCGGCGGGGTGGGCCGGGCGTTCCGCCTGAGGCGTCCTCGCCGCTCATGATCCTGAGGCTCGGACATCTGCAACGGGTTCAGGGAGGAGGGGGGGTGGTTTCCAAAATGCGGCTTTCGCCTTCGTGCCGCGCGCACTCCCCTTGAACGTGCTCAACAGCTTCAAGGACGGAGGGGCTCGTTTTCAGAATGTCGCTTTCACCTGATCGCCGCGCACATCCGTCTTAGCATGCTGCAGCAGGTTCAAGGGTGGAGGGCCACAGAAAGGTTCAAGGGTGGAGGGCGGTTCTTTTTACATCCTGTGGGTCTTGCCTCACTGTCGCGCAACTCCGTCTTGAACGCTTGCAGTCAGTACAAGGATGGAGGGCGGCTCGTTCTCAGACTGTGGCTCGACTCTCTGTGTAGCGCCGCCCACTTTCGTTCTAGCAGACTGCTTCCTTCTCAGAACGAGCCTCTCGCCTGAGCGCCGTGCACATCCTTTTTCTAAGATGCTGCAGCAGCTTCCAGGGTGGAGGGCGGCTCCTTCTCAACGTGTGGCTTTCGTCTGAGCGCTGCGCGCATCCGTCCTATAGCCCTGCAGCAGCTTCAAGGGTTGAGCTCGGGCCATCTTCCACATGTGGCTCTCACCACAACGCTGCGGCACATTGTTTACGCAGCAGGTGGAAGGGTAAAGGTCTGCCCCTTTTCGACATGGGGTTCTCGCTCGAGACTTCTATGAGTAAGTCCCGTCGCTTCATACCACGTAACACTGCACTGGCACAGAGCGCGCTTAATCTGAACGGAGTTGTTGTTTGCGATTTCCTCTGGGTTGATGACAACAGGCGTCAACTGGTACAACAGTTGCACGGATGGGGGCGATCCTTCTTCGAAAGGGGGGTACCGTTGGACACCTCGCCCCATCGTGTGATCGTTCGCAGTCCTGGGTGCGCGCCATGAGGGATGCAAGTCAGTTCCTTTCAACAGCGGGTCCCCGTCCGATATGGCAGGCAACGCTGCGCTGGCCCTCCAAGGGGAACGCTTCCTGCAGCGAAGGGGGACATCATGCAGGAGGTGCGAGGAGGGGACTTGGGACGGGAGGGCGCATCGCAGCATCGCTGATGCATCATGTATTCTCGCTGCTCCTCCTCCTCCTCCTCCTCCTCCTCGTCCTCCTTCTCGTCGTCCTCCTCCTCGTCCTCCTCCTCGTCGTCCTCCTCGTCGTCCTCCTCCTCCTCGTCCTCCTCCTCCTCGTCCTCCTCCTCGTCCTCCTCCTCCTCTCACCAGCAGGCGGCCCGCACCGACCGCCGCCGACTGGAGGCCCGCCCGTGCCGCCCGCTTGTCCACCGCGCCGCGTTGAGCCTCCCACCGACGACGCAGGCGGCGCGGCGAGGCCCCCCTTGCCGAGGGGCTTGCGAGGGGGGCGGAAGGAGGAGAGGACTCCGCAGGCACGCTCGCCTCCCCCTCCCTCCCCTCCTCCTCCTCCTCCTCCTCCTCCTCCTCCTCCTCCTCCTCCTCCTCCTCCTCCTCCTCCTCATCCTCCTCCCTCCTCCTCCTCCTCCCCTTCCTCCTCCGCCGCCTCCTCCGCCTCCTCCTCCTCCTCCTCCTCCTCCTCCTCCTCCTCTTTCTCATCCTCCTCGTCCTCCTCCCCCTCCCCCTCCTCCCCTCCGCTCCTCTATCCAGGTCCCCCCCCCTCGCCGGCGCGACGCCCGCCAGGCAGAGATCCGCGACCCGTGGAGCGGCCTGGAGAACCCTGAGGCCGAGAGGGGGGGATCAGAGGCGGGAGAGATGGATGGAGCAAGGACGTAGACGATGACGAGGAGGACGAGGAAGACCAGGAGAAGGACTAGGAGGAGGAATACGTAACTGGATGGTGATGATGCTGATGATGATGATGATGATGATGATGATGATGATGATGATTATGATGATGATGATGATGATGATGATGATGATGATGATGATGATGATGATGATGATGATGATGATGATGACTGATGATAATGATGATGATGATGATGAATGATGATGATGATGATGCTGATGCTGATGATGGTGCTGATGTGATGATGCGATAATGCTGATGACGATACTGATGGTGATGATGATGATGATGATGATGATGATGATGATGATGATGATGATGATGATGATGATGATGATGATGATGATGATGATGATGATGGTGCTGCTTATGATGACGATGCTGATGCTGATGCTGATCTTGCTGATGATGATGACGATGATGACGACGATGAGGCTGACGGCGAGGGGGAGGAGGAGGAGGAGGAGGAGGAGGAGGAGGAGGAGGAGGAGGAGGAGGAGGATGAGGAAGAGGAGGAGGAAGAGGCGGAGGAGGCGGAACAGGGGCGGGATGGCGTGGAGTTCTTATGACCATTTTCCTTATGAGCAGTTTCTCCGTGTCGCACCCCTAGGTAGACGTGTCGCTCGAGACTTCCTCACCATCCGTGATCCCGAAGCCTGACATTCGCAACAGCAACAAAGATGGATGGAGGTGGTCGTTTCCAAATGTGGTTTTCGCTTTAGCGCCGCGCGCATTCGTCTTTACAATTTGCAGCAGTTTCAAGGACGAAAGGCGACACGTTTTCAACATTTGGCTCCCGCATCAAGGCCGCCCGTATTCATGTCAAAAGCTTGCGACGTATTGAACATGGGGCTCTCGCTTTGGCGCCGCGCGCATTCGTTTTAACATGTTGCAGCTGTTTCACGGACATGTACGATTCACGACCCAGGAACGGCTCTTCTCCCCTTTGGGGGGCGGCCTCGAGGTTGCGAAGGCATTCGCGCTCTCGCGCTTCGCATTTCGCTCGGCTCTGCTTCCTCCTCGTCCTCCTCTTCTCCCCTTGGGGGGCGGCGCGAGAGCGCGAATTGATCCGCGCTCTCGCGCTCTCGCGCAGCGCGAAAAGCGCACAGTGGGGTGCCCTTGCTTCCCCTCCCGTCTCGGTCCCGCTGCGCGTCCCTCCTTCCTGCAGAGATTAGGAGGGGAAACACACAGACACAAATAATCGTCGAATTCCCAGGAAATCTGGGAAACTATGGTAAGTGGGGGAAGACGGAAAATCCATAACATATTACACAACATGGTGAATCCTGGAAGTTGTGTGCATTGACTTGTATGTCTCTGGGCCCCTCTCAGGGATCTGCACTGCCCTGGACAGGTGATGCAACTTGACTCGTCGATTTGCTTGCTCTTGTCGCCTTCGGCTCTCCGTAGTCTTGGGCCTCCGGAGACAGTTCTTCGGGCCTGGGGGCCGTCAGAAACGCACCCGGGATGAAGCACTATCCCCAGGGCGGTCGCGCAGACGATTCTTCGACGCGACCTGCAAAAGTGCCATTGCTTTTCTCCAGGGGGTGTAGCCCCCCCCCCAGGGGCTCCGATTTGGCTCCGCCCCGGGGGGTTGCTCCTTGCCCTCCCGTCCACCGTAGATCCCGCTTGTGAAGTGCCACTTGGGACCGTGATTTGTTCAATACGCGGTCCTACGAAGTCCCGATCCATTCCCCAGGACCCGTTTTTCATCCCGAGTCGTTTCCTGACGGCCCCGGGGCCTGGCGAGGGCCCCCAGAGGCCGAAATCTTAGAAAAACCTCCGTCTTGATTTTTTCAATGCGCGGGATCTCTGGGGTGTCCTGCCCCTCCTCCCGGAACCCCCGCGTGGCAGGAGCTCCGCGAGAAGACGGAGCAGGACCTGGTGATCAACCAGGTCTGGCTCAAGCCGCGGGTGGCGGCCAAGGAGACGCCTACACCTCCGGCGGAGAGGCTGCAGGATCAGGGACGACGTTGCGCTTTGAAGTCGGGCCCGTCCCTCTGCAGGAGGAATTTTGAAACAAAGGAAACGAATGGTCGGGGAAGATTTTTTGACGATTTTTGAATATTTTGGAGTATGTTTTGACCATGTTTAATTTTTCGTCCCAGATCCGCCTCTAGGGGGCCCGACCTGACGTTACGCTCGGGGGTCGATTTTCAATGTTTTCGGACGTTTCGATTGCTTCTCGGCGGCCGTCCAGCCTCGGGATGCTCTCCAGCGGCTGCGCCTCGCCTAGAGCGTTCCGAGGGTGCCCGGATCGCCCCGAACGGGCGCCGGAGAGCCGAGCTAGATGGCCCGAGAGCCATCGGGGACGGGGATAGGCTCAGGGGGGAACGCATCTAACCCCAATCGCCCGTTGATCGCCGATATGGGCCTGATAGCCCTCCCAGCCGAGGAGCATGCGGATTCGCTATCGGCGGGGGCCTATCGCCGATCAATCGGCGATGTGCCGCCGATTTCTGGGAAGAGCAGGATGAAGAGCCCCCAACGTTCCCCCCCTCAAGGAAGAGCAGGAGGAAGAGGAAGAGGAGGAGGAGGACGACGACGAAGACGGCGACCACGATGACGAGGACAAGGAGACCAAGCGGGACGAGGGCCGAAAAGGAGGAGCCCGTGCTGCATCCCTCGTCCGTCACCCTGGTCGCTTCCCTGCTGCTTTGTCCGCCTACTGCCACTGTGCCCACTCGTTGGCTGCGCCACCTGGGAGTATCGGGGGTGGACAGAACCCCCAACAGTGACACGTCGATTAGTGAATTGTCCGTTTTCGGTTCTCGAGAGGGCGCCGCGGCCGTTGTTTTCCAGGCTTGCGCCCGCCAGGTTTGGGCCTCAGGTCGTTTTTACTAAACCACGTTTTACTAAAGGGAGGTCTGTCCATCCCCGAGAGTACGGACAGTCCGCCACAATCAGATATACACAGACACCCTCCACTGGATTGTTCCTGGGCCTCTGGGGAGGATGGCGGTGTATAAATCGCCACTGAGAGCCCAGTGATTTTGATCACAGGGACGTACATGCAGAAGTGGTCGGATTTTCGTGGCGTAGACAGGTAGCCGGATGATGATGATGATGATGATGATGATGATGATGATGATGATGATGATGATGATGATGATGATGATGATGATGATGATGATGATGATGATGATGATGATGATGATGATGATGATGATGATGATGATGTGTAGGGTGAGGGGGAGGAGGGGCAACGGAAAGAGACGGAGGATGACCCGCAGGGGCCGACGAAGAGAAGAGGAGGTGCACGAGGAGAATTGGAAGACGGACGAGGACACTTACGATGACGAGAGCTGTTTCTCCCTCTCCTCTCCTGCCCCTCTTTGGCGGTTGGGGGAGGGGCACGAGAGGGGGATCAACCGCAGACACGCTAACGGCAATGTAGGTAACGGCAATAGGTTTTTGGTGTTGAAGGTGGGGATGTTTCGTGGCCAACCCAACTGTAGGAAAGCTTTATTCGTGTTTGGAGGTTTGCGCCATCCACTGGCGGCGGCCGCGTTTCGCGAGGCTCCCACCCCTCCCACCCCCCCACATCCACAACCTTACCCGTATACGGTAGGACTGCTCGCGCGCAACCGTGGGGGCGAGGAGCAAAGTGTGGCTGGTCCGTGAGGCCGCGAGCGTGCCGAGAGAAAGTGCTGAGATCGGTGGCGGTGCTGCGGGAGTGGGCGAGGCGAAAGGGTACGATAGGGAGTGTGTGAGGTGCAGGCTGCCGCTGCTGTTGCTGTGGCTGGCCCTCGCCGGGTCAGTCCGCGCAGCTGTGATCTCGCAATCCCCCTCCGTAGCCCCGCCCGATCCCGCTGGAGCAGGGAGGGGAAGGTCAGCGGGGCGAGCGGCGGGGCAGGTGGCGAAATGCAGGTGGAGCCACGAGGGGGCGGGGGCCCTCTCAGGGCCAGTGGAAAGTAGGCTCTTCGTGGTCATTTCCGAGGCCCCGGTTCGCAGCTGGTGGTTCAGGCCACCACCAAGGATGTGCACCCATGGGGGGTTCCACCCATGCAAGCACCCCATGCAGACAGAATTGCCTCCACCAGTCAGGAGATAGGTTGTTCCACCCATCCAGACAGACGTGGCTTGCGCTCTCGCAGTGCGTCGGGTGAGTAGCATACGTGGGTGAGGAAACCACGGCGGGTGTTGGAGCCCTGTCTGGCCGTGGACCCATTGCATAGCATAATAAGCCTGCTGTAGATGTAGCCGCCGTTGGTGCATGTGGCGCGTTGGATGAGCGTGGGTGAGAGAGCCACCGCTGTGGACCCGCCATCTTCCCGCCTCCCGAGGCTACCGCTGTCGCCCTGTGCCGATGCCGACGAGCGGTGCCGCCGTGCTGCCTGGGGGAGTGCTCGCGCAGTGTGTGTGTGCGTGTGCCGTAGGAGAACCGTCCAGCTGAGCTGCTGCGGCTGTCTGTCGGGGCAGTGACTGCGGCTGTCTGGGCAACGAGTGGCGCAGAGGGCGGGGAGGCGGTGGTGGGACAGCTGGCGGCGCGCCTGCGCTGCCCGGGCCAGAGGAGCGGGAGCTGCTCCGGCAGCGCAGCGCGCCCCGGACCCCCCCCTGCCCACAGCAGAGGTCAAACGGGCAGAGATCCTCCTCCTGCTCCTGCTTCCCTTCCCTCGCGGCGCCCCCCCGAACTCTTCGCGTCGTGGGAGACGTCACACGGCCGACGGTGACTGTTCTGTTCACGCTCTCGCGGGCCCTCGTTGGGCCCCGGGGCCGCCAAAGACGACTCGGGGCGGGAAGCCAGTTCTGGGGAAGGGGTCAAGTCCTCTAGGGAAGGGGTCGAGTTCTCCAGGGGTCCACGTCGTTTTAAATTCACGACGTCCGAGTTCTTGGTCCACCTCCTCCGTCCTCGAGGGATCGTGGGCGAGGAGCACCAAGAGCCCCCCCCCGTGGTGGGCACAGGAGGGGACGAGCAGGCGTGCGCCTCTCTTGGCCCCCCTCGTGTGGGCAGGGTGGAGGGGGGGCGAGGACGGGCAGCGGGGCATGAGGCTGAGCCGCATCCGAGGTCGTGACATCACTCCGGTGGGCGGGCCCCTTGCGAGGCCCTTACGGGGAAGAGGGAGGGAGTGGGGAGTGAGGAGGGTGAGAAAGGTGGGGGGAGAGGAAGGAGGAGGAAAAGGAGAAGGAGGAGGAAAAGGAAAAGGAGGAGGACGAAGAGGTTGAGGAGGAGGGGGGGGGCGAGGAGGGAATGAGGAACATGGGGGGCAGGAGGAGGAGGATGATGAGAAGGATGACGAGGAGAAGGAGGAACGCGTGGATGAGGAGGAGGGGGTGAAGAAGTACGACTGAGGATAGGTAAGAGGAGCAATATCAGGAGAGCAGGTGAGGAACGGAGCCGGAAGAGGAGGAATACGAGGCGGAGCAGGAAGAGGGGATTGATGAGGAGTGATGTGGAGATACGTGAGTCGGACTGAAGGGAGGAGACAGGGAGGATGACGATGCGGAACTTAGATCCAGATCCCCTCGGGGAGACCACCTCGACCACTGCACTGCCAGTCGTATGAGCAAGCAGGAGGCGGTCGAGCGGACGGCGACGGAGGAGAAAGAAATGGTGGGTTAATGCAGAGGCGCGCCCTTGCCAGCCCCCTTTGGACGCGGGGTGGCGAGTTAAGGGGCTTTTTAGGGACACTTTTGGGTCACTTGCCTGTAAATCTCGATCCCTGGTGTCCGCCGACCTGTTGCGTTTCATACGCGCTTCCAGGGGTCCCGACCGCTTCCTCAGGGGTGCACTGAACCCGCACAGCAAGGATGGGCAACCTTCCCAAGGGTACCCTAGCATCCTTCCTCCTCGGTCCGTCCCTTGCCGCTTTCGTCCCGGCCGCGTTCGTTGTTCGCGCCCCGCTCGCAGAGCTTCGAGAATGACCTTCCCTGGCCCTTGCGCCCTTCTCGTGCGTCCTTGCTATACGGGCGGACGGTAGCCTTGCGTCCCGGCTTCCTGCCTGCTCGATGGGGCCCAGGGCTGGCTTTTGTGAGTTCAAAGACTGGTCGTTTTTTTTTTTTTTTTTTTTTTTAAAAAAAAATAATAGCAAAACAAAAAACACATTTTCGGGGGGGGGGGAGAATTCACAAACGTTTTTTAAATTCAAAGACTGGTTTCTGGATTCAAAAAAGCGTTTTCTGTTTTTTAATTAAAAATGTTTTTTAACGGTCAAAAGCCAGAGCTGGTTTTTCGTATTCGAGGACCACGGGCCCCCGAGGCTGAGTCGAAGAGCAGCGCCCGGACGGAAGCCGTCCGCGCATGCGCAGTCGTCGGAGACCCGACCCGCGGGCGCCCCCGCCGACGGCTTCGCCCCCCCCCCGCAGGCCTAGAGGTTGACACCAACACCAAGATCGGTGGTGTGCCTCCACCGAGGGAAGAGGATCCCGATCTCGGTGATGGTGGCAACATTCTGGCCTCCAAGGTGACCGAACTGTTGCCACCAACACTGGATTCTGGGATCGTCTGCCCCATGTGGAGGCAACTTCCCGTGTTGGTGTTGGTGCCAATTTCTAGGCCTCCACCCCCCCCAGGCCCCCAGGCTTAACTCGGGCCTGTCCCTCTACAGGAGGGACATGCCAAAATAGTCAAAACATAGCCTGGGGACTTTAAACAAACAACTATTTTTGAGCATGTTGGAATATTGTTTGGGTATTTGTTTCAGTTCTCGTCCGAAACCCCCCTGCAGGAGGAAAGGCCCGACTGAACCCTAGACTCGCTACCCCCTGGGCTCTTTTAGAGGCACTGCCGTTCCAGACTCCTGCTAGCAAAATGCCCACAGCCATTTTTTGTTCTGGGCACTGCCGCTCCAAGCTCCTGCTTGTTTTGAACCTTCTTGTGTTGGTCTTTTCTTAAGGTCCCGAACGAGAAGATCTAAAGCGACCGTAACCCAACACGACTGCTGTGAGCTCGCTGAGGCATGCTTGCAACGACCATGCCCCAAGCGACCGCTCTAAACTCGCTGAGGCATGCTCGAGGGCATTCGTATTTTTTAGGATGTCCGCGTGCAAGTCGTACGCACGCCCAGCGCCTCGACACGCCCGCCTCCTGTACGCAGGCCTGAGTTCGCCTCCCGGAGTCTTCAAACAGTCTAGGGGAGCCCAGCCCTAGATAGATGCAACTCTTGGGAGGTGAAATTCAGAATCGGCGCTGGTATGTCCCTGGACGAAGACTGGCCGAGTCTGGCTTACTCCCGTCTGGTCCGCCTCCATCCCGTACAATCTGGCTTAATCCTGGTCTTGATGCCAGGCTCAGTCCCGGTCCCACTCCGGCCCGATCCAGCTCAGTGGTCACAGAATCGGGCTTCGTAGCCCTTCTTCGTTCTGACGAAGGCCTCCCAGGAATTGCCTCCCAACCCAGACTCCCGACGTCATGATTTTTTCATGAAGGCGACCCCCAGAGGTCTCGATCCCATTCCCCCGGACTTGTTTTTGTTCACCCTGGATGGCTTTCTGACGGTCCCGAGGCGTGGCGAGGGCCCCCAGAGGACGAAGATGGCGAAAAATCTTCCGGCGATCATGTCTGGGACGCCTCCGAGGAGGATGCATCCTACTGACACGTCCTTGCGCGGGCCGCCACGGAAGGAGAGGAGGAATAGGAATAGGAATAGGAGGAGGAGGAGGAGGAGAAGGAAGAACAGGAGGAAGAGGAGGAGGAGGAGGAGAAGGAGGAGGAGAGGGAGGCCGAACACAGCGAAAAGAACCTTTCGTCGTGATCTTTTCATGGCCCGAGTGGGCCTGGGAATCCAGACGGAGCACGACGATGACGACGATGACGACTTAGAAGACGACGACGACGACGACAGCGACGACGACGACGATTTAGACGACGACGACGACGACGACGACGACGGCGACGACGACGACGACGACGACGACGGCGACGACGACGACGACGACGACGGCAGTGACGACGCGGCGGCGGCGGTCGCGAGCGCTCGCGGCGGCGGCGGCGCGAGCGCCCCATCTCTGCGAGGAGCCCGAGCCCGACCCCGCCCGCGACAGCTGCCGGCTGCCGCGCGCCGAGACCCCGCCGGCGGCGTGCTGATCGGATGGTCGACGACGACGACGACGACGACGACGACGAAGACGACAACGACGACGAGGACGACGGCTTAGACGACGACGCCGACGACGACTTAGACAACGAATTGGCCGACGGCAACGACGAAGACGACGGCGGCGACGACTTAGACGACGACGACGACGACGACGAAGGCGACGACGATGATGGCGACGACGACGTCGACTGCGCGGTGCACGATGCGGGCGTCAGGGATCAGGGAGGAGGCAAGGGTCGCCATGCCGTCTCCGCGCCGGTGCCGACGAGGGGCTTCGCTCCTCAGCCAGCGTTCTCTATTCTCAGCAGCCCGGCTGGAAGAGTTCTGCCCCCAGGCCGCTCGGCCGGGGCCCTGAAGGGGCGGCTGGTCCTCGCGCTTCCCGCGCGGGGTCCAGGGCCCCGAGGACCCCGAGGGCCCCGAAGGCCCCGAAGGCGCCGCCGCCGCCGCCGCCGACGACGACGACGACGACCAGCAGCCCGACCGTACGCTCCGAGGTCGCCCGCCGCGCTCGTAGTCGCCGCCACGCTCGTGACCGCCGCCGCCGCCGATCTCGCCGCCGCCGCCGCGCTCGCCGCCGAGGAGCGAGCGGCCGAGCCCGACCGCCCGATCGCCGCCGCCGCCGGCCGCCGGCAGCGGGGGGGCCGGCGGGCGCGCGCCCCGCAGCGCGCAGCTGGCTCAGCTGCTGCGGGGGCGCACGCCCGCAGCCCTCGGGCGGGTGGTTGTGGTGATGGGCCATAAGTTGGAGGGGGCAGGAGGTGGAGGACGAGGAGGTGGAGGACGAGGAGGTGGAGGACGAGGAGGGGGAGGACGAGGAGGAGGAGGAGGAGGAGGACGATGAGGGGGAGGAGGAGGAGGAGGAGGAGGAGGAGGAGGAGGAGGAGGAGGAGGAGGAGGAGGACCCCCTACCCCTCCAACTCATGGTGGTGGTGGTGGTGGAAAGCAGGCCCACCATGTGAAGGGGGGGCCACCTGGCGGGGTGAGGAGGCGGGGCCCGGAAGGGGGCCCTCGAGAGGGCCCCTTGTTCGGGAGCCAGCGGGTGCCCCGCAGGGGCCCTCAAGAGGGCCCCGCTTGCGGGGCCCTCTGCTTCACCCCGGGGCCCCTGCCTTGCCACTGGGTCGGGCGTGTCCCCCTACGGTGCGCAGAAGTAGCCAAAAAGATATGCCAACATGGTCCCCAGGCTATCTTTCAACTATCTTCGAACGCTCCCCCTGCAGAGGGACAGGCCCGACCGGAGCTTACCAGCCGCCCGAGAGGGGGGCCGGCGGGCGCGCGCCCTGCAGCGCGCAGCCGTCGCAGCCCCTGCGGGGGCGCGCCCGCAGCCCGCGGGGCCCGCCCCTCGCCGGAGCGCGGCCGAGGTCGCCCACGAAGCGGAGGGACTCGTCGCGGGCCAGCGCCACCACGCGGGCCAGCTCCACGGGAGCCGCGCCGCTCGGCCGGGGGCTGCCGCTTCCGCCGCTGCCGCCGTCGGATCGTCGTCGTCGTCGTCGTCGTCGTCGTCGTCGTCGTCGTCGTCGTCGAAGTCGTCGTCGTCGTCGTCGTCGTAGTCGTCGTCGTCGAATTGTCGTCGTCGTCGAATTGTCGTCGCATCTTCGTCGAAGCGTCGAGTGTTTGTCGTCGTTGACTCGTCTTCGTCGTCGTCGTCGGATCGTCGCATCTCCGTCGAAGTTTCGAGTATTTGTCGTTGACTCGTCTTCGTCGTCGTTGCCGTCGTCGAATCGTCTTCGTCGTCGTCGAAGCGTGGTCGTGGTCGTCGTCGAATCGTCGTCGTCGTCGAGTTGTCATTGTCGTTGTCGGCGATCCGTCGTCGTCGTACTCGAGCTTCGGGGTTCGAGGAGGAGGAGTAGGAGGAGAGGGAGGAGGAGGAGGAGGAGGAGGAGGAGGATCGAAGTTTGCTAATTTGTCCCCACACTCCTGGGAATTGAGTCCTCGTTTTGGATGGGCGGCACTGCGCGTCTCCTCCTCTTCCTCCTCCTCTTCCTCCTCCATCTCTTCCTCCTTTTCCTCCTCTTTCTCCTCTTCCCGCCCTGGCCGATTTTGGCACACACGCACAGACACAGACACATACACAGACACAGACACAAACACAGACACAGACACAGACACAGACACACACACATCCGTAGCCATTTTGGCTCAAGCCGTGCCTGGGCGCGCTCGGGCAAGATGCCGCGGCAGAGTCTGCGCGGGGTGGCTGGTGCTCGCTTCGCTGCAGACCGCCTTGTGCAGCGGCTGACGCGTGAGCTGGCAGAGGCCCGGGGCGAGGCCGCCAGGCTCCGCGAGCTGCTCGAGGCGAAGGTCGACGGCGAGGGGGACCCCGAGGTGCTGCGGCGCGAGGCGATCGCGAGGCCTGTCCTGGCGGCCCGCGTCGCCGGCAGACCCGAGGCCCCAGCAGCCAGGCGGCGGCGCAACGTGGCCTGGCACGCCGCTTCCTGCCCGCTGGCCGGAGCGGAGCCGGCCGCATGGCGCAAGGCCGAGCGCGGGCCCCGCCTGGGAGCAGCTCCCAGGCCTGCTGGTGCTGCCCACGGCGGTGCCAGCAGTGAGGGGGCAGCGCGGCTGCAGCTGGAGATACAGGTCGATATTTGCGTCGCCGAGCCCGCCGTGAAGCTCGGGAGACCAGCGGAGCCGAGGGCGAGCCTGTGGTCAAGCGCCCAGCCCTTCCGTTCGAGGCGCACGCCGCTGCGGAGCGGGGCCACGCCGTACGTACCCTCCCGCCAGCTGAGCTGCGAGGAGACGGCCGAGGAGGTGCTTGCGGCGCTGGACTGCGGGCCCCTGGCTCCCATTGACATGGCTGAGCTTGGCCCTCCCCGTGACGGGGCTTGGACGGCAGACGTGGAGCAGGAGGGAGTCGGCGCAGCTGCCCTCCAGGTGCCGTGTCGTGCCGAGTGGCCCCAGGTGGGCGGTGCTGCAGGCGCTGGAGCGCCGCCGCCGCTGCAGGAGCACCTGGGAGGCCCAACTGGAGAGCAGGGCGACAGCAGGCACGGCGAGGGCGAGAGCGCCGAGGGGAGCCAGGACAGCACGGTATGCTCCGAGACCCTCTCCGCCGCCACCGCTGAGCGCCACGATGCTGTCACGCAATACCTGCTAGATAACGATGCTGCGCTCCTCCGAGGGGGCATCGGAAGCGTCGAGAGCGTTGAGGTCGACGAAGGCTCCGTGGGCGGCGACAGCAGTTCCTACGTCTCCTCCGTGTTTGGGGTCTTCAGGGACTACGGGCCCGACCACGGCCAGTTCCTCATCGACGAGTTCTCCGACGGCAGCGAGCGCGCTGCCGAGTACGACCTCGAGCGTGCCGCATGGCTAGCCCAGGGCTCGCCGATCTTCGCCGAGCAGTGCGCTCGGCTGGAGCGCAGCAGCCACTTCGAGGATGATTTCGAGTGAGGACTTCTCAGGGTTCTGAGTACGCGCGAGGCTGTTCTTGGCAGAAGCGTCCGCTGGTTGCTTAGTCAGTGTTCTCCTGCTGGGAATGTGATCGCGCGTTGAGGGTGTGAGTGAGTGGCCTTCTGTATTTGCATGCGTACGTGCTTGTTGCAGTCTGTGCCCGCTTGCACCGCAGATGTGTACGCGCGAGGCTGTTCTTGGCAGAAGCGTCTGCTGGTTTGCTTAGTCAGTGTTCTCCTGCTCGAAATGTGATCGCGCGTTGAGGGTGTGAGTGAGTGGCCTTCTGTATTTGCGTGCGTACGTGCTTGTTGCAGTCTGTGCCCGCTTGCACCGCAGATTTTCCTCCTGTATGTCCCTTGGTACGGGAGATGCCCTATAGACGGGGGTAGAGCTTCGGACGTGTCGAGCTGTGCCTCGGGGCCGTAGCGCCCTCCAGGCAAGAGTTTTCCGACGTCGTCGAGGCTCTCGGGGCCGAAGCGCCTTCCTCCTGCCTTGGGAAGGCCCCTGTGGGCCAGGGCCCCTCACGTGGGCCTGGGCCCTCGGTGGGCTCCTTTTGCCTTTATAGGCCCCGCGTCAACAGACACAGACACAGACACAGACACAGACACAGAAACAGACACAGACACAGACACAGCCACAGCCACAGACACAGACACAGACACAGACACACATACACATACACATACACACACATACACATACACATACACATACACATACACATACACCTTCACATTCACATTCACATTCACATTCACATTCACATACACATACACAAAACACAAAACACACACACACAGACACACAGACACACAGACACACACAGACACACACAGACACACACAGACACACACACACACACACGTATGTGTTGTTTTCCCACAGTGTTTTTTTTTTCCCACTGTGTGTGTGTGTTTTGTGTGTGTTTTCCCACAGACGGTGCGTTTTTTTCCCACAGACTGTGTGTGTTTTTTCCCACAGTCCAAGCGGTGGTCAACATGGTGAGCGACATGACGGGAGTCGCGCGCGCCGTCAAGGACGCCAAGGAGGTGCTGTGCGGGTTGGGGGCCCCAGGCCAAGCCGTGGCGGGCAGGCCGGGGCGGGCCTCCAAGCACCGGAATGCGGCGGCCCACCCGGCGTACGCGGGCCTCGCCGCGGCGGCGGGCCAGGTGCTCGCCGACGCCGACATGCAGGTCGAGAGGAAGGCGGAGCAGGCCAACGTGTCGGAGCAGGCCGTGGCGACGACCCTCAAGGCCAGGGAGAAGCTGCAGCAGGCCGAGCAGATGGCCAGGAAGACTGAGGAGATGCTGAAGCGAGCCGAGGAGGCGATGCAGCAGGCCGAGCGCAAGGTGCAGCTCGCCGAAGAGGAGGCCATGGAGGAGTCGAAGAATGCCAATGAGTTGACGAAGCAGGCCGAGGAGAGGTCGGAGGCAGTGCACTGCCTCGTCAGCTGCTGCTCCAGTGCACAAAACCCTCCTACAGGCGGAGTTCAAGGACAACTTTGACGACAGCGACCAGAAGAAGATCGAGAAGGCGATTGATCACACCCTTGACTGGTTGGGAAAGGCCCAGTCCGAAGGGAAGGTTGCGCTCGAGGGCAAGCAGAAGAAGCTGAAGGGAATCGTCAACCCCCTCTTGATGAAGCTCGCCTGCAACCTGGAGCGGGATATTGCGAACATCACTGAGGAGGGCAAGTGGCGTGACGACGGCGAGGCCCTTCAGACACTCGCGGCTGCGCAGATCGCCCTGAAGAAGCTGGAGGAGGCCATGCAGGCGGTAAGCCATGAGCCTCGCGACGCGTGGGCGTGCATTTCGGAGTGGAGTGATGGATAAGGGCCCCATGAGGGTCGGCGGATTGGTGGAAGGCCCCTCGTGGGTCGGTGGATCGTCTCTGGCGGTAGGGGCTCCCAGGTGGCGTGAGTCGCTTGCGCGCAACCCTGGGGAGCCCAGGGCCGAGGCTTGGACACGTACCCCTTCTCATAGCATTCCATAGCATTCCTCCTCCTTTCCCCTCCTCCTCCTCCTCCTCCTCCTCCTCCTCCTCCTCCGATGCCGAGCTCGCAGCCATCCGCGCCAAGGCCGACGCCCTTGAGGAGGCCCTCGGCGCAATCAAGAAGTGCACGGCCCTCGGCGACTCAGCGGTGCAGTCGCAGATGGAGTCTGAGCTGCTGGCTGTGCGCAAGTCGATCACGGATCGCAAGCCTGCCGTCACCAGGCACAACACCCTCGGCCACAAGTTGGCGCGCTCCCAGCAGAAGTTGTCCAAGCTGCAGGAGGAGATGGTCGAGCAGGAGAAGGCTGTCAAGGAGGCTCAGGAGCGCCTTCAACTGCAGCGCGAGAAGATCAGGGCCACACAGGTCGAGATCTCGGCGTACCAGGTGGAGCTGCGCAGCATGGTGCAGGAGGTGGCTCCGTCACAGGACCCGTCCACGGAGCCCAAGTTTGAGCTCCACCCTGACATCCTCGCCTCCGCCCCCGATGAGGTGCAGCAGATGGTCGCCTCGCCGTGTTTCATCAAGTTCCAGGAGCTGCTGCGGGCGCAGCACAAGGTCAAGCAGGAGGCCTCGGGGCCTGCACCTGCAACTCCCACTGCCCCACCTTCCCCCGCCACTGAGGGAGGAGGGGCTTCCCACCAAAGCATACCCGTCCCTGAAGATATGGACTTGGAGGATTTGGAAGGAGAAAAGATTCAGCTACTTCTTTCGGCCGCACGGAAAGAGGAGGAGGATCATGCTGAAGTTTTCGCCAATCTCCTTCGAGAGATGGGGGTCAAAGCTAAGAACCAAAAGTGTGGGTGACACTATGTTGGGCTTAGCAGTACCTTTGCTCTCAGGGGTTCCACTATCCACCTCAGGTGTTCCAGTTCCCCCGCTGAAGGGGGCGCCCGATAGATCACCGACAGATAGTGACGGTCGCAAGTATTTTTTGGAGTCGTTCAACGGCTCAGGCTGGCGCACTCTGCGCCGACGTTTGGCCGAGACGGACGCTGTCGTGCTGTGTGCCCAAGAGGTTGGCATCAGCGAGGAGTTCGTCGGTCAGGCCACAGCTGCAGCTCGTTCGCTCGGCTGGCACTCTCTCATTCTTCCTGCTCGTATCAATGCTGAGTCTGGGAAGTTATCATCGGGAGTAGCAGTATTCGCACGACTAGCAGTGGGACTTCGATGGCCCGCTGAAGGCAACGGGTGCATATGTGCCCACAGAGTCGTCAAGGTCTTGATTGAGTTCCCTGGGTGGCCTGTTTTGTCGCTTTACTCGGTTTATATGCGGTCCGCTGAGGGCCTTAGCGAGGCCAACCTGGGGATTTTGAAGTCGATAGGTCAGTCGATCACCGACCCGACGCACACGATCTTGGGAGGAGATTGGAATATGAGTCCTGAGGTCCTGGAAGCATCTGGATTCCCTCGGAAGCTAGGTATGCTCATCCTGTCACCGCGGGCGTTCACCTGTCGCTCCCCGACTTCGAACCGTGTGATTGACTATTTTGTGATGGGTCCTGGGATCGCCCATCTGGTTACCATGGTATCGGCGGACACCTCCTGGGAAGTAAAACCTCACCGTCCTGTTCGCGTTGAGTTCCGAGGTGACACACTCCGTTTAAAGCAGCTTGTATACCGCACTCACCAACGTCTGCCAGTCGACCCGCCGTTCGGACCGTCTCCGTCACCTGTCGAGTGGAGCGGTGCCATGATGCACGCGGCGCACGCGATCGCCACCAGTATGCATGCTGCTGCGACAGAGGCCTGGGCAGTGCTGTCGAATGCCTGGGGTCACTTTGTCGACTGTGCCGAGGTGGAGCTGCACAGAGCTTTAGGCACGGAGGCCAAAGATTTAGGAGAAAGGAGCAGAACGATCAAGGCCTCTTGGGTTTCAGTTTTCTACCGCCCGAAGAACCCAGATGATACACTCCAGGTTATCGCAGGTTGGAAATGGGTTTTTCAGACGTTCACTGAGATGTTTAACTCGGTCGCCGCTGAGGATTGCGACCTGTATGCTTGCCAGCACCTCCAGGTTGTGTTGCAACACTCCTGCCCAGGCGAAGGTTTGAATCCAAGGCTAGACGCCACCTTGCGCGCCATGCGCGAGATAGCGATAGCATGGAGCGCAGACCGACCCTCGGAACAGTCGTGGCGCGATCGAGCCACCCAGTTTTTGGAAGATATCCAGGCCGACTATGAAGAGGCCATCAACAATGGCGACAAACTTTCACGCGAATCTTGGGACGCATGGCAGGATAAGTCGCTTGCAGGCTCTGCGAGACTCATGCATAGGTTCACGAAGGTTCAGAGAAAGTGGCAGCCCACTATCGTTGAGCGCTCCCCAGGGATCTTCACATCGGACCCCCAGAGCCTTTTGGCCTCCGAGACCATCAAGCTAGGCGAGTTCTGGAATGCCAGTATGTCGCCGCCGTCGGCCTGGATACCGAATCGAGATTGTTTCCCACGCGCGAGCCCGTCGGAGATACGAGCAGCATCGCGCTCTTTTAGCCGCTACACTTCGCAGTCGCTCGACGGCTACCACCCCAGGCACTTCGCATGCTTGAGCGACCTAGGGCTGGAGGTCCTGGCGATGCTCTATGAGGCGATCGAGCGCCTTGGCCTGTTCCCAGCGCAGCTGTTGTGGATGCTGATGCCCCTCTTGGAGAAGCCTAAGGGAGGACTACGCCCCATTCTCCTCTTGGGATCCCCAGTTCGCGTCTGGGAACGTTTGCGCCGTTGTCAGTGTGATGAATTCCTGGAGCGGGCCCATCGGCCCTACTGGTCTTTCGGGTCTGGACAAAACTCGGAGGCGGCCATCTGGAACCAGAGTGTCTTATCGGAGCAGGCTTCTTCAAGTGGCAAGGTAACGGCAGGTTTTATCTGGGATGGAATGAAGTACTATGAATCCTTTATTTTGGTCTGGCTCCGAGACAGGGCCATCTTCTGGAGGATCCCCATGGTGCTCATCAAGACCCTATACAACCTTTGGAGATCCCCGAGGATCCTGAGGCTGGGGGCTAACCACTCACCCCTGGTCCTATTTGCAGAGTCTGGGCTTCCTGCTGGGGATATTTTCAACGATGTGTTTGTCAAGGTTTACGCGATGTTTGAATTTGACATGTGGTCCCAACGGCACCCTGAGGTCTCCCTTGGGTCCTACGTCGACGATGACACTGTGGCGGCATACGGCGACGAAGATGCGATTGTAGCCAACTTAGTTCGAGCAGGGATTGACCTCAAGGATGTCTTTGATCACAGGCTGAACGTCCGCTTGGCTGAGGACAAGGCCGTCACTTTCGCCTCTTCTCAGCGACTGGCATACCGCCTATGCCGTCGCCTCCGTGCTGTCTGCCCATCGGCTGCGACCAGCGCGGCCGTCTCGCTGGGCACGGACTTGGCACCAGGCCAACGGCGAACTTGCAAAAGAGGCATGGACAAGAGGAAGGAGCGTTTCAGGATGATGAGGAAGAGACATAAACTGATCTCTCACTATCGTCGTAAACTTCCTCGGGACAAATCCAGAATGCAGAAGATTTATACTGCTGGAGTGCGCCCTGCCGCTGGCTATGGCGCCATGGTTCTAGGCATGTCGGACACCGAGCTTCAGTCTCTACAGCGAGTCTTGCTAGCAGGAAAAAAACCCAGCTCATCGGGGGGCCTCCCTGACGGCCAAGTTGGTCCTACACGGGGACCCTGCATGGAAACAGTCGGTGGCCCCTGCCCATCAGTGGGCGACCAGCCTCTGGAGGTCGATAACCACCCCATCTACTTCTCCATTCTCGTTTCGGCAGCACATACAGATATGGAGGGATGTTGTGCAGCCTCAGGAGCTCGATCTGGAATCCACGGGATGGCGGAAATCGAAAGGCCCCATTCACAGGATGCTCTTATGTTTGCACAGGATCGGCTGGGAGGCGGTGGACTTCTCAGTTTGGCACGATGAGCGAGGATACGTCATTGACCTCCTGCACACCTCGCCCGCTCTCCTCAATAAGTTGCTAGAGGAGGGCGTCCAGCGGATGCACGAGCGTAGGATGGCCCAGGCCACTCCGATGTTCACTTCTTCCCGCGTCTCACCCGATCCCCTGAGACGAATGCTACGCTCTAAGAAGCTCGACGGTCGGCAGAAATACTGGCTTTCTGCGTGTTTCTCTGGGGCCTGCTGGACTGCGGATCGGCTCAAATCCTCGGGGTACGTTTCGGACGGTTTGTGTCCCCTCTGTGGGGAGCCTGATTCCATAGTCCACAGGCAGTTTCTGTGTTCGGACCCGACCGTCGAAGCTGCACGCCGTGAGCATCTCTCAGACGAAGAGATGCTAGCGGCTTGTAACTGCCCGCCTGAAAAATTGCTGTTTTGGTCTCGGCTAATGGTGGCTCAGCCTGAGGCCCCCCCTCCTTGCCTCGACCTCGACCCCCTTCTCCAAGGCCCGTCAGGTGAGCCACTATCGGTCGAAGAGTTTTGTGAACGAACCGTCAACACCCGCATTGTTGTCGATGGTTCGGCTACTCAGTTTGCCTTTCGTGAGCTGAATCGTGCCACGTATGCTGCTGTTTTCTTCGATCCGTCGAGCGAGACCCCGTATGAGGTTCGCGCTCGACTCCTGGGAACGGTGTGGCCTGGCCTTCCTCAGACGGCCCAGTCGGGAGAACACCTCGGGGCTGCCACTCTCTCTTGTGTGGCCACAGGCCTTAGTGAGGCCCACTCGGACTGTCTTGGAGTTGTCAACCTAGCCAATGCGCGCCAGTCCGTACAGTTGGACCCTGGACAGGCATTCGCTGGCCTCAGACGGCGCGCTCTCCAGGAGCCAGGCCAGCGAAGCATCGCATCTTTTGCTCACACGCCTGCGCACAGGTCGGACGAAGTGATAGCCGCGCTTCCCGCCCAGGAACGAAAAATCGCTCTTGGGAACCAGGACGCGGACCGACTGGCGAAGCATGCTTTGTCTCTTCACCCCTCGTTACCCGCTGAGGAGCTCGAGCAATTAGACAAGGACGTGGCTCTACTGCGAAAGCTAGTTGCCATGTTCGGTGCTGTTTTGTCTCTTTTTCCCAAGTTACAGTTTGTTCGGGACCCCACGGTTCCGCGGGTGAAAGCTCGGGCCCACCGTGCCATTGAGTGGCATGACTGGCGTGTGCTGGACCCAGGGGACGATGAAACTCCCTCGCTCGCTAGGTGTTCGAGATGTTTTAAGACGGCGATTGGAGACAGCAGACCCATGGACGGCTGCAAGGGCCTGCCCACTGCGCTCCGCAGATTGCAAGGTGCCGAGAGCGAGCGTGGCCACCTCCTGTGCACGACTTTCTTGCAGGATGACGAGTGTGCGCCTACTGTTTTCTGTTTCCGCTGTGGTGCCTTCACCAGCAAGCGGTGTTACCTCCTCGGAGGGATGTGCGGACCTCCTGGCCCCAGCGGGCGAGGTGCACTGTCCCGCATCCGTCGAGGTCTCCCGCCCCATTACAGGAATCGGGGCACGGTCGCTGCAAGCGAGGGCACCACATGTCGTGCCTCGGCCAGGTATGTCCTGCTCAAAGCAGCTGAGCCTGGACCGTCCTCCTCCTCCTCCTCCCGCTCGGGCCTGATTTCGACACCTGGAATGTCGGCCCTGGCGGAGAGGATTCGGCTGAGAGAGGAGGCCTCTCGTGCAGCAGTCTCGGCCTGAGGCCGTGGTTTTGATGTTCTGCCCTGGGGCCCTCGAGGAAATCCTCCTCCTCCTCCTCCGTGGGCAGGCTGTCTGTGCGCAGCCCGAAGCCTCGTCACTCGAGCCGCCTCCTCTCTCCAAGGGCGCGCTCTGGCCCTCGAGACCACGCCAGATCCGCCAGCGGGGTGCGCTCAAAGCAAACTTTTTTCGAGGCGGACGCATCGGCCACCAGAGGCCACCAGAAGCACTAGAGTCGACCCACCTCCTCCCTCCTTCCCGAGATCCACGGTGCGACTGGCTCAGGATACGCTCTGGGGGATCTGGATTCTCTGGCGACCCTCGGCCATCAGTGCTCGGTCACTCGTCTCTGGCCACGCGTGGCAAGAAGACAGCCTCAAAACTCTGGAACGTACTATCATTGTCACGCTCACTGTTGTTGGCAACGTCCATGGCATTTTGTTTCAACTTTTCGTGTTGTGACCCACCAACGTAAACCTGGAGACGATCAACAAGTGCAACCGAAAACCATTCAACTACTGCCTCGGAGACTAAACACGTGTTCGTGAAACTCGGAACGTTCGCTCTGGTAAGATGGCCAAGATGGCCCTGGGCAAGCCAGGGCGCGCCCGCAAAGACGGAACTGGAAACTATAAGAACGTACCATCGAATTGGCGAGGGAACGGCTAAAACAAGTTGCGTGGCCGAGGCCCACAAACCATGAAAAACCGTCGTCGTAAACTGTGGCATGAAAGCTCTAGCGACCACGAACTGGCAACTACAAGCGAAAGGCCCCGAAAGTTTCCCACAACTTCTCGCTTCGCTGATCCTGCCGCCATCATACCTCTACGAGGGACGCCGCACAAGGACTAGGGTGGCTCCTCTGGCCATGGTGATCCCCGGTCACGAGCATGCTTCCCCCCCGGCCACATTTTGGTATTGCTCCCGCACGCACTTGGCCCTCCTCGCGGCCATGCTCGTTTCATGTAGATCCTCTGGTGGTTTGTCGTCAGATCACAACGAGAATTGCCAAGTCGACGTTGCAGGGGCAGGAACCAGAAACTTTTGGCGCTCCGCGCGGGTTTCTTGGATTTGCACTGGACCCCCCTCCCTGGCGCGCAGAGGGCGCCAGGGGCGGCGCCTCCGGCTTCGCCAAGGGGCGGCCCAGCACGGATCCAAGAAATCCGCGCGGAGCGCCAAAAGTTGAGGTTTGTAGAGTTGCTCCTCTTTCGGTTGTCGCCAGATCACAACGAGTACTTGGCCAGGTCGACGCTGCGTGAAGGGCCCGACAGAAGCCGACCGAGCCCGAGGCGGGCCTTCCCGGGCGTTGGCAGGACTGGGTTTAGTGGGACCTGGTTCAGTGATGTGCACCGGGGGACGCCCGCCCCCGCCCCGTTCCACTAACCAGAACTGCCGTCGCCCGAAAAACACCAGCTACGGCAGGCCTGGTTGAGTGACTCCAGTCCATATCTTGGGCCTCGGGGCCCGATCACTAACCGGCTCCCCTCGACTGGGGTCCGGGCTATACCCGACCTTCCCTCGGCGCCCTGTCCCCCCCCCCCCGCTCGGCGGGGCGCCGCGCCCCCTCCCGTGGATCTCGTGCACGCTCTTGCTGCCGGCGGCGAGGTGCAGGCCTGGGCGGCGGCGCCCAGGCCGTCGTCGTCGTCTTCGTCTTCGTCTTCGTCTTCGTCGTCGTCGTCGTTGTCGTCGTCGTCGTCGTCTTCCCTCGGAGTCGGCGGCGCTGGCCGTGTGGCCTTCACGACGTGGCGATTTTTGGGCGTGATCTGCCAGCTTGGCGGCAAAGATACGGTGGGGACATTGGATAAGGAACATTTCGATCGAGATTCCCAGGTCTGGAAGCCGTTGGGACCCCAACCGTGAACTGGCCATGGCTATCACACGCCGCCCTCCTCAGAGAAGGAACCCTCCAGGGTCTGCGGCCTCCTGGGCGCATTCCTCAACCGACGCCCCCACCGTTCTGCTTCTGCTTCAACCCCTGTTTCAACTTCTGCTTCTTCTGCTTAGCTTATGCTTCTTCTTCTTCTTCTTTCCCCGCTTCTTCTGATTATTATTCTTATCATTATTCTTATCATTATTCTCCTTCTTCTTCTCCTCCTCCTCCTCCTCCTCCTCCTCCTCCTCTTCCTCCTCCTGGGCGATTTTTGGGCGTGGTTTGCCAGCTCGGGGCTAAGGATACAAGCATCCGCACGGTGCGTTCCAGAACTTCCTCTCCGCGCGCGGCAACCGGCGGCCCTGGCGCCGCACCATGCCTCTGCGAGCCGGCAGCGTGTCGCTCCGCTCCCGCGCGGCGGGAGGCTCGGGAAGTCTCGGCGCTTCGATGCTCGGGGACTGGGATGTCATGGGAATGGACACTCTGATAATCCTACCTTCGAATTGGAGATGTGCTTAAGATGTTTGGCGCATCTTCTAAGCACGTTGTTTGTTTAACATGTTCTTGCAAGCTTGAGACACGTTTAAACATGTTTTAGACATCTGGGAAGTATTTGGCAACACGCTTCCTCTCCATTGAGATTGTCGTCCACAGTGCCTGGGGACTGGGAGCTGCTGGTGCGTCGCGTCCAGGCGCGGTGGGCCAGCACTGGCGGGGCGGCACGCGAAAACCAAGTATTCTCCACCGTATCTGTGGCTTCCTTGTTAGCTGGCCCAGGGAGGCAACGCCCTGACCCAGGACACCCCTGTTTCCCCCACTGCGCAACGAACTGCCAACACGTTGCAACTCTCGTGGCCAGGAGCTCTTGACATCCTGGCCAGGCTGCCACCACTCCCGTGTCACCCTAGAGCGACCCGAACAGCAGGAGGCGAGGAGGAACAGGAAGAGGGGACATATTAAGCGGGGAAGGCCGAGGGGAAAATCTGCTTATTGTGGGGCAGGGTGCGTCAACATCGAACCGCGACCTCGGAGCGACTCGAAGCGTGCGCCGGATCGGGCTGCGTCGGCACGGCGTCGGCACTTGGGTCGGGCTGGCCGCGCCAGGCTGCACAAGAAGGCCATAGAGATCGGATGCCGAAGCGGATCGATCGGTCGGAGCAGACCCCGCAGGGGCGCCTGTCCGTCCTCTGCTCGTCCTCCGCGCGTCGCCGCTCTCTCCAGCGGCGTGCTGTGGCCGAACCACGCCAAGCGGTTGGCCTTTCTCAGTCTGTAGGGGGCTGCCCCGAGTTTCCCCCCCCCCCCCCCCCCACAGTGCTTCGCAAACCACGCGCAGCCACAAAAGAATGCGCGTTCCGCGGGGGGCCTCGCGTGACGAAGCAACCTTGTCGCCACCCACGGGCGGCAGCTCCTCCCTCGCGCGCCCGCCCTCGCCCTCCCCCCCGCTGGAGCGCCACAGGAGGGGGGGCAAGGATGAGGGGAGGGAGGAGCGAGGAAGGAAGGGCGGCTCTTCCCCAGCCCTCCTCTCCCCCCTCTGCCCACCCCAGGGCAGGCAGGCCGCATGAGGGGCGGCCTTCGGGCCGATCTCGCCCCTCGGCCACCCTCCCAAACTCTGATGTTGGGTCGTGGGGTCGTACTTCGAGGATGTCTCTCGAGCAGGAGGGCACCCACTCGACTACTCACCATCTCACGCAGCGGGGGAGGTTGGGGGGCCCAGGCCCGCCCAGTTTCAGACCCCAGACGGGCGGCGTCGGACTCAGGTTCGGCCCGGGGCGGAGCAGCTGGCGGAACGTACCAGGGAGGAGGAGGAGCACGGAGAAGACGCGAGGATAGGGTTAAGGTCGGGTGAGCGCGGGACGATGAGGCAGAAGCGGGCGGCGAGGAGACGTCCGCTTCTGCCTCATCGTCAATGGCTGACGTCCTCGTGGTCTGAATTTCCCGTCGAACCATTCGCGCCGCCTTCCAGAGCCTCGCAGACCCTCACTCCGTGTCGACCGAGAAGTTCCTCCACGAGCTACCCCCCAGCTTGAAATGTCGGCGCGCCTTCTGCACCGTTCTCATCGCAGCGTTCGCTCCACCAGCCATCTGCACGATGACTGTGCGCCCAGATTTGGCACCGTGGACACCCCGTTGGCCTTCTTCCAGGTTGGCTTCCTTGAGCCGTTGTCCCAAAGCAAACGGCACTGTAGATATCTTCACCATCGCCGTCGTCGTTACAACAAAGATCGTTCCATGAGGGTCCCTACCCCGCTCCAGCATGCTCTCGTAGTCCCTGTTTGGCACCGTCGCCTCCGCGATGCACATCTGCTTCCTGATCTGCTCAAAGTCAAATTGGCGGTACCTGGGATCAAGTGGTTCACCTTTGGGCTTGTAGATTGACCTGCTCCTGCTGCGCCGCGACGGACTTGACCGTATGAGAGGTTGCCGAACTGAGCTCCGTGACGATGGCCGGCTTGGCGTTGGCGAAGCGCTCGTCAAACGAGACGAGTAGCTCCCTCCGCCTTGGAGCTGGCCGGCAACTCACCGATGAAACTGCTCCCAGAGGCGCTCCCCGCTGAGGACACGCCTTGGACAGGAGCATGGGCACGCCCCCCCACGACCACGGGCAGGTCCAGCAGCAGCAGAGGATGCGGCTGGTGCAGCTGGCCCTTTGCCACCAGGGCCTTCCCATGGGCAGCCGTCCTTCCCTTGCCAGGGAGCCCACAATGGACTCACGCGCCCAGCTATGCACATGAACACGGCCCCTCGATCCACGAGGCTGGACGTGTTCTACGAACACTTGCGCAATGCGTACTCTCGAGACCCGCGTGGCTTCATGTGCGTATACGTCCTCCTTTCGCTCCCCACTGGCCACGGGTCAGGAGAGCGCCGCCCAGCACCGGCACGAGGAGCTTCGGGGCCTCCCTTGCGGGCGAGCCTCGTGCGACCTGGATCGGGGGGGCGCAGTGCCGCCGTCATTGTCCTCGGGCGGCCCGGCGGGCACCAGGCGCGCAGGAATGCACTGTGGCCAAAACGGCCGTGTCGGAGAGATCGTGAAGATTGATCTGCCGACGTTGGAGGCCGACCGACAGCAGACAGAGCTTCGTGCGCCCCGTCCCTCGAGAGAGATCGACGGACAGGCCCCGACACCAATCAGGATCCGCTATATCGCTTTGGCTTCACCCGTTTAGCCTTGAGCCAAAATTGCTACGGACCTCCTCCTTCTCTCCTCCTACTCCTTCTCTCCTCCTCCTCCTCCTCCTCCTCCTCCTCCTCCTGCTCCTCCTCCTCCTCCTCCTCCTTCTCTCCTCCTCCTCCTCCTCCTCCTTCTTCTCTCCTCCTCCTCCTCCTCCTCCTCCTCGTCCTATGCTCTCCCTGAATCCGAGTCTGAATCGAATGTGACAGTAGGGATGTGCACCGGGATCCAGCCAGATCGTGTCTTCTATATGCAAGACTTCCGAACACTTCTGGTCCCCAGAAAGGCGGCGAACGGTCCATCGACGTTCTGTGTCACGACCGTCCTGACGATGCCAGCGTCCTCTAGCTCCTTCAGCGCAATGTGCCCTATCACCGCCCCCCAGTTGCCGGTGCAAGGCAAGTGCTAGAGCAGCAGGACCAGTCAGCAAGAAGCATTGGGGGCATGAGCTTAGTGACCCTACGAACGCGCGCGAACACTTGTCCATCGTGCCAAATCTTGCATCATGTACGTTGCACAACGCTGCAAATATATGGTAGGAATTGGCTCAAACGTTCGGCACAAGTGACTACAGCAATGACCAGTACATCCCCAGAAGTCGCAATCACCTGTTCTGGAGGAAGGCCTGGGAGTATCTGGAAACTGCAGAGCTCCTTGTGAAGGCCAATTCGCGAACAATCATGATAACCACGTTCCCCACGAAAGCGCAGCTGCGAAGACGTTGACCATGTCCTAATCGCCGCATTCATTGCAATTGACAGCTGGAGTTACAATGTATCAAGCCGTGGTCCTTTGCCAATATCGCTGTGTTGCTGAGGATTGTCGAATCAAGCGTCGCGCGAGTTAGATTGTGAACCACCGGCATGTCTTTCGTTGTATGCGATGCGGGAATGTGGGCGGACGGTGGCCTCGAGCATATCACTGAGCATCCCGTGCAAACCAAACCGAGCGGATGCACGGTAAGGACGCAAGTGCCCTGTCAAAATTACAGATGTTCGCATGTTTCACAATGTTTTCGATGTTTTCCACTTTTCGAGCCTCCGACGCTTCAAGATGTCCCAAGAGGCCCCAAGACTACCCCAAGACGGCCCAAGAGGCCCCAAAGACGGCCCAAGAGGGCCCCAAGACGGCTCCGCAAGAGGCACCCAGGAGGACACGAGAGGCCCCAAGAGAAAGATGCCCTTAAGAGGCCTCAAAACAGCCTCCCAGAGGCCTCAAACCTGCCTCCAGGAGGCCCCCGAGGGGCCTCGGCGAGGTCCCAACGATCATCCCAAAAAAGCCTCATACCCACAACCAGGGAACGGTGGCGGGAGGGGCCGAAAGCTATTCGTAGATCCGCCGCCCCCTGCCGATTCATCGCAGGGGTGCCTGGCGTGCTGGACTTCTTACAGTTTGGTTTTGGTTCTTTTTCCAAAAGAACTCCCCTGGCGCTTCGGCCCGTCCCGCCGGGGTCCGGGAAGGTCGCGTAAACCACCTCAGCGTCCACAACAAATCCTCCAAGACGGCTCAAGAAGGCCTCCAATATGGTCACGTTGGCCCAAGATGGCCTCCAAGATGGCTTCCAAGACGGCCCAAGAGAGAAGGAGATGCCTCCAAGTCCGCCCAAGAAACCTCCAAGACGGACCAAGACGGCCCAAGAGGTGTCCAAGAAGAGGCCTCCAAGACGGCCCAGGAGGTCTCCGAGAGGTTCTTCAGGAGGACCCGAAGAGTCCAAACTCATTGATTTTCCTAAGGTTTTTGAAGGATTTTGGCATTTTCTTCTTCTCGACATTCCCCCGGCTCAAGACGGCCCAAGGAGCCCCCAAGATCGCCCCCAGATCACCCACGAGGATTCCCAGATGGCCCCATGACGGCCAAAGAGGCCCCCAAGACGGCCCCAAGAGGGCACAAAGACGACCCAAGTGGCCTCTAAGACGCCCAAGATGGCCTCTAAGACGGCCCTGGAGCGCCCCAAGAGGGCCCCAAGTCGGCCCAGAGAGGCCCCCCAAACGGCTTCCGACGGCGTCAGACGGGCCAGAAGCCTACCAAGATGGCCGAAAGTGGCTCGAAGCTGGCCCAAGACGGCCCAAGAGGCCTTCAAGAGGACCTCAAGGCCAACAACATTGATTTTCCGTAGGTGTTTGAAGGATTTTTGACATTTGCTTCTTTGCGGCCTTCCGACGGCCCGAGACGGCACAAGAGCCTCCAAAGATCGCCCAAAGATCGCCCAAGAGGGCTCCAAGATGGCCCCAGAACGGCCCAAGAGGCACCCAAGACGGCCCCAAGAGGACCCCAAGACGGCCCAGGAGGCCTTTAAGACGCCCAAGATGGCCTCCACGACGGCCCTGGATCATTCCAAGAGGGCTCCACGTCGGCCCAGAGAGGCCCCCCAAATGGCTTCCGACGGCGTGAGACGGGCCAGGAGCCCACCAAGATGGCCGAAGTTGGCTCGAAGCTGGCCCAAGACGGCCCAAGAGGCCTCCAAGAGGGCCTCCATGAAGGCCAGAAAAGGCCAAACACCTCGATTCCCCATGAGTTCTTGAAGGATTGTAGCCTTTGTTTGTTTCGGCCTTCCGACGGCCCGAGACTGCCCAAGTGCCCCCAAAGATCGCCCAAGAGGCCCAAGACGGCCCCAAGAGGCCCCCCAGAACGGCCCAAGAGGCCCCCAAGACGGCCCCAAGAGGACCCCAAGACGGCCCAGGAGGCCTTTAAGACGCCCAAGATGGCCTCCACGACGGCCCTGGATCATTCCAAGAGGGCTCCACGTCGGCCCAGAGAGGCCCCCCAAATGGCTTCCGACGGCGTGAGACGGGCCAGGAGCCCACCAAGATGGCCGAAGTTGGCTCGAAGCTGGCCCAAGACGGCCCAAGAGGCCTCCAAGAGGGCCTCCATGAAGGCCAGAAAAGGCCAACAACATTGATTTTCCTTGGGTGTTTGAAGGATTGTGGCCGTTGTTTTTTTTCGGCCTTCCGACGGACCGAGACGGCCCAAGTGCCCCCAAAGATCGCTCAAGAGGCCCAAGACGGCCCCAAGAGGCCCCCAAGACGGCCCAAGAGGCCTCCAAGACGCTCAAGATGGCCTCCAAGACGGCCCAAGAGCCCTCCAAGACGTCCTCCAAGATGGCCCTAAAGGGTCAAAATGGCCTCCAGACGGCCAAGATGACCTTCAACATGCCCAC
>CAUYUJ010014651.1:97500-155000 GCA_963575745.1 Prorocentrum cordatum | reverse complement strand
GTCCATCTTGCATTCGGCCCTAACGGTTGTGACAGTAGACCATTTCAGGCTTCCCATGGAACCTGGAGGGCATTTCATCAGGCACGGCCCGGCTCCTCCATCTCGCGAAAGCGTGTCACGGCGTGCCGTCCCCGTGGCATTTACCACGCTGTGTTTGGCTCGCCCGTGCAACCGCCAGTGGAATGACGTTCAGGGCCGTTCAACATTCTAATACGCATGTGTCTCGCCCACGTTTCCGCCCAAGGAAATGCCCTCCAGTGGCCTCTCAACAGGCCGCTCAAACCTTACACTTGTGTGTGTGGCTCGCCCATTGGTCAGCCCATGGAATGCCCTTCAGGGCCGTCCAACACTCAAACCAAGATACAAGGGCGATGGCCGGGCGCAACAGCTTGCGCCACATTCTCACCCGCACCTTGCGCGACTTCGCGTAGCGTTACTTGTGGCACTGATGTCTTGCAGCCCCAAATCGGGTGTCCAAGCTTCGCGTCTACTCCCCCGTGCCATTCTCTCATCTTTTTCCTCTGGTCGCCCGGACAGCGGGAAACCCATTCTTGTGTCCAATCAACCGCTCGGCTCACAGGCGGGGAGTTGCACGCACCCCTGCGCCCCTGAACTAGATTTCGCCGCCCCCAGCTTCTCGTACATTCTCGCTCCGGTCTTCGCTGTATGATGCGTGCTTCCTGCTGCTGATTTTTTCTATCGGTCTCTCTTTCGTTCTCATTTCCTCTGCGATCTCACCCCCCAACCTCTGTGTCTTCCATCATCGCATTCCTTTCCGCTACCCGATATCCCACCTGCCTTCCCACTCCAGGCTCTCGCTGGAGACCCCAGCGCACTCGCCCAACCGACGACCATTTCATTCCCATTGCTTGCCCGAGCAGGCAAACCCACTCCCAAAGGGTCTCACCACCTGTCACAGGTGTCTCTCGAAAGGTGGCCGTCTTTTCGGCGCCCTCGGACAGAGGCAACACGCGAGCCCCTCTCGGTTGGCGGCCGCCTCTTTTATCCCCCCACGACAGGGGCATCAGACACCACCGAGAAGTAACGCTCTTTACGGTGCCAACTCGCACAGGGGCCAGCCACCCTCAAGGCTGTGTAATCCGCCAATATCCTCCTCCTCCTCCTCCCCCACCTCCTCATCACCTCCTCCTCCTCCTCCTCCTCCTCCTCCTCCACGTCCTCCTCCGCGTCGTCCTCGTCCTCCTGGGGCCCGGATCGGCCTGGCCGGGAGCGTCGCGGGCGTGCACACAGAGGCCGCGCAGATGGGGTCCGAGCAGATGGGGCCGGAGGATCTGAAGGGGCCCTGGGACACACACACACACACACAAATAAATACACACAAATAAAAGGATTCCCCATATTTTATCATATTTTCTGGGTTTTTCTCTTCCCCGCCACATCCCGTATTTTAGCATATTTTCGGGGGGAATCGACGATTAATTGTGTCTGTGTGCTTTCTTTCCTGCTGAGGATCGCGCCGCATCGTCAATTCATCGGCGATGCGGCTCGATGTAGAGCCCGATTTCTCCAAGCCGAACACGGACCGCACAAGGGCACCTCCCAGGAGCTCGACCACGAGAAGCCTTCCACAAGAAACCCAACCCTGAGACCCCAAGACGTCCATTGTTTTTTGGTATGGGAACGTCACACTTTCCATCGCAAAACCATCGAATCCAAGAAACTGGGGGCACCCCAGAGGCAAGCAGGGTGTTTCTTGGCATGGGTCTCCACTGTGACAGAAGGACACCTCCCAGACTAAAGTTAGGTCTGGCATGTCCTCCTACAGGCGGAGTTTGGAGGACAAATCAAACAGAGTCGACACTGAACCAACAGTCGTCAAACAATAGTCGAAAATCGTCCCCATGCTACTGTTGTACCATTCTTGAATACTCCTTCTGTAGAGGGACATGCCCGACTTAAGACTAAAGGGTTGCTCTCAACCCTTGTGCCAGCTGCGATGCGACGAGCGGACATGCGTGCGGACACCAAGGCTCGACGTCTGCGGCGCTCGGAGCGGCGAACGCGGGGAACGCGGGGATCACGACGATTTTAGGCATCTCTGGAGCCGCATATCTGACCAAAATCGGTGCACCTCCCGGCACTCCGGCCAACACCCAACATGATGGACTGACTGTTTGATTACCAACTCGGTTGTCTGGTCGATCGGCCGATGGATCGGTTGCTCGATATACCGCTTGACTGGCGAACTGGTTGACGGACTGGGGGCCTAGCTGGTTGACGGCTTCATCGTTTCAATGACTGGTCGACTGATCCCACCAGCCCTCCGGGCGCAGCTGGTTTGGCGAGCCAACTTGCGGCCTCCCGTGGCCTTTTGTGGCCTCTACGGCGTGCCTCTCGGGCGCCTCTCCCAGGTCGGGGGCCTTCTCTGGGGCATCCGGCTCCTGGGCAGACACGAAGGCCTCCGACAACTTTTTGGGGCCACCTTGCTGCCAACCACGGCTGGCTTCCGCGACCTTTTCACAATCCGGGAGGCGTCGGAAGGGCTTGTTTGAGCCATCTCAGGGCGCGCCCTCTTGGGCCGTCTTAGGAGCCGTCTTGAAGTCCTTTTGGGGCTCGTCCAGGTCATCTTGAGGCTATTCCGGAGGTCTCGTGGGTCGTCATGGGTGTTCTTAAACTTGAGAAGGGGAGCACGATCGCTAGCGCAGCAGAACGAAGAACGTGAAAGGGTGGCAAGGGACGAAGAACAAGGGAGGGAGATAACGAGAGAAAGAGAGAAAGAGAGAGAGAGAGAGGTATAAAAAAACGGAGAGAGAGAGAGAGAAACAGACAGAGAGAGAGCGAGAGAAGAAACAACAACGAGTGACAGACATAGCGGGGAGGGAATAGCCAGAGAGAGAGAGAGAGAGAAGGAGAAAGAGAGAGAGAGAGAGAGATGGAGAGAAATCAGCGGTAACAACGAATGACACGCTACCGAGCATGGGGGTGAGGGAGAGGGGGTGACGGAGAACGAGAAGGACAGATGAGGACTGCACGGAAGAAACACCTACGCCATGCGCACATCCTCGTCCAGCAGACACGGCGGGAGACACCCCAGGATCGACAACAACGGTGGATTCCAAGCTTGCTCTTTCAGAAGCCATCGAACATGCATGAGGGTTTGCGATGTGTTCAAGACGCGTGCGCATCATGCCCTTTCGTCTAACGTAGATGTCTGCACACACACATACGCTCCCACCTGCAGCTGCTGCCACGGCATGCAGACGAGGAAACTTGCAGAGCACTGCCGCGAAAGCAAGAGTGCGGGACCAGCACTTCATTGGATCTCGCGCAAAGCCTTTGATGTGAGACACCTCCATCTGGTCGTAAACCTTGCGCAGCGACCAGCGACTCTCGCCCGACCCCCCCTCTCAAAGACCCCCCCCCCTAAGCGCGACGGCGAGCGACGGCAGCGCAAGCCGACGGCCGCGATGGCACGCAGAGGGGGGCGGCGGGCATACGGCGTACGGCGTACGGCGACGACGACGACGACGACGACGTCCCACGCGCACCGCCACCCTTGCGCACGCCGCAAGGCCCAAGATGCCGACGACTCCCTCCGCGCCAGGGCGGGCCCGACGCCGACAGCGGGGGGGGTGCACTGGGCACGTCTTGGCAGGGCGTGAGCTCTTCGACGACGCGGGGGGGGTCCGGGCTGTGGTCCTCCCGGGAGATCCTGGGGGGAACCCCTGGAAGCAACTGAGACCCCCCCAATCATTTCTGGCGACGCTCCAGCGCTTTCCGCGCCCCCGCACCTGGGGCCGAATTGTTGCCGTCAGTGCTGAGCCTACTTGATTGCCGTGCGTGCTGTGAATACCCGGGCGTAAGGTTTGATTTGGCCACCCGTGCACCAAGCGCTTCGATTTGATCGATGAACGGCCCCTCCAGACTTCCTGACCCCTTCCTCCGGGCCGGCTTTTCAGCAGGAGTCGTTCTTTGACAGTCCCGAGGCCCGAAACTGGCTTCGAGAACCCACCCCGAGGGTGCAAGCAGATCTTGGGCAGTCTAACCAGCCATCTCGGCGTAGGTGGTTTAATGAGTTTGTTCTGCTAACCGAGGTCTTCCCCGTCGGGGGAGCGGGCTACCCCTCCCCCTACCCCCTCCCCGCTCGATCTTCGTGTCTCGCTCCTCGCTCCTCGCTCCTCGCTCCTCGCTGCTCGCTCCTCGCTCCCCGCGCCTCGCTCATCGCGCCTCGCTCCTCGCGCCTCGCTCCTCGAACCTCGACCCTCGAACGTCGACCCTCGAACGTCACTCCTCGGAACCTCGCTCGTCGAGCCTCGACCCTCGGAGCCTCGGCCCTCGGGCCCCTCGACCCTCGGAGCCCCTCCGCGCGCGCACGCCTCCCACAGCCCGCCCGGGTCCCGGTAGGTCGGGATGCCGCTCTCCGCCGAGATGCCCGCGCCCGTGGAGACCACCACGGTGCCTCCCCGCGGGCGGCCGAGGCTGCTCCCGCCGGGGGCGCCGCCGGCGACGACGACGACGACGCTGACGCCGACGATGACGACGCCGACGACGACGACGACGACGACGACGACGCCGACGCCGACGCCGACGACGACGACGACGCCGACGCCGACGACGACGGCGCCGACGACGACGACGCTGGCGCTGCCTCGCCGGGCGTCGTGCCGATGCGAATGCCGGAGAGCGGGCGCTACAGTCGGGGCGTTGACCTAAGGAACCCTGAAGAAGGAACGAGGCCCCTTTTTCCCCTAAGTTAAACTTCGATTTCCCATGGAAAACCTAAGGGAAACTGCAAAACGATCGAGGAACACCGAGCCCCTCCCCAACGAAAAGGGTTCCTTCTTCAAGGCCCCGACTGTATGTGGCCCCTGCTCTCGCCGAGCCCTGGCCTCCAAGGCCCGGGGCCCCCACCACTGAGGGCCTGGGCCGGCGTAGGCCTGCCCGGGGCTCCCACGCTCGGGCCGGAAGCGCCAAGCCCGGAACTCCGTGGCGATGTTCCACGGGGTTCTGGGTTCCGGAACCCGGGGGAGCGGGGGACCAGGAACGCCCCACCCCCCAAGCCTCGTGGACCCTCTTCGAGCCCTTCTGGGGTTCTCTTGAGTCTTCTTGAGGCCGCTTCGGTGGCATTGCGGGCGCCTCCTGAGGCTTCTCTTGTAAGCTACGGGTCGCAGAGGGGGGAGCGGGGGACCAGGAACGCCCCCCCAGAACCCTGAAACTCCGTGGCGATGGTCCATCGGTGATCTTCTGTCCCGGGTCAAGCCAGACCCGGGTCAGCAGGAAACCAAAAACTGCAATGCAGGAACACAAACCTGCATCGCAGATCTTCGCAAACCGGGGTCAACCAAGATGCGCGGCCGGCTCGCGGCCACGAGCGGCTCGCTAACCCGGGTCAGCCAGAGGGGGTCTTCGCAGGATCCTGCAGGATCTGGTGCCCTGGCTGACCTCCGTTGGCATTGACCCCCGTCTCAAGGCTCCCGAAACCCCGTCTCAGGGCTCCCGAAGACAGTGCGGCCGTCCAAGTACGCCGGGTCAGGCAGAAGGGGGGCGGGTGCTGTGAAACTGACCGTCCCTGGGCAGCTTCCCAGGGCGGCTGGTGCCTCGTGCGCGGAAGGGCGCGAGATGGTTCCCGGGGGAGAGGGAAGATGGGATCATGCCAGACACACGGGCGAGGCCCTCCACATCCTGCCTTCCCTCCGGGTCCTGCCTTCGGAGCTGCCCGCCCCCTGTTCTGTGTGCTCTCTCCCTGTCTCTCGCTTTTGCTCTTTGTTCCCTCTCTCTCTGTACAGATCTGTGCATACATCTGCGCCCACATGCCTATACTAATACATAAACACATATATTTACAGAGCTATCTAAACATAGATATATATATATATATATATATATATATATATATATATGTTAGCCAGCGTGGACCCCAACCAGTTTGTTTCTAACAACATGTGTTGTGCAATCTACGTTGGGCACTATATGTGATGTAGCCGGTGCTGTGCAAGAGATGTACTGGGCGCTGTGTGGCTCGACTTATTTCGCGCAGTATATGTGGCGCAGTCTATGCTGTGCAATGCACGTCGCGCAATCAAATTTGTGAGTGATCAAGAAGCGCGCCGCAGGTACGGAAACACACAATCGTGCAACCGATGTGGTGCAATCGATGCGGTGCAATATGTGTGGTGCAGTGGTGCAGTCTATGTGATTGTGCGATCCGCCGGCCCTCGCTTGCCGGTGGTGAAAAGGCGTGTGAAGCATTTGGTTCTCCCCGTCCCCCTTTCCCCCTCCCCTGGGGTCCAAAATGCCCTTCCGGGGGGGCGGGGGCACGAGCTCGTCAACGCACCCCTGGGGCCTCTGGAGCCCCCCCAAAGCCCCAAGACAGCCCAACAGGGGCCACGCAGGGCTCCCAAGCCGGTCAAAGAGAGCGTCATGACGGCCCAGGGTAGCCCCACGACGATCCAAGATGGCTTCAAGATGGTCCACAAGGTCCCCTAAGCTAAGACAGGCCAAAAACGCTTCCAAAGGATCGCCGAGAGGGACCCACGAGGCCAAAGTCATCCCCTTCCATTTCGAAACACATGCATTTTCAGCACATCCGCATTTTACGTTTTGACAGCGAACACGGCGGCCCAAGTGGCCCCCAAGATCGTCCCAAGACGGCCCACAGTGCCCCCAAGAAGGCCCCGAGACGGCTCGAAAGGGCCGTAAGACAGCCCTGGAAGCCTCCCAAGACGGCCCAAGGCAGCCCCTGGAGGGCCCCAAAAGGTCTTCAAGAGAGCCCAGGAGGGGGAATACGAACTGACATGTCGAGCCTTTCCTACCAAGATGGCCCCTCGAGCACCCCAGAAGCCCCCGAGGCTTCTCCAAGAGGCCTCCGAGACGCCCCCAAGAAGCCCCCCACAGGCTCCAACGAGGCCCCCCCAAAGCCCCCCAGATGCCCCCAAGAGTTCTCCAAGAGGCTCCAGAGAGGCATCCCAAGAGACCCTCAGATTCATCCAGGAGGCTCCTGTGCAAGTCGAGATCGCTTCCACGATCATCTCAAACAATCGCTCCATGTGGGGGTCGGCGGAAGGCGTAAGCCACTTGAACAGATGTTCTGCAACATCTACATATATGTGTACATATGTGTATACACATGTATGGTACAAATAATGCTGTGCGATCTATATGCTGCACGGTGTGTGTACGTGCAACGTATGTTGTGCAATCTAGGTGGAGCAACTTATGCTGTGCAGCAGGGGTGGTGCAACTTCTGTCGCGAGCGATCGAAAAGCGCGCCGCGAGGGTGATCTATTCTTGCGGTCTACGTTTAGGTCGGGCGTGTCCCCCTACAGGCGGATTGTGGGCGAACCCCCAAAATGCTCAAACATAGTCCACAAACAATTGAAAAACCGTCCCCCGACTATGTCTTAAACTATTTTTGGATCTTCCTCCTGTAGAGGGACGTGCCCGACTTACAAGTCTACGTGGTGCAATCCATCGGCGGCGACGGGCGGCGACGGGCGGCGACGAGGCAGCGACCGGGGGGTTGAGCAGGGACCGACCGTCCCGTCATCTCTATAGGCCTGCCACGCAATGTTCGTAGAATCCCCAAACTGTTCTAAGAGCAAGAACCATGTTCTTAGAACATGAGCCGGACGTGTTAAAACAAGACGGTCCCATTCAGAAGTGTTCGGAGAACATGTCGTGGAGACCACACACGGTTCTCAGAACACTGCTCGGTAGGCCCACACCATCGGCCGCTGCCTGAACGTGGCGGCGACCTGGGGGGCGGGAGGGCGACGGCGGGCACGGAGCCGCCAGACCGACGCGCAAGAGCAGCGACGGGGCGGCGAGTGGGGGGGGGCGATGGCCCGCACGGAGCCGCAAGGGGGGGGGGCGGCGGGGCGACTGATGGGGGGCACGGGTCCGCAGGGGGAGCACGGAGGGACGGGGGGCACGGCGCCGCAGGGGGAGCGACGGGGCGGCGACGGCCGACACACACGCCCAGGTCTATCGAGACCAGAGGCACGAGCCCCCCCCCACTCAGCGCAAGCACTGTTGGGGAATTTGTATACCATATACCGCTGCTGCCACTCCCCCTCTCTCTCTCTCTTTCTGCGTTTTGTATTGCTTCTCTCTCTCTCTCTCTGTTGCTCTCTCTCTCTCTCTCTCGGTCTCTCTCCCTGCCTCCCCCCGCTCGGTACGCCGCCTTTCGCGTCGATCATCCAGTCGGCCGCCAGGTCGACGGCAGCCTGCCAGCGCTGCTCCGGGCCGACGTCGAGCTTGCGGACCACGTCCTGGTCCTGCAGATGGCGCAAGCAGTAAGTCGGGCGTGTCCCCCTACAGGGGGATGTTCGACGAAAGATCAGAATACCCCCCACGTACCCCCAAATGGCAAAACAAATATTCGAAAAATAGTCCCCAGACTATTTTTTACTATTTTTGGATATTCCTCCTGTAGAGGGGCAGGCCCGACTTAACGCAAGCAGTAGTCTAGGCATCTGGGCCATCCACCTGCGCGCACCGCGCCGTCGCGACGAGCGGCTCGTGTTCTCGGGGCCTCGGGAGGTTCGCCCCCGGAGAAGGGCCAGGGAGGAGGAGTGGGGAGGGGGCGGACGAGGAGAAGGACGAGGAGGAGGAGGAGGGAAGGGGCGGACGAGGAGGAGAATGGGGATTCATTGTGTCCGTGTTTTTGTTCCCCCTCCTGATTTGCGCTCCCTCGACCCCGGAGGAAAAGGGCCAGGGAGGAGGAGGAGGAGAATGGAAGAGGAGGACGAGGAGGAGAACGAGGAGGAGGAGGAGGAAGAGGAGCGGCGCATCCCAATCGACAACGGTAAACTCAAAGCACCAAAAAACGCGAGGGCACACTTACCGCCTTGGAGAATCAGGGTCTGTTCGTCCGACGTTTTTTTTTTTTTTGTTTGGGGCGCTGGGCTCTGGATCTCGTGGCGTGCAGCCTGCTGTGGACCCTCTTCCAGCTCCCCCCGGGCTGCTCATTCCGAAATGGTCCGGGGCAGTGGTCGGCACCGCGCACCTCCTCCCCCTTGTCTGGCGGAAGCATGATCCAAAGTCAGGCAGGGAGGCCCCCATGGGTAGAAGCCTATGCTCGGCGGCGAGCGAGGGGGGGGGAAGTGAGCAGAAGAAGGCCTTCTCCAAAGGCTCGGAAGTCCCCTGGCCTTTTGAGAAAATTGTGCAGCCCTCCCCGAAAACAGAAAAAAAAACGCTCAGAAGCGCGAGGGTCCCCGAGAAGCCCCGCCGCCTTCTGAGACGGCCTTCTCCTTCTCGCTTCCCCCCCTCGCTCGCCGCCGATGTGCATCCACAAGGCCGCCCGCAACGACCTCAAACCGACATCCGACACCGAGACCGCGACCGACGGGGCGCACGAGCAGCCCCGGAAACGGGCGCGGCAGCGCAGCGGCGACGCGGCGCGACAGCCGCCCGCACCGAGCCGCCGACTGCGACGCAGCCGGAACGACCGAGACGCGGCTACCTTGGGCCAGGGATCGCCCACAAGGGTGTTTTTGGTTTTTCGTTTTGTTCCCAACCATCCTGTGGTGTTGGGTCCTCGCTGTGGAGAGACAGCGCCCCGCGTCTCTCCTCCTCCCTCCCCCCTCCTCCTCCTCCCCCCCCTCCTCCCTCCTCCTCCCTCCTCCCGTCACCCCCTTCAGTTTGGCACGCCCCTCACACGCTTCGTGGCCCCCTGGGGGGCTCCCCCGAACGTTTTCCCTCGTTTTGGTTTGTCTTCCAGCCGCCGTCGCTGCAAGACGAGCCCGACACGACAGCGGCCCGCGACATCGCCAGGGCGCCGTTTGGGTCGACCCCTCCTCCTCCTCCTCCTCCTCCTCCTCCTCCTCCTCCTCCTCCTCCTCCTCCTCCTCCTCCTCCTTCCCCTGCTCCTCTCCTCCCTCCTTCCCTCCCCCTGCCCTGGGCCTCCCCGCTCCTCCGAGCCCTCCCCCGCCCTCCGCCTCCCCTGCCTTCACAGGGGCGCGATCCAGGGGGGACCTCGGCTCCTGTAATCGGCGAGGACGTCGACCTGGAATCGGCGACACGCCGCGGATAGATCTGCGACAGACTCTCGATCGCGGATCTGCCCGTTCCTGGGCGGGTGGGGCAACAAGCCCCCCGTCGGTGAGGAATGGGCGATGGGGGTCGTTGCGAGGCCCCCTGAGCCTACAGTTGGGTCGGCCATGTCCTCCTACAGGCAGAACTTGGAGGGAAAATGAAAAATAGTCAAACCATACTCTGGGTTTCTGAATCAGCATGGGGGGGGAACTCCCCCAACGCCGCGACGGGGGTCGGAGCGCCTTCGGCGCGCGGTGGCTGCCCGCGACGGGGGTCGATGTGGGGCTGTCGGCGGGGGTGCTCCCCTCCGACGCTTACCAAGAAACTCGGGGTAATCAAGAATAGCAAACAAATAGTCGAACAATCGCGCCCAGAACTATTTCTCTACCATTCCTTAACATTCCTCCTGCAGAGGGACATGCCCGACTCAACGCTGCCCCGCCCCCCTGACACCAGAGCCCCGCCTGAGCCCAGAGTGGTCCGTCCAACTTTCAGCGTCTTGGAAGTACCTCCCTTAATTTTGCCTCTGCTCCTTTCCCCCCCTCGTGCTCCTTTTCGCCCTCGCGTCCTTCTGCCTCTCTCCCGCTTCCCACCTCACCTCCCTGTTTCTCTCCAGGACCCACAAGACCAAGACATTACCAACCAAGACTATGAACATCCCACCTGAAGAGAACAAAGAATGTAGAATGCTCCAGACCACGACTGCAATTTTCTTGGGCACGCCGATGTCCTTGTTTATTGAAGTCCCCGTTGAGGGGCCCACTTTGCCCCCGACGTCGTTCGTGAGTGTTGTCGCAACGTCGACCTCCAGAGGTCTGGGCCCCTTGCCTGGGACCGGTGTTTCATCCTGAATCGTTTTTTGACGGCCCTGGTGCCCAGTAAGAGCCCCCGGAATCGGAAAACAATGAAAGACCGCCCGTCGTGACTTTTTCACAACCGAAAGTAATCAAAAACCGCCCGTCGTGATTTGTTCAACAACGCGAGGGGGTCTGGGAATAAGAAAGAACGCTCACTACCTGCCTAGACGCCCTTGGACCGCCCCTGGGGCGTATTTATCGATTGAAATGTTTTTCCCAACCCTCCTTGGTTGGGTATTCGGTTTGAATAGAGCACTGCGGTCTCCAATCCTCCTCCTCCTCCTCCTCCTCCTCCTCCTCCTCCTCCCGCCTCCTGTCTCCCGCTTCCGTCTTGTCTCCTCTTGTCCTGCGCGTACCTCGTGTGTGTGTGTTGTGTGTGTGAGAGAGAGTGAGTGAGTTTGTGTGCGCCTTCCCTGGGGGGCTGCGATCTGCGACACTGTCACCACTTTCGAGAGCTGCTGGTGGGTCCTGCGGACTGAGGCACCGCGGGGATCTGAGCCGGGCCTCGCCGTCACTGGGGGGCTGCGATCTGCAGAATTGTCGCCACTTTCGAGGGCTGCTGGTGGGTCCAGCGGAGTGAGACTCCGCGCGGATCTGAGCGGGACCTCGCCGTCCCTGGGTGGCTGCGATTTGCGACACTGTCGCCGCTTTCGAAGGCTGCTGGTGTGTCCTGCGGAGTGAGGCACCGCGCGGATCTGAGCGGGACCTCCCCGTCCCTGGGGGGCTGCGATCTGCGGCACCGTCGCCATTTTCTAGGGTTGCTGGTGGGTCCAGTGGAGCAAGGCACCGCGGGGATCTGAGCGGGACTCTCCGTCCCTGGGGGGCTGCGATCTGCGAAACCGTTGCCACTTTCGAGGGCTGCTGGTGGGTCCTGCGGAGTGAGGCACCGCGGGGATCTAAGCGGGACCTCCACGCCCCTGGGGGGCTGCGATCTGCGACACTGCCGCCACTTCCGAGGGCTGCTGGTAAGTCCTGCGGACTGAAGCACCGCGGGGATCTGAGCGTGACCTCCCCGTCCCTGGGGGGCTGCGATCTGCGACACTGTTGCCACTTTCGAAAGCTGCTGGTGGGTCCAGCGGAATGAAGCACCGCGCGGATCTGAGCCGGACCTCCCCGTCCCTGGGGGCTGCGATCTGTCGAATTGTCGCCATTTTCGAGGGCTGCTGCTGGGTCCAGCGGAGTGAGGCACCGCGGGGATCTGAGCGGGACCTCTCCGTCCCTGGGGGCTGCGATCTGCAGAATTGTCGCCATTTTCGAGGGCTGCTGGTGGGTCCAGCGGAGTGAGGCACCGCGCGGATCTGAGCGGGACCTCGCCGTCCCTGGGGGCTGCGATCTGCGACACTGCCGCCATTTCCGATGGCTGCTGGTGGGTCCCGCGGAGCGAGGCACCGCGGGGACCTGAGCGGGACCTCCCGGCCCTGGGTGGCTGCGATTTGCGACACTGCCGCCACCTTCGAGGGCTGCTGGTGGGTCCTGCGGACTGAGGCACCGTGGGGATCTGAGCGGGACCTCTCCGTCCCTGGGGGGCTGCGATCTGCGAAATTGTCGCCACTTTCGAAAGCTGCTGGTGGGCCCAGCGGAGTGAGGCACCGCGGGGATCTGAGCGGGACCTCCCCGTCCCTGGGGGCTGCGATCTGTGGAATTGTCGCCATTTTCGAGGGCTGCTGCTGGGTCCAGCGGAGCAAGGCACCGCGGGGATCTGAGCGGGACCTCTCCGTCCCTGGGGGGCTGCGATCTGCGAAACCGTCGCCACTTTCGAGGGCTGCTGGTGGGTCCCGCGGACTGAAGCACCGCGGGGATCTGAGCGGGACCTCGCCGTCCCTGGGGGGCTGCGATCTGCGACACTGTCGCCACTTTCGAGGGCTGCTGGTGGGTCTTGCGGACTGAGGCACCGCGGGGATCTGAGCTGACCTCCCCGTCCCTGGGGGCGCCACACTGCCGCCATTTGTCGAGGGCTGCTGGTGGGCTCGCCACTTTTGAAGAAGGCTGGTGGGTCCAGCGGGGTAAGGCACTGCGTAGACCTGAACGGGGCCTCGCCGTCCTTGGGGGGCATGTCATGTTGGTGCTGCCGCGCCGACGTTTCAAGCCCCTTGCCCACCGTTTTCTTTTGGACCTTGCGTCTTCCTCAATACTTAGTTACTCATCGTGTTTCCCTTGATTGGGACCTGCGAACCTTTCGAATGCTGCTCGCAGAAATATATGCGGCCATGTCACGTCGCTGCCTTCTCGTCAACTCTCCCAAACTACTCCTGCCCCGCATTGCGCAGGGGTTGGGTACGTCGCCAAGGTGATTTTCGTGCCCTTTGATATGTGATGTTGCCCGACGTGGGCCTCAAACCGCTTGTTTCTGCAATCTACGTGGCACAACGCGTGTGGTGCAATATTCGTGGAGCAATTCATGTGGCGTTGCTCACGCGGTGCAACATATGTTGTGCAATCGATGTTGTACTGGCTTTGTTGCGCACTGTAGTGCAAGGGCAACAGATGCTGTACATTCTCTGTTGCCGATGATTGCCGGGCGAGCGGTCGACGAGGAGGAGAGCGGTCGCCGCGCCGCTGCGGGGCCCGCGCGTCGCGCCCGCGCCCACCGCCCGCCGCCCGCCGGGGCCGGGGCGAGCGCGGCACGGCGGTCGGCAAGACTCGGCGGCGAGCGATGGGGGAATGTGTAGGTCCTCCTCCGCAACATCGGCGTGCATACGTCTCCTGAGGTGCGTGGCCCAGAACTTCGGCGGCAGTGCAGTCGCAGCGGCGAGGGCGCCCCCCAGGACGCTCCAAGGCAGGCCCGCAAGCGTGCTAAAACCTTGACCCTCGATTCCCGGGCTTCGTCCTGCATGCGCCGCCATGCAGGCGTGGGGCCCTGAGGGAAGCGGATCGGATCGGCAGCGAGCGATGAAGTGAGAAGGTGAAAGCCTTCTCAGAAGGCGGCGGGACTTCCCAGAAGCCCTCGCGCCTTCTAAAATATTTCCTGTGTCTTCGGGGAAGGTTTGGAAAACTTCTCAGAAGGCCGGGAGGCTTCCGAGCCTTCTGAGAAGGCCCGCCCCTTCTCACTTCCCCCCCCCCAAGGTTCGCCGCCGAAAAACGACGGCGACGAAGGTCCAGAACAAAACAAGCATCGACAAACAATTTGCGTGTGATTGTTGTGCGACGGAAGTCTCGGATACATAATACCGTTTTCAGAAGTATATACAAATACATGTTTGAAATAATGTACTCTTATAAAGAACTGATTCGCAACAGTATCCACCTGACCGTTAAGGAAATGGCGAACCAGAAGAACACGTGAGTACGACAACCAAGCCACCAACTTGTTCCACGAACAATTTGTCTGTGATGGTCATGTAAAATGTTTGTCTGGACGCCCGGTATGGGTACAGAAAACATGGGCACAATGCCCAACAACAAACGTTGTCCCAAACCGATAGCGTCTGCTGTTGGGCGGGCGGCGTTTTGTCTTCAGAGAATAACGTCTGCGGCGGCGCGGACATCGAGTCCTGTTCTAATGAAAAGGAACTGCTATTTGGCATCGTACCCACACACTTTCTCTGCACAGCGAATGCAAGCTGCTGATTGCCTTTCTCGTGGCCAGGGGGTTGGGTCCATGGCTCCTGCTTTCGACCTCGCAAGCACTTGATAGGAAAAATGCTGCAAGCAAGAAGGAAGAGGAGTGCGAAGCCCCATTCAGGGGACGAATCCTTCTACCCAAGGTTCTGGTGCCTCTACAAATTCAGACAGCCATGGGACGATCCACCTCTGGAACCCCAGCCTTCCTGCCCATGGAGTTCGCAATGTCTTGCAAACTCGTCCGCCCATTGCGGACACTTTTGCACATATCTTTTGGGGCACTTTGGCCCGACATGGTGTACGTTTTTTATTCGGCGTTTTGACATTGGGCGGAAGGGGGGGGGAGGGGGAGTGCGACTGTTTGCAACAGTGCGTCCGATGGGGGAGGACTCCACCTGCTCGAAACAGGCGCCAGAAGCAGCCGAGATCTACTCCATGGGGGGGGGGCAGGGGGGGGGGGAGGGGGGTGCGAGGGCCCGCGCCGACCCGCAAAACGAGGAATAAAGGAACCATCACATGTTGGGCATCGTGCCTCATCTCTCCGTGCCCCACTGCGATCGCCCCGAGCCTCGAAGGCCAGCTGTGAGCCCTTTCGGATCCGGAGCCGGGGGCCCGTGGCCCGTGGGGTCTCCCGCAAGGCCCCCCCCGTGCACGGTCTCTCCCGCGTGGTCCCCCGGAGCATTCCCCGCACTCGCCATCGCTCGGACGTCCGTTCCCTGTGCTTTTGTTCGGTTTCGTGCGTGGCTTTTTCGCCAAACGATCAAGGATGCTCCTCGATGGTCCTCGCCGAGAGAAAAGTGCACACGTCCGAGCGATGCCAAGCGCACTGGTCTCCCGCCGTATGGTCTCCCGCGTCGCCCGCAGGGTCTCCCGCCGGACGCTCCCCCGCGCAGTTCGGTGGCAGCTCGTAGGAGCCTCCCTTTGCCTCCTGTCGGCTCTCGCGAACCGCCGCTGCTCGACGCCAAAAGGAGGTCCATCGACGCTGGTCGACGCTCATCGACGCGAGAGCGGCGCTGCCTCGTCGACTCCCGGGACGCCAGATCGACGCTGGAGGCGGGACTTTTTCCGGAGGGCACGTCGGGCTCCCGTGAGCTGCTGCCGAAGCACGGTGCGGCAGGTTCGCGCCGCGTCGACCCTGGCGCTGGCTCCCGACACCGCGGGGATCGCTCGACCTCGCAGCATCGGGCCGACTCCGAAACGCCAGCACGCTCACAGATGGGCCGCTCCCGGGCCACGGGCGGCGCTCAGCCTGGCATGCCCGCGCAGGGGTCGCCGCCGACGCGACGCGACGCGAGCCTGCCGTGCTCGGCGGTGCGCAACAGGGGGTGGAGGGAGGGGGGAAGGCTTCTGAGAAGGAGGCTGCTTCTTAGAAGGCGCCGGCCTTACATCTATAGATAAGGCCCGCGGCTTCTGAGAAGCAGGGGAGCTTCTAAGAAGCCCTCCCCCCTCCCCCCTCCCCCCTCTGCGCGTGGCTGCCGTACCCCGCCCGTGCAGTGCAATCGCATGCCATCTTTGCCGCTGTGCCGCCCGGGGCTTTCCACTGTCGGGGCGCTGCCTCTCTGCCAGGCGCCCCGCCCCTCTGCGGGGGGAGGCAGCGCCCCCAGCCCGTCTGGACCACACAGGGCTCAACCTCAACGGCGCGTTCCGTTCTCGTTCTCCCTCGTTTTGTCCTCGTCCCGCCTCTGCTGCAAAACGGCATCGAAACGAAAACGGCTCTCAACATCGCAAATGAAAACGGGTCAGGTCGAGCCCTGGGGGCACAAGGTGTCGGGAATCAGGGGTGCTGGCAAGCCCTGTCGACGGCGCGCTCTCGCCAAGCAGGCCTCAGACCAAAACAATGTGACGTCATAGAGATAGCACCCTCGATCCCCGAGACGGCCAGGAAGCCCGGAGGGCCCGCGCGTGGGGCCAAGACCATCTCCAGCTCGTGGCGCGCGCGACAGCATCGCTGTCTGACGCGATGTAACAGAAGAGCGGCGCGCTGCCATCAGCGACACAGGGCGATGGGAAATGGACGAGACCTCCTGGAGCCTGGGAGGAGAGAGGAGACACAGGAATGGGTGCGGTGATGCGCAAACCAGCGAGAACGTTTGCCTCTGCCCACCTTGCCTCGCAACAACAAGAAGAATCTCCCCGCCGTGCCACGACCCCGGCCATCAGGGGAGATAGTCTCCACGCCGGCATTCACACAGCAACCAAGTAACTATTCGATCCCAGATGTTTACTACTCTCCCTGCCTCGAGCAGAGGGCCGATCCGAATACAGACAGCGGCTGCGCAGCAAAAGCGCACATACAGGAGCAGGCCAATCAGGGAACCATCCATTGCGCCTGGCCGCGTATCGAACGTGGCACAACTGTTCGGAATTGTTTCCGTGGGATTCGTTGCTATCGTGCCATCCTCGAAACAAGCTGTTTGCTCTGCTGCCGATTCTCAGCTTTCAGCAACGACACGCTTCTGAAGTCCAAGTCTGGAAAGCCGGCTGCTTATTTGTAAGAATGCAAACAGTGCCGCCTATGAATTCAATTTTATCAGAAAGAATGCACATGCGCAGCCCTTACAAATATCTGGGCGACCCCGGAGAACCCACGTGCAAGACAAACACGGTGACGCTGTGGGCAGGGTGTGCCCAGCTCGGGGAACGATTCGAGAGGGATCGACATGCACCCCCCTGCCAGGGGTGTTCCTTGAAAATCCCGCCTCAACTTACGACTGTGGACCTCGCGTCTACTGTCTCTATCAGCCCTGCGATGCAAGTGTGTGGCGCTTGCGTCCAGTCTCGCGTCGAGGTCTCTGTTGCTTGAACTTCGTATTTGCGATGGTGGCCGCAGCCGCAACTCATGACACATGTTCTAGAAGGGCAACACAGCCTCATTACTGATATCATATGGTACTGCTACTTCTGCTGCCACAGCGATTGCGCCTTCAATAACTACTACTTCGCCCCGGTCGACCAAGCTTGGAATAGGCGCGCCCATGAACAAATGCACAGATTGTGGCCGGGAGGCGCAATTCCATCCCAACCAGAAAGTCCTGAATCGTAATGGTGCTCGCCTTGATGATCTTTCCAAATGATGCGCTCTTGGGAATCGAGCTCAACTGCAAGGGGGGCAACACTATCATGGCAGAAATTGAACTGCGGAGTGAAGGGGGATACGATTCGAAGCTGAGAGGGCTGGGTAAACAGCGCACCGTACTGCATGCCAACATGCGCAAGCAAGGCAATCGATACACCACACGCGTCCAGGAAATTACAGCATCATGTCTGTTCGTGCATTAGAAGCATGAAGCATGGGGGGAAACCAGGCACCACCGGGGAAATGGCCACCAGACAGCGCAAAACAACTCAACAGACATGATGTGCGCAGGGTGATCCGCCACCGTGCCTGGTGCAGGCGGAGGCGTGGTAGAATGCCAAGTGCTGTTTGGCAGGTGCTCTGCAATTGTCTAAGGCCCCCGCCACCCATTCTAAGGTCCGTGTTCCTTTTGCTACCAGCCGTTGTAGCGCACGACCTGCTGTGCTTTTCCAGTTCTGCCACCATCGCCTTTTCGGCACAGTCCTCTCAGTTATATACGTGTTATTCCTACGACAGCGCCACCAGGCAGACGCCCCGATGCCTCCAAGACGGCCCAACATCGCTGCAAGACGGGGCAAGGCGTCCCAAGAGAGAGCCCCAAGAGCCTTCCCAAGAGAGCCTCGAGAGGCAACCACTGCTGATCTTCCTGGAATTGTTCTACGTTTTTCGGGTTCTCGATTTTTCGAGCGTCCGACGTCCCATGACGACCCTAGAGGCTCCCAAGACTGCCCCAAGAGACGGCCCGAGAGGCCCCCAAGAGGGCGCCAAGACGGCCCCAGAGGGCCCCAAGCCGGCCCGAGAGGCGCCCCCCGAATGCTCAAGAAGCCCCCAAATGGAGCTCCAAGACGGGATATCCCAGACGGCTCAAGAGGGCCACAAGACGGCCGCACGAAGAGGAACACGAACGCAGAATTCTAGCCCTCTGTCCCAAGAGGCACCCAACAGGCCACCTTGCCGCCTCGAGCACTTGCCACCTAGAATGCCGCACTGACACGGTCGCGGAATTTCCGGAGGCAGCTGGATAATACATGAATGCGAGGCGTCGCCTCGAAGAAAGGAAAACAGCCATGGCACTGCGCCAACACTGCAAAGCAGATCCGCCTACAGACACTAGGGCCCCTCCCCAACGAGATCACCGAGAAAACATTCGGCGCACCACTCCACTGCGCTTTCCCCCTTCTTCGACCTCACGAACGCACGCATTGCAGAGCAGACCCGCCTACAAACACGAGAGCCCCTCCCGGACATGCTCACAGAAACGACTCGACGCACCACCCCCGCTGCGCATGCACTCCCCCCTTCGATCTCACGGGTGCACAGCCGGAACACCGTGTCCGCTGCTCGTCGGGGTTCGGAGTCGTTGTCGGTGCGGGCCGTATCCTGGTATTCTCTCTGGTCCCCAGGGCGGCAAAATTCCCAAAGCCTGTCTCATCGTGGACAGCCCTCGGCTACACGCAAGAGTGACACTGGGTAAGAGTGGCCTTTGGTGAGCGGCTTTGGGGGGGCCGCGGGGGGGCCAAACACGAGCGCGCAAGACGCCACTGCCGCCTCGCGCTCGGCGATCGGGGGAGCCCATGTGGCCCGCACCAAAAGTCACTCCGGCGAAAGGTTTCTGTTACGTCTAAGCGATACCCTCTTTTGGGCACGGGTCAACATGAACGCCGTGTTGGTTCTAAGCGCTGCTTTGGCTTAACAGATGGCGGGTGCTGAAATCCCTGGACCCAGACATGTTGCCATCTCTTGGGGGCGCATATGTTATTTCCTTTTTTCGAAGCACCGCGGGCCCCGTCTCCTCCGTTTGCTCTGGAGCTTTGTTTTTGTTGGCCCCTCGGCCCTAGAGGGGGATTAGAGGGCCACGCTCTTTGTGCCGCCTCCGCAGAGGCGGGGGCGCGTGAGTGTGGATCCGTGGCAGCCCGCGTCTCGACTCGCGCCCCCTTCTAGGATCCATCTCTCGTGGTGAATAGGCATCTCACGCACCGGCTTCGGTTGGTTTCAGCAGACCCTCCACTACGCGTCCTCCTGCAGCAGCGCGCGGGGGTTCATTGGTTGCCCCTCGCCTCATTGTAGGTTACGGTCGGGCCCTCATTGTAGGTTACTTGATAACAATAAGGCCCACCAAAGATCTCATTGCCACTGAGGTCCACTTGGCCGCGGAGAAAGGATAGGCGTTGCACGGCCCACCTCATCGAGTGAGAACTGCGTGAAGTACTGGGCACACAGCGGTAAGACATGTACCCTATTGCTTGGGGAATCACCTTACAAGAGGTACTCACCTTCATATGATCTGTTCAGCCGCGCTTGCTGACCATACTCTCTGACGCGTGAAAAGAAGTGGCAAAGTCAGTGAGGATGCACGTCTGCGAATATCCAGAGCGGCTTTCATCGGCTTTGTCGTGATTATTTGCGGCGAGACTTTTTCTTGCCGTCTGCTGCGGGCTTGCGATTGTCGCGAAAGGCGAGCCGCAGGATCTGCTTGGCAATCTTGGAGCGAGGGCCGTGATCGCGACCGAGCAGCACGCTGACCGACTCCATCCCGCCGTTGTGCGCAGCACCGTCAGCGCGCGCTTGAGATCCACGTGGTGGTTGCACGCCCAGATCCAGCGCACCTGGTCCTCGCCCTCGCTGTGAGCTTGATTTTGAAGCATCTCGTGGCCTTCACCATGAAATCTGGATTCTGAACGTTGGTGCCCCGCCGCCCCAGGACGCTCGCGGCCTCGGCGGCTCATTCGGATGGGGCCCCTGCTCGATTGCCGACATCAGCTTGGCGCGATCGTTGGTCGCGGCCTCGGCGAGGCGGAAGATGGCCATCTTGAACCACGCATCGGGCTTCTTTCCCATGGGGTGGCCAGCGAAGTCCTCGCTCGCCCGAGCCGTCTTCCTTGTCCTGATGTACTTCTGGAAGCCCGACTCCAGCGCAACCTCGATTTTCTGGCCCTCTTGCAAAGTCAGCGTGAAGTTGTCGTCGCGAGCCGCCGGCTGGCGAGCGGCCTCGCGCTGGAGTTGCAGGCGGCGCACCAGGGACTGCAACTTGCAGTTGGCGGGCTCGTCCTTGCTGTCTGGCGCCGTGCCCGCTGGAGCGTCCTCGGCCCCGCGCTTGAGTCCGCTCGAGATCTCGGCAATCGGAGTGAACGTGGCCGGCGGTCGGGAGCGGCGGCGGCGGCGCCGAGGGGCCCGGAGGGTCGGGCACTGCGATCTCGGAGCCTTGAGCCGCCCGCGGCGGCGCAGAACGACATCGATTTCTCTGGGTGTGACGAACGAGCGTGTCCTTTCTGCTAAACTTGAACAGGCATTTCGGGCGCTGCAGGGATCTGAGCTGGTCATCTGCGAGGTCCGCGGGGTCGGCAAACTCCTTGTGGACCGAGAACATGTGATTGACGAGGCCTTTGGGTCCCTGGCGCAATCGGGGGCACATGGGGCACGGGGTCAGCTGGTCGGGGTCGGGGATCGTGCCAACGGCTCTCTTCGCTCACCGTCGGTCTTATAGCTCCGCACTCGTCGAAGGTGGGCTCGCGGAACTTGGCGCAGCCATCGTTGCCATGGAAGGGCGGGGGCAGGGGCAGGGCCCTCAAGGGCGTGAGCATCGCGGGCTTCCTGCCGGGCAGCGGGGGTCAACGTTCCCCAGAGGTGTTGGCGGTCATCGCGGAGGGGTCCCAACAGCGAATTGATTTACTTGTGTCTCGGCCCCTCGAAGTTGAAGCGCCCGAAAACAACGGCCCGAACCGGACGGGGGGGGTCGTGCTGCGGCACTGGAGCTGGGTGCAGGAGCTGGTTCCCTAGGCCCTCATGCGCCTCTGGGCTCAGCGGGGGGCCCTTGGGGCCCTGGGAGCTCGTATTCGCGAGGTCGGAGAACGCTGGCCGAGCAACTCCGACCCGCCAAGCAAGGCGGCGCTCGAGCAGCGCGGAGGCCACCGTCGCCACCCGCGTGAGCTTCCTAATCTCCTCATTGGCAATCTGGTGCACATGTGCTGGCGAGCGGGATAGATAGCGAAGCTTGCGAGATTGCCTACATTCTAATCGATGGAGGTCGCGCCTGCTCACCGTTGCGACCTCGAGGCCATAGAGGAGGGTAGAGCGAATAAGGGGGTACCACAGACGAACGCGCAGCCGAGTGCTGAAATGTCCCTTGAATGCCCGGCGCGCGAGCGGGGCATGAGCTGAATTGCCGTTCTGGATCCTAGGAGGCACCTCCTCCACCATCGAGCTTTCATCTCGTTGTTTAGCTCCAAGGTATTTGACACTGGGAGACGCATGGATCGGGGTAGTCTGCATTTTGATGTCTTTTGCTTGGCTCTGATATTTGATTCTCAATGCTTGCTCATGTTGCCATTCGCTACGATGAGCATTTCCGTCTTGGAACCGTTGACTTTCATCTTGCCTTTCGTGATTTCGGTCTTCAGGAAATCCAAGAATTTTGAGGCGGTCCGGAAGTTTTCGACAATCGTGAAAGCGATCAGGTCGTCGACGAATTTAAAGGCGGCGCGGCGATCTTCCCCTCCCCCTCGAGGACCCCAGAGTCATGCGGATGGCGAAGCTTTTGCAGGGCGGGGTCGAGAGTGACAAGCGCAATGGGGAACTCTGAGAAGGAATGGCCGCGCTCTGGCTTAAGCGTGAGGAGGTCATACACCGCGATGAACAATAAAAACCCTCCGTGCTTCCCTGGCGCACCCCCTTCGGAATGAGCATTTTTTGGCGGGGCGGTTGGTGCGGATGTCCCGGGCGACGTAGCACGTGCCCTCGTGGAGCTCTTCTACACCCAAGCGGACGTGTCGAGGGCGCCCCATATCGCCTCGCGATCAATCAGGTCGAAAGTTATCTCGAGACCGATAAGGACAGAGCATGCCGGGGGCGATGCTAGAACCCAGCTTGGACTTGCGGCCGCGCAGGCGACATCGCTGAATGACTTCAACAACGACTGCGATGGCATCTCGAGCTGAGCGGCCGGCCAGGGCCCCGAATTGGGAGCGGGAGAGCTTTGCCGCCAGCCCGCGGAGCTCGGGCATCACAGTGACGTTCATGAAGACCTTTCCGATGCGGTTGATCAGGTTGACGGCGCGGTCGTGGTCCTTCGCGCTCCGTCTGTCGCCCTTCGGCGTCCTGAGGGAGACGGCCTCGCCGCCCTTGAAGCGCTGGGCGGAATGCCCGAGGGCTTGGCAAGCTTGGAAGATACTATGAAGTGCTGGTGCCGTCTCGTCTGCGCAGGGCGGCTTCCAGAGTTCGATGACTGAGCCGTCGCAAGGCGAGGCGGTGGCGTGAAACCTACTGTTTTGGAAAGCCCCGTTCAAGAAGTACTCGTCGTCAGAGAATATGTTGGAGTCCGTGGTTCCATCCGCGCCGTGCATCCTGAGGACGGGGGCGCTCTTGAAGTTCGGCATTTTGTGGATGGCGGTGGTGACGTCTGCGACGCTGTAGGTGCCGACTCGCGTGTCGTCCCGGGGTAGGAGTCCGGGAGGCCCCCCCATGCCGTTCACGCCGATGATCGTGCCGTCAAGGATTGTGCTCAGACCCTGAGCTCGGACCTCGACCTCCTCCTCGGCATCCATGCACATGCTGCATGTGGCTGGGTTGGTGACGCAACGACTGGTGCCGCTGGCTTAGGAGCCAAGCTCCGGACTACAGAGTGGAGCTTGCGTAGGTTCATGGTTGCGTCCGCTGCCTCAGCTTCACGGGCCATCTCTGCTAGTCGCTGGCGGCGCTCGGCTCGTACAACTTTGGCTGCAGCTTTGGCGGCTTCGTCGAATTCGTGCTGGAGGATGGCCTAGGCGTGGGTGTCGTGGTCGTGGTGTCTAGCCATGCGTCGTTGAATGCTGTGCTTGTGCCCGATCAGTTGGAGGGTCTCGTCTGTGAGCTTGGGTCTGACCACCTTCCTCGGTTGGAACAGGTAATCCGGCGCCGCTGCTTCAATCGCTGTGTGCTCCAGCGCGTTGAAGTAGTAGAACGGGGTCGGATACTGCATGTTGTCGCCAAACACCTCGCTCCACGGTTGGGCCCGATGCCTTTGGTGGAGAAGATCGTGGACAGTAGACCGTAGTGTGGTCACTCGTGGTGCTAGTTCAGCCTGACGGTCCCGCAGGAGGCGAAGGTCGTGGACAAGGGCGTCGCGGTCCCAGCGAGCTGGTTTTGGATCTTGGCTGCGTCGAGCGCGTTGTCCCGCGTAGATGGTTGCGGCCACTGGGCGGTGGTCACGATATCCGCCGAGGCTGACTGGCAGGTCGTAGATCGGGGCTGCCCTGGTGCCGTAGGATCCGTTGAACCGCACGCGTATGTAGTCAATGGTAGTCCAGCCCGTGCCTACGTCGTGCTTCCAGGTGCCGTTCTGGCGGTTGCGCTTCCCGAGCGTGTTGAGGGCCGCCATGTGGAAGGTCAGCAGCAAGTCGAGAAGGCGGGCTCCGTTGGTGTTCGTGGCGGTGTATCTGCGGCGTTGTCCAGCGAAACCCAAATCTGGTAGATGAGGAGACATAGAGGCGTTCGCATCCATGGTCATCACGAAAACAACTCGCTGGGGCAGTTGGGTCAGGGCCGTCCGGCAGGCGTCCCAGGACTTGTGCTGAAGGTCGCGGTGGGCGGCTGCAAATAGGTGTTAGCCGCCTCCTGCTCGAGCGTGGCTGCCTTCGTCGAGTGGGGCGTAGCCGTTCAGAATGTGGATGTCTCTCTCTCGGGGTCCCTTGCGGGTCAGGCGCAGGCCGTGCAATCTGCCGTCCATCCATTTGTGGGAGACACGGAGCTCGGAGAGGGAGAACACATTCATTTCGAAGGCAATGATGCACCCATCGCAATGATGCACCCAATGATGCACCCATGCGGTAGCCCTCGGTGGTCCACGGAATTCCAAGTTCCATTAGAGGACGATGAAAACAAACCGCGGCGACCTTCCTGTCACGTGCCAATCTGAGTAATTCGCCCAGTCGGTCGGCCCTGAGGAGGCTCTCGCAGTTGTAAGTTCAAATCGTGAGAAACTTGTTGTTGCGTTGATCACGGCGCCGCTGGCGACAATAGTACCTGGCGGCGCTAGTGGCCGCTGAGAGAACAGTCTCTGTGTGTCGAGCTGGTGTCGTACCTGAGGGAGGGCTGGTAGAGGAAAATCTCGCTCCTGGAGTCGGGAACTCACGAAGATCAGGGATTAGTGCGGCAGCCGCGGCGCGAATATACTTTTTGCCATGGTACCACACAGACCCGTGCAATCTCAAGGCACGCACCGCCCGTCTAAGGGCCCGTTTGCCACCCCTGTGCTCAAGTTCCCCATCGGTCCCTCCGAACTTGGTCGTCATGCACGATGGGTCCACGACGGTTGAGCGGCCGTCCAGCGCTCACCTCGCCGACCGTCTCGGTATCATTGGCCCTCTCCACCGCGATGCCTGGCAGCAGTGGGCTGCTAGCAGCGCTTGGCGATGCCTATCGCGGCAGGGGAGGAGGGACGGTCGTGTCGGGCTGGGACTTGCGACCCAGCACGCCGCGAGCACGCTCGATGTCTCTCGAGCCGTCGAGGCTTTCTGTTACTTTCGCAAGCTTCCGCCGGCCTTCCGCCAGCTTCCGCCGGCAGAGGCGGCCTCGGTTTACTTCCAGCGCCCTTCGCCGAGGAAGAGTTGTCAACTCCTTCGATCCTCGAAGGCAAGGCCGTTTCTGGAACGTCTCATAGACGGAAACACAAACTCGGAGCGAACCTCCAGCCGAACCGTCACATGTGCAACGCCGCCCCAGGAAAGGCTCTGCAACCTGTCGCTTGCAAGGAATTGCCGTGCAACGTGCCTTTGGCTGCATCGACGTCGCTTACGCTTTGAATGTGGCGATTCTTTGCAACGGAGTCCAGACTTCCGCCCCCCGTGAAAACGAACGGTCGTTGATACGACCGCCCCCCCCGATGCAAAGCCAAGGGCGTCCACGGCGACAGCACAACCGAAAACTGACCCAGCCGACCGCAAATCCAACACAAGCCGAAGACGACAGGCCGCGACCAGTCTAGGAGGGCGCAGCGATGCAACAGCGACACAGTGATCGACCGAACCTGACCGACCAAACGCAACTGACTGTGACGCAGCCAAGCCGAGCGAACCGCATACCCTTAGCACTGTCCCGATGTCGCCCCCGTGCGTCGCACACATGTTTGCTTCTGTCTCTGGAGCACTACTTTGCCAATACGCTGACGAGGAAGGACACCCGAGCCGAAGCATAAACTTCAATAGCCTGGGAGAGCCTCCCTGGACCGTGCTCGAATGCACCTTCGCGGTCGGAAACCTTAGAACGCTGTCCCCAAGAGATCCGTGACTGCCTGTTTTGCGAAGGGGCCTCGCCATCTGGATCTGGTAAGCTCCCCACTCATTGGCCCATGGCTTTGAATGCAACGCTGCACGTGTAGTCTTAGATCGGGCTCGTACCCCTACAGGCGGATTTTGGAAGAAAAATGAAAATAGTCAGAATATTCAAACATAGTCAAAAGATGGTAAAACAAATCGTTTCTTGCCTATTCTTGTGACTATTTTCGAATATCCCCCCTGTAGAGGGACATGCCCGACTGAAGTGTAGTCAACGCGGGCACGGGCCCGAGCTCGAACCTCAAAACCCCCAAAGCCCGACCCGAGCCCGAGCGCGACCGCCCTAGCGCCCGAGCCCGAGGGAAGAGGCGCCCGAAGGCCGCGCGGGCCGCGCGAGGAAGGGGGAATTCGGCGGCGACGATAGGGGCGAATAGCCCAGGGGCGGGCATTACACGTATTCGCCCGAGAGCCTCTCCGAAGACATAGATCATCGGCGCCCCTGATGTATTGCTCTCCCCTGGGCTATTCGCCCCTTATCGTCGCCTCTGAGGATTGGGCCAGGAGGAGGGCTTAGAGGAAGAAGAAGAATACCAAAAACACACAAAAATAAACTTTTGGCGCTCCGCGCGGATCTCTTGGATCTGCGTTGGACCTCCCTCCCCGACTCGCAGAGCGCGCCAGGGGTGGCGCCGGAGGCGCCGCCAAGGGGGTCCAGCGCGGATCCGAGAAATCCGCGCGGACCTCCGGGTTTTGTGTTTATGCAATTTCTCGTTCCTCTGAGGAGGGCTGGGCAAGAAAAGGAGAAGTAACACAAAGCAGACGACGACGGCGACCTTGTGCCCGACGGCAACGACGACGACGCTCCTTTTTGTGGCCTCGATCCGAGCGCCAGGGAAGGACCTCGGAGCATCGAGCCCATTTTTTGAGAGCAAGCTCAGCCACTGCATCCCCTCCTCCTCCTCCTCTTCCTCCTCCTTCTCTTCCTCCTCCTCCTCCTCCTCCTCCTCCTCCTCCTCCTCCTCCTCCTCCTCCTCCCCTTCGAACTACAACAAAGAACATACACATAAACTTTCGGAACTCCGTCCAGATTTTGGGGATCCGCGCTGGACACCTTTGCCTGGCGCGCGGATAGCGCCAGGGGCGGCGCCAGAGACGCGACCATGGGGTTCCAGCGCCGATCCCAAGAAATCCGCTCGGACCGTCGGAACGCTCATGCTTTCTGCTTCGAAGCGCCTCGCACCATCTCCTGGGGAGGACTCAGCTCCAGCCCCGCTCGCAGTCCCTTGGGGCTTTATGTGGGGGAGGGCGGTGCCGAGGTGAGCTGCGGTGGCGCTTGCCGCCTCCGAGATACGGGGGGGGGGGGGGGGCGCATCGGTCTTGCGTTACGCAGCGAGAAAACATGCGTCCCCACGTGAGCGACGAAACGAACCAGGCCTTGCGCGAGATGACGTGGCGACCGACCTTGCGCGGTGGCTTACGCGGGCCGCCAACGTGGCACGCTACCCTGGAAGATAGGGGGCTCACGGGCGACCCTACGCGAGCAACTCGCGCGCGAATGTCGGCGCAATCGACCCGGTTTTCTTCCGTCACTCAGGTGGGGTCAGGCAACTCACCGAAACCTTGACTCACGCATACGCCTCCACCTCTGAACCGCCCGCGCCGGAACCCTCACGCAACAACAAAAACAGATCCGGCACACTTCCGTAAAGGCCCACGCCGTCAAGGGGAGCGAGCCACCCTGGCACGAGGCGAAGCAGATCCACCATCATCAAGCCTCCCAAAACTCATACTGGGCCCAGAACTTGAGAAGTATGGGCTCACGGCGCCGCTGTCGGGAGCATGTCTCCATCAAGATCTGGGGCCAACTTTGGTCCGTGGAGGCTTGGTGGCGATGGGCGTATCGCAGCCTCAGCCTGTGCGTAATCAATCCTGCCCACGTACACCCCGCCAGAAGGATCTGTCTGCACTTCCTGCTGCCAAGAGGGAGAGAAACATGTTACTTCATCAAGAACGGATGAAGAACTAAACGATGTTAACCGATCGTGAACCTTGGTCGAGTGACCTCTCAACCGTATTCTCGGTCTGGCCCCCACCCTCCAAGCACGTTCTACTTTGATGAGGGCATCCGGTGAGATGGCCTTGAAGATCATGGAGCTCAGTCCTCTCGAGCGCCTTCATCCTCTGGGTTAAGGTTACCTTTGTGGGCCTACATCATAGTTCAATGTGGTTCACTCACCCTCTTCTCCTTCTTCTTCTTCTCATCTCAACGTCTTGACGTCTGTAAACACATGTGCCCCAGCGGCGCCCCCCCAAAACCTGGATCACGTTCTTGCCTATGGCTTCCGCTCGGCTGCCGGACCCGCTCCTGCTGCAGGGCGGCTGGAATTGCGACAGACGGGCTGCCAGCTTTCTCACCGCGGATGACAAGGCCGACGCTCTCGAGGGGGTCCATGGACACACACACACAAAGAATTACGCACAAACCCAAGGATTCGCAGCACAAAACAAATCTGGACTCTTGCCTTCCCTCCCCAATTTCCATATTTTCCTATAGTTGTCGACGATTAGTTGTGTCTGTGTGTCTCTTTCCCTCCTGACACCACTACCATCACTCTGTTGATCGCTCGCTCTGCTCACGACAACTGTTGACTTCGACCGATGAAGGTCATACATGAAGGTCAGATTTCATACACGCTCATGGTCAGGGGTCCGAGACTAGAGGATGCGGCGACGATGGCGGGTTACACATCGGAAGAGTGGAGCGAGCTCGACGATGCATTCAGAGCTTGGATGACGGAGCGATGGGTAGCCGTGAACCAGCAGTGGTGGCAGCTCGCACTGGCACGAGCGGCACCGACGTGGCGCACACCCGCCTCCAGCATGATGCTGAGTCAGGCCCCCCTGAAATCCCACCAGCCCTCTGGGCGCAGGTGGTCTAGAGCGTTTCCTTTTCCAGCCTCCTTCCTGTCCTTTCTCGGGAGGTTTACCTCTCCCCCCCTTCCTAGGTCTGGACGGGCTCCCCCGCGATGGGTGAGAGCGTCCAAAATGGCCCAAGATAGCTTCAAGAGGGCTTTAGCTTGCCCAAGATGGCCTCCAAGATCGCCCGAGATACCTCAAGACGGCTCAAGATAGCCTCCAACACGTATCCAAATGGCCTCAAGACGGCCCCAACACGGTTTCTAGTGTCCTCCGAGCCCTCGAAGGACCCCCCCAAGAGGCCCAAATGGGTTCAACACCTAAGGACAACCACTGTGTTGTTGCCTTTTCGTTTTTTCGCTTCCGATGGGTTCTTGGGGCGTCAAGATGGCCCGAAGATGGCCCGAAGATGGCCCCAAGATGGGCCCCACGGCGGCCCCAAGAGCGCCCAAAAGCGCCCCAAGAGCGGTCCGAGAGGGTCCCACGACGCCTCTTTTGGGCATTCGAGGGAGGGGGGCCTAAATTTACTACCCCCCTCAATTTGAGCGAAGAGGTCCAAGACTGCCCCAAGAGGCCTCCCAGACCCCCCCAAAAGAGCTCCAAGAGGGCCCCAAGGCACCCCAAAAGAGCCCCAAGCGAGCCTCAAGAGAGCCCCAAGAGACCCCCAAGAGAGCCCCAAGAGAGCCCCACTCCTCCTTTTCTGTTTTTCCTCCTCCTCCTCCTCCTCCTCCTCCTCCTCCTCCTCCTCCTCCTCCTCCTCCTCCTCCTCCTCCTCCCCCCCTCCTCTTACCCCAAAGATGGCCCCAGGCATCACCAGCACCAGCAGCACCACTTGCTCCAAGATGGCTCCAAGAGGGCAACAGAGCACCACAAGTAACAACAGCAGCATCACCACCACCGCCACCGCCGCCACCACCACCAGCACCAGCAGCCGCACGCGAGTTCAAGATAACCTTCAGTGCGGGGGCATATATCAAGGATGCATATGGGGGTGCGGCTCTCAACTGTGCGACAAGGGCGACGAATGATAGATGCAGTCGCTTGCGCCAGAGACGCTCACCACAGCGAATACCCGGGCGTATCTTGCACTTTTATCCATCTTAAGCTTCGCCGCGGGGAGCTACGTGTGATCATTGTTTCTCATGGCCCAGGTGGATACAGCCACCTGCGCTAGAGACGCTTACCACGGGGAGCACCATGTCGTATCTTGCACCGATTTCAATCTTAAGCTTCAATGCGGGAAGCCATGTGTGATCCTTCTGTTTCTGAGGACGGCCGAGCAACTGCATGCTTCCAGCCGTCCCTGATGTACCAACCCCCCTGCTGATCCTTTCTGGATGGGCTGGTTGGGATACTTTTTTGGTCGGCGGCTCCGAGGCGGCGGACAGGGAGCGGTAGGCGTCGTCTGGGCCAGCTGGCGGGGATACTTTTTTTGATTCGCGGCCCGCAAGGAGAAGTCCAGAGGGCGGAGTGACCGAGGCTGGGGCACAGCGACAGATAATTGGCGCGACATCGCGCAGAGTGCACCTGCAGATAATTAGCGCCGCTGAGCATGTGTCAGCAAAAGAGGGCAACCGAGAAGGCAACAGCTGAAGCCCAGGTGCCACCACGCGGACCCCAAAAGCCGCTGAGCGTGTGCCAGCAGAAAGGGGTCGGGCGGAAACAGGTCGGACCCGCAGGTGGAGCACCGACTGCCAAGCGGAAGCGTGCCAAAACCACTCACTTGCCTCCCAGGGCGTGGGCCGGTGTGTAAGCCACCGAGGGGGTTCGGGCCAATGCCTGGAGGGTGCCAGCCAACCACAGGAGAGGGCGCCCGCGATGGCCGCAGGCACCAAGGCGGCGTGGAGCCTCCGCTCCCAGAAGGCCCAACTGTGGCAGGAGCCAACGTCTAGCACAAGCGTCAGGGCGGTGCCTTTGGCCGACGACCGTGTCCGCCGCGGGCCGGCAAGCGGCCAAACTATGAGTCCAAAACTGCCGACCGCACTGTCTACACGCCCATGTGTAAGGGGGGTCAGAGGTGATAGCCGCTCTTGCGAGCGACGACGTGGAAGTCACTGCACGTTGCCGACTCCGAAGGATGGGGAACATGGAGGGGCCGAGGCCAGCGTCCGATGCGTCCCGGCCCGCACACGGCGCGGGCAAAGTGACTGAGTGGAGCGAGCCGAGAGCGGGAGAAAGCGCCTTGAGCGAACCTTCTCGGAGCACCACGGGCCGCCAACGCGGCCAAACCGACGACGGGACTATTTCAGCCGGCCGTACGGGCTAAAGGCCCACGAGAACGCAGGAACTATCGCGGTGGTGAGGGGTACCTCAACCCCAGGAGGTAACATCAGTCCGCCCCCGTGGCCCACTGCTTCGGTGAAACACGTCCTGTCGCTGGCTGTGTCGACAGGTGTGGCCGCATGGTGGGCACCCAGTGGCCATGGGGCCCACCGCAACTCATCTTCTCGGTGAGCTGGGGTCCAGCGGAAGTCGCTCCCCTGTGGCGACGAGGAAGGGGGGTTGGCAGCCGATAGCCGCAGTCTTGAGTGTAGAAGCAGTGGCGACGAGGAAGGGGGTCAGCAGCCGATAGCCGCAGGACAACAGATAGCACGTGGCGACGAGGGATGGGGAGCGCAGCCGATAGCCGCGGAACTGGAAAGTGAAGCGAGAGGTTGAGGCGAGCGGCCAGAGCCGCAGGACATCGTCTGAGGTGGGACCGTCAAAAGGGAGGACAGTCCCACGGTACACGTGCGCGGCAAGTCTTCCGCGAAGGGGGTAACTCGTTGTCCCAGAAGCCCAACGCCGTGCGCCTTGGCGGCTTTTGGTAGTGTCGGCCCTGCCCTGGTCGGGGGGCCCCTGCCAGGCCAGCTGCCGGGCTACCAGCGCGCGAATTCCCTTCCTCGTTGCCGCTTGTCGGCGTATTGCTCGTCGCTTTTCGGGGCGGTCCTTTTCCCCCTGTTCCCCCACGTCGCTCCCCTCCATGAACTATCATGGTGGTCCCACCCTTCCCAGCGCGGCCTTGAGCGCCATGGGGCTCCAGAGCTGGATGCTCCCGACCAGATGGTCTCCCTGTAGTCGGTGTACGCTGGCGGGGCGGCTGTGCCGGCTCTGGGCTTGCTCCACGGGTGCTGCTGCAAAGCCCCGCTGTGTGTGCTAGAGGACTGGGTCTGTTCGCGGTGGCTTGCCCTGTCGGGTGGGACGGGGTGGGTGGGTACTGTCCTGCTGCTGTCGGACCAAGGGTATGGGTGGCCCTTGCTGTCTTGTCCCTTGGGTGCGCTGGCCCTTGCGCTGCGATGTAGTAGGCTACGATATTTCTCGGTGACCTTTTGCCATTCCACCCGGAGATGGTGGTGCCTCGCCAACTTATAGGCGTCGTAGCCCGCAGCTTCCCACGCCCGCAGGTATTCTTCGCACAGCTCCCTTGTGTTGCTCTTAGGGTCCGAATGGATGTCGACCCAAGGCAGACCTTGCAGGCTGCCTGCCCTGCGGACCAGCCTGTCCACGCCCAGTTGAATGCGCCTCCGAGTGTCTTCTGTAGTCTGGTGACTTTCTCTTGGGCTGGCTCATCCCTCTGGATGTCGGCCTCGTCGATGGACCTCATGTACATGGGGAGCCCTCCCAGGGGGTCGTCTTGATGTGGAGGTGGGGGTGGCTGTGCCTGTGGGCGCGGCCGTCTCTCTGGGCTGCTGTCCTGCCGGGGGCTGGGCGTCGGGCGGGTCTCGTGCGCTGGAGCTGCGAGTTCCGGGATAGTCTCCTGACGGCAGTCTGGCTTGCTCCCTTTCCCTCTTAGTTTCCTGTTGTCACGGACTTCTTCCATGTCCTCTCGGACGCGGGCCGTCGCGTATGGCGTCCAAGTGGCCGCTTCCTCCTTGTCGGGGGGGACTGTCCACAGCACTGTCCGCTTGTGGGAGCCGTCTCTGTCGCTGGGGCCGTTGGTTTCGGTTTCCTCGGCCTGCTGCGGGGGACTGTCGACCATGGAGACGGTCCTCTCTGGATTGTCCTCATCCCAGTCTACCTCGAACGGATTGTCGCCGTTACCGTGGGAGTCCCTGCCAGGGGATGGTTCCTCCTTTATCTCCTTAGTCGCTTTTGTGGCTCCTGGGGGCTGCTGGCGGAGGTCATCGCCAGGGGTGCGGCCGTCCAAGGCTGGTGGGCGTTTTTGCCAGGCAGCGGCGGGGGAGTGGTCTCCGGCGTCGTTGCTGCTCCCGGCGTTACGCTCGCCAGCGAGGAACTCCAGCGTTCCCCCTGCGAGATCGTCCTTCCAGAGGGATAAGAAGCGGTGCAGCGTGTCCAACGGCTGCCGTCGGGGGTCTTGCCCTCTTTGGCAGTCGAGCGCGGCAGAGAAGGAGCGCCAGGCCTCCTGGCACTTCTCATTCCTCCCAACCAGCTGCGCGATGGCATTGGCTGCTGCAGCTCTATGGCCGTCCCACGGAATGTGTGGGGGGTGTCCATTCTTGGGGATCTGGTCCCCGTAGATGGAGTGGAGGAAGCGCAGCAGCTGGTTGTGCGGCCATTCCGATTCATCGCTGTCTTCACCCACTTTGTCTCCATCCCTTTCCCCACCGAGAGTCGACCAACGAATGTATACCTCGCGGTTCCATTCCAGCAGGAACCTCACAAGCTGGTGGGGATACGCGAAGCGTCAAGAATTCTAAAATCTTGTCCGCCAACTTGCGCACCCCCAAGCTCGGGGGCGCGCAAACATGGATTAGCTATCCATGGATTTGGCGCGCGGTCGCCATATCCATGGATCGGGGGAGGTGCCATCTCCAAAATGCGGCCGGTGCGGGCCTCGATCGGCGGCAGAAATCCGCGGTTTCCCAGAGAAGCGGGACCCGTTACTAATCCACGCCACAGTGATCCATGTCTGCGATCGCCTGACAAGCACGCACCTCACAGAGGCTACGACCCAGCCTGGCCTGGCAAGACCCTGACAACGCCGCCGCTCGAAGGGAGCCCCGCAAGAGCGCGCGCGCACGCAGGCCGCCGAACGCGCAACAGAGCCACAGGCGGCACCCGCCGTTGGGCCCTCCCTGAGAACTGTCTTGTGGTGGGGGGCTCAGGGTGAAATCCATGTGGGCTTCTGCACCTCGAAGATCAGTCCGTCCTGTGATTCACCTCTTGCAGACTCAAGCCTCGAAAGTCCGTCGAAACGGCATTTCAGATTTCACCCTTTGCCCTCCACCCGAAGAACATGCTCGGCCTCCCTCCCGCAACACTTTCACATTCTGAATGCTACGCTCCTCTCTCCCCTGACTCCTTCCAGAAGGTGTCCCGCCCTCTCCGCGTATTTTTCACACACGCACACACACGACGGATTTCAAACATTGAATCTCATTGTGTTTTTTGCCATCCGATTGCTTTCGGAGTTTCTGAATTGTGCTCCCGCTGCAGCGAGGCCTCATTTTCGGATCGACCGCTTGTCTGAATCAGACTCCTTTTTCAACGTTATCGCCCCCCTCATTTCCCCTCCTCCGCCTTCCCTTGGTCCTCCTGCTCCTCCCGCTCCTTCCGCTACAGCTCTTGCTTCTGCTGTTCGTCCTCTTCCTCCTCCTCCTCCTCGTCACTGATTGTTCGATTAGTGTTTGCCTCCTCGCTTGGGGTGCGTCCACGTACGTTTCTTGCCCTGGCGTGTTTGCGACTCGTTGCTTGCACGTTCTATGCTGCGTCCTGCGTCCTCCTGTTCCTCCGGCTTCATCCGCCGCCTCCTCCTCTCCCCCCTCCTCCCATGCACGGAACTCCAATTTTCTCATTACGCAAAGCACGATAGGGGTCTTTCCTGGAGTTCCAGGTCCGATATGAGGCACGTCCACGGATGGAGAGCAACCAGTAGCATACAGTCGGGGCGCTGACCTAAGGAACGATAAATAAGGAACGAGGCCCCTTTTTCCCATATATTCAACTCCGATTTTTCATGGAAGAGCTCAGGAAAACCCAAGGAACACTGTGAAGCAACTAAGGAACGCGGAGCCCCTCCCCAACAAAAAGGGTTCCTTCTTCAGGGCCCCGACTGTGGCAGGGGATGGGAGGGAGGGGTAGGACGTCAGACATGGCGCGCACGCACCTGGGCTGCCACTCCTCTTTTTCTCCTTCCTCCGCTCAGCAGCCGAAGGAAGAAGACGAGAGAGGAGGGGAGAGAGGAGGAGGAGGGAAGGGACGACGAGGGAAGGGACGAGCAGGGAAGGGACGAGGGGGAAGGGACGATGAGGAGGGAAGGGACGAGGAATGGACGCAGAGGGCCAGGACGAGGGCGGGAGGAGGAGGAGGAGGAGGAGGAGGAGGAGGAGGAGGAGGAGGAGGAGGAGGAGGAGGAGGAGGAGGAGGAGGAGGAGGAGGAGGAGGAGGAGGAGGAGGAGGAGGAGGAGGAGGAGGAGGAGGAGTGGGCCGATTTGGTGTCACCACCCGGTTTGGGGACTCGTGCGGTTTTTGCGAGGGTGTCCCGAACGCTGGTGGGTCCAGGAGCCACGGAGACCGGCGGTGACCCCGCGTTGCAAAACCCGGCGGTGGCTTTTTGGGGATTCCAGGTCGACACCTGGGATCTCACCACCTGGTGTGGGGGCTCCAAGTATCTGCACGCCTCAAGTCTTACCCCCGTCTTGCCGGGGGCGTCCAATGAGGGGGAGCATTCACGAGGGGTGGCGGGGGGAAGCGAGCCACGGCCAGAGGCATGGGCGCGGACGAGGGATGGGGGGCCAGGGAGACCATTCAAAGAAACAGAGGGGAGATACCATAACATTTGTTGTAACGGTATGACCTATTTGCTTACTTCATGTCATGTGACCGGGATTGCAATTCAAAGTGAAACGAGTATGTGTTCGATTGCGCGTAAGATGCAAAACGGCCATAGCCCTGGCCATGATACGGCCGGGATATGTTGGATAGCTTGTCGCCCCGGCGGCCCAGCGATACCCTTGCGAGCGGATCGCGTGTTGCTTCCCGCCCCGCGGGGCGGGAAGCAGAGAGAACATCGGGACGTTGACGCCTGGGGGATAGCGTGTCGCACCGAGGCGTGGCAGGTCAGAAGCGGCGGAGCGACGAGCTAACCCAAAGTTCCCGGCCGCATCCACCCCACCTGCAGTCAGCGCGCATAAGAATGATTCCTACAGGGGCGTATGGCGGGTGCGTCGGCGACGAGCTGGAATGAGACACGTCTTGCTCAGGCACAAGTGCAGCAAGCAGCGGCAGCTCAATCCACAAGAAAGTGTGCGTCGAAACGTAACGCACGCACCGGCGTAGAGAGAACACATAAGCAAACTCCCATATCAAGATCCGCAATAGGGATGCTCAAGTGCGGTTGTAGGGGAGCGGATGGAAACGACAATTCACAGGCACAGGGCTGTCACGGAGGTCGCGGCCAAACGGCGCCACAGAAAAGGCCGTCGATGTGACTGTGAGCCCTTTCGCCATGCTGACGGCTCGCGGGAGACAGTAGATTGAAAGTTTGTTGGGCCCAACCAGGCCTCGTTAAGCGTTTGGCAGCATCAACGCCCTTAGCTTTGACCCGATGCACTGCGGCGCCGCCTCGAAATATCATCACATGCGCCACCGTGTCGCGGTTGGTCGAGGGAGCTTCGACACGCCGAGCTTGGCCGCTGCGGCCTTGCTGAGGCGGGCCACGCGCGCCGCCTCAGGGTGAAACAGAAGTCGCTCGTCCGAGGCGCCTGCAGCCCCTGCGGGAGCCCAGGGCCTCACCGAGCCACTTGGGGCAGTCGAAGATCACGGCGTCATCGAGGGTTTAGGTTTTGGACGGCTGGACCCTCTCTCCTGGTGCCACGGTCAAGGGCCACCGACGCAAGGCCGCATCTGGCGACGCACCTGGCCTGGCCAGGTCGCCCACTCTTGCGCGAAGCAACTCTCCTGGGCGACACGAGCCCGCAGAGACCGCCTCAACGTACAGGGCAAGGCGCCGCTCCCCGTCGACGGTCAGAGGGGGCGCAAATTTCGGACTCGACCTCGATGGGGAGCGGCATCCGGCGGACTGGCGGGGCCCGCTTTCTGCGCCCCTTGAGGGCCCGCTGCAGCCGAGGGAGACCGCGGACCTCTCCGGGCCGCGAGGTGCCGGGCCGGCCGCGCCCCGTCTTCTCGGACCGCGCGAGCTCGGCGCGGTCTGCCTCCATCTTGTCTATAGGCAGTCGGGCAGGTCAACCTCCAGCGAGTCGTCGCCCTCGGCGGCCTGGCCCTGCTGCCGCGGCCGTTCTCGGAGCAGGCTCTTGAAGTGCGCGGATGGCTGCGGGCCACTTGGCAACGACCGTCGCGAGCTCGCAGGCGCTGAGCTCGCCGCCCAGGGCTCGGCGACCAAGACGCGGTGCCAGCCGCGGCGCGGCAGGAGATGGGCCGAAGCCGGCCCGCGGCGCACGCCAGCCCAACCTCCTCCGCGAGCTCCGCGGGGTGCAGGGTGCAGACCGCGCCGTCGCCCTCGGGGCGCCCGCCGGTGGGGGGCCAACGGCTGCGGAGGCAATCGACGGCGCGGCGGCTGCTTGGCGGGCCGCGCTCCCCTGTGCCGGCCGTCGACGTTCCATGCGGCGGGGGCCTGTCCTCGCATGGCTTCTTGGACAGACGCGAGGGGGCGTCGGCAGGATTGAATTTGCTCGGCAGCCGCGGGGGCGCCGCCCATGAGCCCGTCGCGACGGCGATGGGTGCCGGGCGGCGGACGAGCCGAGGGTGGCCAGAAGAGGCCGCGGGCCCTCTCGAGAATCGAGAAGCAAGGGGCAACTCCGAAAGTGCCCACGGGAGGGAGGTGCCTTTGGTGATGCTGGCGAGGGCCCTGGGCCTCCAGACGCAACTTCTCGCTAACCGCCCTGTCCGCCTCCTTGCCGACCCGCTCCTCGAGCCCGTGCCTTCCTGCCCTCGGGCGCCTCCGAGGGTGCCCCCACGGGGCCCCTCCGAGAGTGTCTCGGGGGAGCCGGCTAGCTCTCGCGCCAGGCGAGCTCCGACGGGGCGCCCCGCCGCGCCCCGAGGACCGCGGGGCTGTCGCGTTTGGCCATGGCGACGGGGCCATCCGACAGTGTGTGGGGGGGGGGGGGGGGGGGGGGGCGTGGGGTGGTGGTAGGGGGGGGGGGGGGGGGGGGGGCATGCCGTCAGCGTTGGACGTGATGATGTCCTCGCTGAACCCAGCTTCCCCGAGCAGCTCGAAGCGCGGAGCCTGGGCGTTGCGGGGTGACGCGCTGAAGCCCGTCGGGGCGGGGCAAGCGCGCAGGGGGGCGCCCCCCCGTCCATCGGCAGGAGGGTGCCACCCGTCGCGACGTAGGCGGGGGGCCCTTCGCCGGGCGCCTCGAGCCCGCGCGCGTTCTCCGCCGAACTCGCCTCATACGAAGTCTACTCCCGCGGCCCCGAAGCTCACGCGCTCGCCGCGCGCGGCAGACGCCCCGCGCTGGCAAGAGCAGGTCTGGATGCCGCCCGCCGCGACGTAGGCGGGCGGCCCTTCGCCGGGCGCCTCGAGCCCGCGCGCATTCTCGGCCGAACTCGCCTCAGATGAAGGAGGACCGACTACGCGCAAGAGTGACCCTGGGTAAGACTGACCTTGGGCGCGCGGCTTTTGGGGGGCCGCGGGGGGGGGGGGGGGGGCAAACCTGGGCGCGCAAGCCGCTGTTCCTGCTTCGTTTCCAGCCACCTGGGGGCCCATCTGTGCAGGTCACTCCGGCGAAAGGTCACTCTTGCGTCTAGTCGAGAGGATGGCGCGACGTGCGGTTGACGGCGCGACAGTCCGGGACGGGCCTTTGACGAGCGCTTGTCTCTTCCACGAAGGACGGTGCGATCTTGCCGCCGGGGGTTCGGCAGATACCTGGGATTCCGCAGTCGTGCGAACTGTTTGAGGTATGCGTGCTGAGGGCGATCGCCCCTCGCAGTTCGGACACCGGCGCGCGCGCCCACGGCTTCGCAGCGGAGGCGGATCTCGGCAGCGTCCGCGTCGGCCATGGCAGTGTCATGATGGGAACTGCGCGCGAGGCTGCAAGGAGCGACGCTGGTCAACAACGACGGGGGCCACCTGGCCCTCCGGCGGAGAAATCCTCGTCGAATCATCGGGCTCAACTGCGCGCGCGCATCTCGCGGCCAGCGTCGACGCCGGCAAACTCACGGGGAGAGGCGTGGTCACTCTGTGCGCGGTCGGGCACCCCCGAAGGGACAACCGAACACAGATGTTGGCGAATCGCCTGGCGCGCTGGGACGCGGCCATCTGCGGCCGCCGTCCGCTCGCGCAGCCTCGAGGCCGAGGGCTCGCCAGGCTCGCGCCCGAAGAGCAGGTTGCGCCCGTCGGCCGCCTCCTGCGCCGGCCACTGGGCGCCGCCCCACCGCCCCCGATGTAGCCGAGCCTCCCTCCCGCTGCCGCAGCCAGGGCGCCCCGGGGCGTCGGGGATAGGAAACAGACCCGGACCGCGCCGATCACGTGAAACCTCTCGCCGTCGATGAGTCCAGAACAAAAACGATCACCATCCCCCATCATTGTCTCGTGGCGGAGGCCGAGGGCTGCGCCTTGGCCTTCGCGGCCGCCCACTGCTGCCCTGGCCTCCCGCGCCTTCCGCTTCCACTTTGAGGGTCGCCGCCTCCCGGGCGAGCTCCGAAGCCCCGCGCGCGCGGGGGGGCGGTGCCGCGTGCGCCGCCCGCTCTCGCGCTGATGCCGTGGAAGTGGTCGGACCTCTCGTGGCTCGGGGCATCGGGTTCCTCGGCCACCGCCTCCTCGCGCAGCGTGGTGCGGCGGGGCAGGAGCTCGGCCCCGACGAGGTTCTGCACGTTGGGCCCGTCCATCCCGGCGAGCAGGTGGGCCGCCCGTTGCAGGATCGAGTGGTCATGGGCCGCCGAGCTGTGAGTTCTGACCCCGCTCTCGCGCCCCCAGTTGTCCGAACAGGCGACGAGGTTCGTCGCGAAGTCGGTGATGGCGGACCCCACCTGCTCGGCGCCCGCGGCTGGGCCCTAGAGCGGCGACAAGGGTCAAACCCTCGTCCTGCCGCAAACACGCCGTCGTCAGGCTGACCGACTCAACAAGCGCACGCTCCATGGACATCCGAAGCAAAATGCGCGGGTCATCGCAGAGGCCGTTGCGCCGCTCGAGCGACCACCGTGCGATGTCCGCCGTTCCACCCCCCGCGAGCACCTCCATGCTAGCGACGCTGCCATCGATCGGGGCAAGGGCACGGCTCCCCGTCACTGAGGCCCCAACAGGCCACGCGAACTCCGTCCCCCCGCCGTGCCCCACGAGCGGCTCCGCGAGCACCCGCGCGCCGCCTGCGAGGGCCAACCGAGCGACCCCAAAAGCGGAGGCCACTGCCAGGACAGACGCCGCCACGGCCGCTGCGCCTCCAGGCGCGCGGGCCGCCTCCCCCAAACGAGGCAGGCCACGATGGGCCGCTCGAAATTGCACACCTGGCTCGCCTCGTCGAGCAGCGCGCTCACCTCCACTGCCCTGAGCTCGGCGAAAAGGTTGAGCACGCTGCCTGGGTCGGGCACGGCGGGCGGCCGCGCATCGAGCGAGGCGGGGAAACAGATGCCCTCCAAGTCCCCGCTGTTGAGGCTGAGCTGTTCGATGCAGCCGCCGAAGTCTGGAGAGACCGCCGCGTACTCATCGTTCCGGCCGAGGCCGCGGACGATCCGCGCGTGGTGTTCCTCCGTGCGGTAGTATGCCATTAGGCACCCAGGCCGCACTGCCGTGGGCCAACAGTGAACCGTTCACTGTAATCATCGCATCTGGTGGCCGTCGTCACCGCTGATCAACACCCACTTGCCCGAGTTCTTCGCGTTCCCAGGCCCTGTTGCGGCCACCGCAGCACTCCCCGAAGAGGACGACAGCAGGCAGATGACTGGATGGGGTTCCGTCCAGCCTTGACTGGGATGCCACAAGGGGCCCGTTCTCGATCCTGGCCACCCGACGAGGAGGGCCGCCCCGCTCGCAACGTCGAGGAAACAGGTCCCCCAGCACGTGTCGCGCCGCCGCTCGACAAGGAGCGGGGCCTCAGTGCTCCGGCTGCCTGGCCAAAACTGCTCCGAGGCTCGGATCGCTTCGGCAGGCACAGTCGCAGCGGCAGTGCGGAGGGCGCTCGCGGATGAACTGTCCGAGCACTGCGCCCGACGCGGCCGCTCCCGAATGATCGAGGAGCGGCTAGTCCATTCGTAAGCCAGAAGGACTGCAGAGCCTGTAACCACACTCCCTCGCGACGCTCAGGCCCATAGAGGGACCAACCACAGGCAAAGCAATTGTAGGATGCACGATGAGGATGCGAGGGCCTTGGGCGGCCATACCGACACTTTTTCGAACGGGGCTGGACAGCAAAAGTTGCCAAGTATGGGCTTGCGGGGCAAGAATGAAAGGGCAACCTTGGACAGTTACTCATCCTTGCTATGCACTTTGAATGGACTGTAATCTTCACCACCCCTCGTGGCCGTCCCCGATCTTGGACGCACCTGGGTGGGGAGTGGGTGGGAAGTCCTTCCACCTGCTCGGGCCGATCGCCGCAGCCTGCGGGCTGCCCCCCCCCACCCCCCTTTCGGGCGCTGGGGGCGGTCCTGTAGAAGGCCGCCCCGCAGGGCACCTGGTAGCCCCTGATGCCTGCGGGACTGGGGCAGGAGGGAGCGATAGTGGACGGGAAGATGAAAAGTAGAGGAGGATGAGGAGGACGGGCTGCTGCTGCTGCTGCTGCTGCTGCAATCTACATCGATGTCCAGAGCAACGGTGGTGAATTGAGTAATTGTGGGCACCGCGAAGCCTGGGTTCACTGCTTTGCCAATGGCCGTTCATCTCATCCAGGAGCGCAAGGCCTGGCACCTCCGCACCGAGCGCACCGGGGGGTCCCTGCACTGCATGGCGAAACCTGTCATCCTCTTGAGTTCGCAGTGGAAGGGCCTCAAGCCTCCCTTCCCAGGTGAGGAGGAGGCGAATGAGGAGGAGGAGGAGGAGCAGGAGGAGGAGGAGGAGGAGGAGCAGAAGGAGGAGGAAAACCCGACCTCCCGTCCTCCATCCCGTCCTCGTCGGTCCACGCTGCGGGAGGCGCCCCCTTCAGTGACGAGCGCCCAGCGCCCGGTGGGCGTGCCACTCATGTTCGACCCGTTGTGTGAGGGATCCACCTCCATCCTTCTGGCCAGAGGGAGGGCGAAGACGCAGGACGATCACATGCAGGGCGGCGTGCAACGATAGTCCCGTTGAGAGACGGGCCTGCCCTCCATCCATGCGAGCGTGGCATCATGTCAAAAACTCGGCTTCTAAGACTAGCGTCAGTCACGCGCGAGACCTCCCTCTTGAAAGAGAAACGCCCTCCACCCGTGTAGCTGCTACACAGTCTGAGACTTCGGGCCATCGAACTCGACGAATACCCAACCGATATTCGCATTTTAAGAATGTACTGGCCTGTGCCCTTACATGTGTGAGAACATGTGCTGGAACCTTTGAAATCGAATGTGCACAGTGCTTGAGCGAGAATCGCATTTGGAAAAATAGCCGCCCGTGTGGCTATTGAAGTTTTCAGCTTCGTGATGGGTAGCTGTAGCGAGGTCCCAAGCGGAACGCCTGTCCCAGTCTGCGGACACGCCTGGTGGTGCGAAAGGGGGGAATCGCTTGTAATGAAACTCAATGGAGGACACGACAGAGGAGGCGGGGGAGGCAGGGGAGGGGCAGGAGGGGTCGGAGAAACAAAAGATGGAGGCATTGCAGGTGGAGTGCAGGGGCGGCGAGGAGGAGGAGGGGAGGAGGAGGAGAAGAAGAGCGCACGAGAGCGGGAACAGATCGCTCCGAAATCGCCGTGAGCATCCTAACTCAGTCCGTGAATCGCGCAAACTCGATCAATTAGATGACCGTGACGGTCTTGCAGGAGGCACGTCCACCTCTAAAAACTACCGTTCTGGCTGAGACCCCCAACGATTTCGTAGAGGAGAGACGCGTGCCTGCAGAAAGCTAGCGTTCTAGCTGAGACGTCCCACGGCTCCAGTCCGCACGGGCCTACGTCCCTTGCAGAATACGCTGCCCGTGTGCTGAGTCTGTTTTGGAAACGCCCTGGGCGTTTCTTTATCGTTTCCAGCTTTTGTGCCTTGTGAACCAACAGCGGGCACCTGGAAACGATAACAAAAACTGGCCCGGGAAACTTTCAAGCAACGTTTGCGCGCGATCACGCGGAAACTATTTCAAACCGAGTCGGCGCAAGCTGGAAACGGTGAGGAAACGACCCCCTGGGAGGAAGGTGGCGGCTACGGCGGGCAGGAGGTGCAGCAGAGAAGCTGTTCGGAGAGAGTGTCGCGCTCGTATCGTGCGTCACCTGTCGGTCACTGTCCGACCTACCAGACAGCGTTGAACACGTGTTGGAAACGTGGTGTAAACGGTCTCAACCAAGCAACTTCGACCCTTGGCCCAGGGGCAGCGAAAACACTGAAGATGTCGCCGCCGCCGCTGAGGCTGCCGTTACGACGCCGACGCTGCCGTTATGACACCGACGATGTCTCCAGCTCTTACGCGCGCGGGATCGGACAGCGATCGACAGGGCAACGCACGATAAGAGCTCAGAGAAGCCTTTTGGAGAGAGCGTGTCGAACTCTTATCGTGCGCTGCATGTTATTACCGGATAGATACAACACAGCACGTTGCGAGGCAGACCTGGGAACGATGAAAAAACGAAGCTGGAAACGACAGCTGGAAACTACAAAAACGGTCCCTTGGATTGACGTTGGAAACGATCAAGAAACGCATCGCCGCGGAGACCTGGAACCGACAAAGAAACGAGAGCCAGAAACTATTGAAAAAACGTGCTTTTGACTGAAAGTTGGAAACTGTAGAAAACAACGCCCAAGGCGTTTCCAAGGCACGCTAAGCCCACGTGTCCCCTAAATCCCCAGAATACAGGCTGGCAAACCTGGGGACCGCAACAAACGAGAACATCCCACACGTTGGAAACCATCCGCCTTCAATCCGTGTACCTGTTGGGAAATGTTGAATCCATATGCGCGGCCTCTTGGGCGATAACTACAGATTGGAAGCTGCTCGCCCCCCTCCCGTGTACCACGTAGAAGCTGTAAACTCCTGGAAAACACACGGTAGACAAGTCTCAGAGGAGACGCCCGACCAGGCCCATGGACACGTCTAGTGGTGCGAAAAGTGGAGGATTTCTCGACGGACGAGAGATGGAGAAGGAGAAGGTGCTGGATGAATAGGGGCATCAGCAGGAGGAGGAGGAGGAGCACGGTGATGAAAGGAGGAGGAGGAGCAGCAGTAGCAGCAGCATGAGCAGGAACAGGAGGAGCAGGAGGACCAGGGGAAGGCAGAGAAGGGGCGTCACCTACGATATGCGAATTGCATCCAATAGTGCGGCCCGCGCTGGGGCGAGAGCGCAAATCTGAACATCGTCAGCAGAGCGTCGATCCTGTAACGCGGTCGACATTGCAACGGGAACAATTATTGTAAGAATTTGTCCGAATACGATCGGATCCCAAACGGTCATATCGGAGTCTGGGTGGTGAGATCGAAGTGGGACGGGGTCCCCTAACCAAGTAATCAATTTCGATTCCGGCTCGTGTAATGTGTGACGTGAGTGCGAGCGAGGCGATGCTGCGCGAAGGCGAGAAAGACAGAGAAGTATAGTCTGGCCTTGATAAGGAATAATGTCGTCATCTGTTGCTTCCCACTGGCTTTCGGCGAGTTCCGGCTTGTCCCGCAATTGTCCCGTGCTTGTCCAATGGTCCTTCTGTGGTGGTTCTATGGTGTCCCGTGGTTATCCCGTGGTGGTGCCGCGGACCAGTAGATAGTCTGATCGGTAGATAGTGAGATCCACAGATGTATGTACACAAAAGGAATGCAAAGCTAGCTCGATAGAGGGATAATACGGCCGAAACGAATCACATCGACAGACCGATAGTGATACCGATGAAGCGGGCCATACTGGGGTCGCCAGGTACAGGGATCAAATAATACCTCGGTAGCGTGAGCGTATGGTGAGCAATGGCATGACTCCATCTATGTATATGTGGATGGACATGTATATGTACACATACGTGTACGTGTATGCGTTGTTGTATATATAAATACCTACATATTTTTTATAACCATACGCATAGATGTGTATGTATGTTTATGCGGAAGCATCTCAAAACATATACATCTACATGTATGTGTAGATATGTGTTATGTGTCCGCTCCAGTGCCCCGAGGCACGGAGTGGAGTGCTCCCAGTGCTTACAGAATTCTCTGTGCTCTGTATCCTTTATTGGAATACTTTACCGAGGGGCAAAGAACTCCGAATCTCGTACGTTCCTGGTGGTCCCGCGCTTTCTCGGGCTTACTCCCATAACTTGCCTAGAGGCCAGGGGACCCAACGGACGGGCCAACAGGGCCCAAGAAGTGCCCAAGAGGCCCAAGAGGCATCCAACACCGCCCGACAGCGCCCCAAGACGCCAACAGTGGCACCAAGACGGCCCAAGAGGTCACCAAGACGCCTCAAAAGGGCTCGAAGGGCCCCGAGATGTCAAAACCAATGATTATCCGCCGGTTTGTGAAGGATGTTAGTGGTCTTGCCTTTCTGGCTTTCGACGCCCCAAATCGGCGACACAGGCCCGCAAGAGCGCCCGAAGACGGCCCAAGAGACCCCGAAGACCACCCCAAGACAGATGGCCCCAAGACGGCCCAAGCGGTCCTCAAGACGACCCAATAGAGCTCCACCGGGAGCCCAAGAGAGGCCTCAGAAGGGCAGCCCGAGCCTACATGTCAAGCCCTTCTCCCCAAGATGGCCCCCGAAACCGCCAGCAGTCCCCCAAGCGGCTCACCACGAGCTCCAGGAGGCCCCCAAGAGATCCAAATTATGTTCCATGAGCCCCACGAGACACCCGAGGGGCCCTCAAAACGGCCCAAAACCGAATCCGAGAGGCTTCGGGAGGCTTCCACAAAATGCCCAAATGCAGCCCAAAGCCCTCTGACCTACAACCTGGTGGCGGGATGGGCCGAAAGCCGTAACATATCCGCCACTCCTTGTGGTCTTGCCATAGAGGTGCACGAAGTGCTGGATGTTCAGTAGCGTTTGGTTCGTAGTAGCTCAGAAGATCCCGCCGGCATCGGGAACACCGTATCAATGGCGTGTGCCGTTGGCCTCCCCCCCTAAGATGGCCCCGGTATGGCCTCGTAGACGGTCAAGATGGCTTCCGAAATGGCCAACATGGCCGTGAAGGAACTCAAAAAGGCTGCAAGATGTCTCCAAGACGGCCCAACATGCACTCGAGACGGCTGAAAATGGTCCCGAAGCTGGCCGAAGACAGCATAAGACAGCCTATGAGGCCTCCAAAACGGCCCGGAAGGCCTCCGACTCGACCTCCAGGAAGGCCCGTAGAGGCCAACATCACTGATGTCCCTTCCGATTATGATAGCTTGTAGCGTTTGCTCATTTTCGGCTTTCCGACGGCCCACAGCGGCCCCAGAGGCCACCGAGATGGCCCCCAAAACGCCCAAGAGGCTTCTGACCCTTCTCGCGGCCCAGGAGGCCCCACAGACGGCCCCAAGATGGCCCCAATACGGTCGACGTGGGATCGAAGCCCCCAAGATGGCCCACAAGTCGGCCCAGAGACGCCTCCAAAACGGCTTCCGACTGCGTCAGACGGGCCAAGAACGCCATCAAATTCGGACGCCCGAAATGGGTACGGAAAGAATGGGTACAATGCCCAACAACAAATTTTGCCCCAAACCAACAGCGGCCGCTGTTGGGCAAGCGACCTTCTGTTTCAAATGGGCACAGGCCGCGGCGGCGCGGACAGCGAGTCCTGTTCAAAATGAGCAGGAACTGCTGTTGAGCATTGTACCCATTCTTTCCGTGCCCATCCCGTTCGTGCAGATCAAACGGCCGAGGAACCTCTCAAGGAGCTTCCAAAATGCTCCCAAAAGGCCCACGGAAGTCTCCAAGAGGCCTCCAAAAGGCTCCCAGGAGGTGCCCAGGAGACCCCCGGAGTGCCCCAACAACTCCCCAGAGTCTTTCTCCTCCTCCTGAAGCAATGAGGCAATGACGGCAATTGAGTTCTCCGACGCTGCTGCTTCCCCCAAGGAAGCCCGGTCGGGCCCCCCTGGGGGGATTTGCCAAAACGCAAAACTAGGGGCCGAGGCCCCGCGTGGCAGGAGGAGGGGAAGGGGGAGGAGCATCAAACATCAGAACATCACATCGCTACCTCAGGAGAAACGGAAAAGCGTTAGGCTGAGGCAGCGTACCGGCGTGTGGCGGCGCGTGGCGGATAAGGGCCCTGGGGCCCGTCTTGGGCCCTCCCTCCTGCGGGTCGCGTGCCCCTCCTGGGCCACCGCCCTGGAGGGCGCCCTGGGCCCCCCTCGTAGGGGTTCCCGCTTGCGCTGAAGATGGAGCGGGGGCCGGCGTGGAAGTGGGCGCGCTGAGTGAGCGTGAGAAAGTCAAAGCTAGCAGCGACTGCGGGAGGAGGCTGAGGTGGGTGAGCCCAAAAAGGTAGAAGGAAGTAGACAATTCCGCGGGACCCACAGTGGGGTGCCGCTTGCAGCGGGGAAGAGCCCAAGGGTCTCTCCCTCTGCCCATAAGAACCCCGCACAAGAGGTCCAGACGTCGACGGCGGGACCCCTCGCCTGCAAGCAGGCGGAAGGTTCCCAGCACGTCCGCCTTTTGGCCGCCTTCGGGGTTTCCTCCAGGCTTGAAAGAAGTCTGGGCCCTCCCCAAATGGCCGCGCGGTGCAGCGCCGGCCACTCTCGACAATGTAGATGGCAAAAAGGCCTCACCCCCTGCAAATAGGAAGCCCTCCGAAGCAGCCTCCATCCGCATGACTGGTACCCTCCCCCGCGGAGGCAGGAGTAGGGTACCCAGATCATGGGAGTGATGCCTGCCTGGGGGGGGCTCCACCGTGCGTGGGGGTGGTTTCTGCCATTTGTAGCGGCGGCGCGGGCGCGGCTTGCTTTAGTTAGCAGGCGGCGGGCGACCACCGCTGCAGTGAACAGACTGTGGGGGTGCCCAAATGGCGGAGGTGGAGGCGGGGTGGAAGTGCCCTGATGGTCGCAGCTGCTGTAGACCGCAACGGCCGAGGTAGAGGTGCGATGATGGCCGCTGCCATGTGGCTAGCGAACGCGGCCGGCCTGGCGCCAGGACGGCCCGCGGCGAGTCAGGGCCCCCTCCCTCCCTCCCGCGAGCGCCCCGCGCCCCGCCCCAAGAGGGAGGGCGAAGAGAAGGTTAGCTGGGCGCGGTGCGGGGAGATGGGACTGCGAGGAGAAGAGCCAGGAGGTAGGGGAAGGTTGGGGGTTGGTGAGGACCTGCGGCTAATGTGCAAACGAACAATAATGATCGGTGTCGCGACCGACGTCCATGACAGGCTGCCGGTGCCACTGGTGTTCATGCTGTAGAGTACTGCCAAGGCAAGCTGTACATACGCAAGACATGTAGATTCCCATGCCACCAGATGTGCTGCTTCCGTCTTTACGGCGAGTGCGCTCATGTCGGATCGAGGATAATGTAGAGGTGGGTTTGGGTATGTAGCAGCTGGTGGTGATGTTAGCATAAAGCAAATGTATCGCGTGGGGAGTTCCACGGGTCGGGCCTGTAGAGTGGGGGGGCATCCTGGTCCGTCTCCTGCTGGTCGCCCTGGTGGATGATGCTGTAGCGTCCGTCTGAGGGCGATGTCGCGGTCGCCCCTGAATTCCACGTGTCGGGCCCGTTGAGTAGCAGAGTGTCCTTGTCCGTCTCCTGCTGGTTGACCCGGTGGATGATGCTGCGGCGCCCGTCTGAGGGCAGCGTCGTCCCCGGCTTGCTTTCGCCTGTGTTGGGAGCGCCCCATTCGGTGCACTGGTCCGTGGTCATGCTGCGGATCGCTGCAGCCGTGTTGCTGTCGCCGATGGCGTGCTGCTGCGTCTGGCGTGGTGCGTAGTGGTCAGCGGTGCCGGTCGCTGCCGCTTTGCCCGTCGGGTCCGCGGTCGCTGGAAACAGGCTGGCCTTGTTCGCCTGCTCGTCTGCAGTCAATCCTAAAGCCGATGACCGTCGGTCCAGGTGTCCGGGTTGTTGTAGCACGGTCCCGATGTCAGGGCCAGTCGGCGGCAGTAGGTCGCATGCAGTCAGTGGGTCTAGTATCGGCTGCCGATTCCGGTGATCCTGTGCCTCGTTCTCTGGCAAAGGGGCCTGGTTGGTAATGAGCTCGGCCATCTTGACCATTGTTTCGATTGCAATTCCCATCCGTAGGTCGGTGACGAGGAATGGTCTCTGGGTGCGCGTGGGATTATGTCGTATTGATACCTGATGTCCTGTAGTGAAGGTTGGGTCCAAGCGTGGGTCTTCTGGTGGATGCAGTCGAACACGTCAGCTCGGTGCATGGTCCGGCCCTGCACCAACCTTGGCATGTTGTCTTGCTGGAGCTCGGGCGCCGCTGATGGTGCGCCGTCGTGATGTCCGTGCGATGTCGCGAAAAGTCATTTTTTGTTGAACAAAGGATGTTGGAAGTTGTCTGGTGCGCGAAGGTGATCTTCGGGCCGAGGTTGAAGATCTGTAGTCGACCGCGGCGCTGCATGGTTCAATGGCGTTGCCAAGCTGCCAGTTTTGTGCTTGGTCGACTGCTGTTTGCATGACAAGCTGCTCCATGGCGGATTGCGTTGCTCTGGTGTCGGGCTATGTGGCAGTATCCGGTTTCTTTAGCCATATGTCTGCGTCGCTTGGACTGGGCAAGGAAGGGTGTCTGTGAGGATTTGCGCGTGGTCTTGTGTTGGCCTGGATGCTTTTGTCTCTGCATTGGTTTACCTCCGCGTCGTCGGTTGGCGAGATAGCCTCCCCTCCGGTGAGGCGTGCGATAGCCCCTGGTAGACGCAGCTCGGGGCTACTTGAAAGAATGCCTATGCAGGAGCATGGCCCAAGTTACGTGGGCCGCATAGTTGGCCGGCTGCTCCCAAACAATCGAGGTCACTGTCGTGGGTGGTGCTATATTGTGGTATACAATCAGGGCGTTGACCTAAGGAACCCTACATAAGGAACGAGGCTCCTTTTCTCCATGGGTTACATTTCGATTTCCCGTCGAAAACCTAAGGAAAACTGGAGGCAAGCTGTGAAACACGTAAAGAACACGGAGCCCCTCCCCAACGAAAAGGGTTCCTTCTTCAGCGACCCGACTGTACGCGGCTACGTGATTACCTGAAGTGTCGGCGATCCACGCAGACCGTGCTGCGCTTGTCTTCGAAGTGCGGGCCCAGTGGTGCGTAAAGGCCGCGTAGCTGTCCTCAAGACAGTCGGGGCGCTGACCTAAGGAACCCTAAATAAGGAACGAGGCCCCTTTTCTCCAGAAGTTGAACTTCGATTTCCCTTCGAAAACCTAAGGGAAACGTGGGGCAAACTGTGAAACAATTAAGGAACACGGAGCCCTCACCCAACGAAAAGAGTCTCTTCTTCAGGGCCCCGGCTGTAAGCCAATCGCCAGCTGTTCGCATTGTCATCCATCGGTATCATACAACTTCAGGCAACAAGACTACTGACATCCTCTTGCGCTTCATGGGATGTACATTTGCGGCCGCGCTGCGCCAAGTTCCACCCTCCTATCGCCCCAGTGAGCGTGGATCTGCAGCATGGCCGTGGTTACATCTGCATCGGTTGGGTTTGGCGAGTATATCTTACTCCGACCGCCAGCAGGCTCGTCGGTTCGCGGGCGATGTGTTACAGCATGCTCTGGTCAAAGAACACCATTCGTACGTTGGTTCGGAGCAAGAGATGTTGGATCTCAGGCAGCAGCCACGTGCTCGGTACCTGCCTGCTGTCATGCACTGTCTCTGGGTGCTCCATGATGGCGGCTATTCCAATTGCGTACGTGACGCACATCGTGAGGATTGTAATGCGTTGAAGCTGGTTGCCGATGTCGATTGGTTGCTCTCCTCTTCCTTCGAGTAACCTAGTCCCCATGGTGGATCTCGACTCCGTGGAGGTCGTGGCTTGCACTTCGCATCTGGGATGTCGCGTGTCCTTGCTGCAATCCAGGTCTCGCATGGTGGGTCTGCCACGATAACGGCCATTATTCCATTCCTCATTCGGTTGATCTAGAAGTCGGTTGTTTCTCATTTGGTCAGGTCGCCAGCCTTTTCGTCGTTGGCGATGTCGACCGAGAGGGTGCAGCTGTGAATTGCAGCCCGTGGTACGAAGTGTTCCATCCACTCCTGAAGGTCCCCTTCTCGTCGGTGGCCACTGTTAAAATGCAGGACGAAGCGGACGTGTCCTCCAATGGGTCGTGGCATTGCTGGGAATTCACCGCCCATGCCCACCCGACCGCATTATCGCCCGAAGGGTGGTCCCCTTGGCACCATGCCTTGACATCCCGCGTGCGACAGGCCGTGCGCGGGAACGGCGGCCCCCCACGACTGGAGAGCACCAGGGGAGAGAGGAGAGCAGCATGCAGATTCGGAAGGAGGGGCGGGAGGAGAGAGGGGCAGGCGGGGAGGAGGGGGAGGATGAGGAGGGGTGCTCGGAGGTGATGGGGGGGGCAGAGGGAGAGGGAAGAGAGACGGGGAGGCGGGGGAAACGGAGGAGGATGAGGAGCGGTGCGAGGAGGAGGAGGAGGAGGAGGAGGAGGAGGAGGAGGCGGAGGCGGAGGAGGAGGCGGAGGAGGAGAGGAAGGAGGAGGAGGGGGCAGATGCCCTTCTCGGCACGTCTCGGTCGAAGGCCCTTGCTAGCCCTCCGTGGCGTAGCCAATGGCGGGCGAGCCCGGCGCAGGTTGCCGTCACAGTCCGACCCCGCCAACACTGCGGCACCACACGTGGGCTTTTCTTCTCTTAACCTCAGCTGCGCGCGTCACCACGACCGGGCGGCATCGGCCCACGACAGCAAGGCACACTACGATCTACAATGAAGCCATCCATGCCATGACGCATCCGTGTCGGATCACGTGCAGCTAACACTGGGGACGTAAGGGTGCCGGGAGGAGGACGCAAACGAAGTGCACCGCCCTAGCCCATCACCCTGATCCGGACCCTGCTTTTTACAGTAACAAAGAACGGCGTTGGACCTCCCCAGAATAACAGGCCCTGTCCAGAAGCCCCCCACCTCACCCCAGTGGTCCCGTGCCGCGGCCCCGTGCAGAACGCACCTTTCCGTTTCCGGTCGGCCGAGATGGCCTGCAGGATGGCCTCCAAGCTCGCCCAAGCTTCTCGGGATGGCCTCAAGATAGCGCCAAGACCACCTCGAAGACAGCCAGAGTGATCCGAGAACGCCCCATGGCGGCCCGAAATTGCCCCCAGACAGATCTGGGAGCCCCTCATTAATATGGCCTAAGATGGCTCAAAACAAAAGGCCCCCAATGCTCGCCGAGAGGGCCCAATAGAACCCCCCTAGAGACCCCCAATGATCAAACTAATATAGCCCGCCAGTGAATGTCTAAAGTTTTGTTGTCCTCAGAACTTTCAAGGCTGCCCACGAGACCCGCAAGACGGCTCCGATGATTGAACCCAAAACCCTAAGACGGAGAAATGCGGCCCCGAGACGGCCCTGAGGCGTTCCAAGAGGACCTGCGGATCGACTCAAAACGCCACACGCGAGAGGCCCTTGACGGCCCAAGCGGGCTTCAAGAGGGCTCCAAGACGGCCCAAGGAAACGCCCACGAGGGACCCATGATGTGCCCAAGAACGCCCATGCGGGCCTCTGAGCCTGACATGTTGCGGGGAATCGGAATTTCCTGGGAACTAACCAAACCCACAAGACTCCCTGACATGTGTTGTTGACTGAGTTGAACAGCGTGGGAGTCCTCCTGGGGTCCTCTTCCATGCGCGGGGGATAGAAGGGGCCGTACTCAGTTCTGGGGGCAACTTGTTGGGGGGAAGTCGGGGGAATGCACCAGGGTGCAACGAGAGATGTGCATGAGAGATGTGTGACGCGAGTGCGCAGATCATGCACCCTCTCTCCAACCTGCCGAAGGGTAGCCTTCGTCGACCTTCTCGTGCAGTGCCGCCACTGCGTCCTGGCAGTGTCAACGATCGCAGCTGGGTGGAGACGAGAGATGCTATGAGAACTGTTGAAATGTCGCGCAGGGAAGCCGAGGTACAGAAATGTTCGCTAGGATCCTACGCACATACAGAGCTGGAATGGATGATGCAACCGGCAGCTTTGGCAACAACAATGATGTTGTGCACGTTGTGCGCACGAGTTGGCCACAGGGGCTGGGCCGGACTGGGCAGTTGGGCTGAGTAGGGCTTCGAGCAAACAAGCCGTTTCATCAACCTGAAAGCTGGGACACAACCTGCAACCATCTTGTAATTGGCCGAAGGAAGAAGCATAGCTCCTCGCAGTTCGACTTATCCTTCTTGGTCGTGTACAGGGTGACGACGGCCGCGGGTATTAAGTTCCATCCCCTCCACTCCCCCGCCTGCTAAAACGTCAACCGCACGGGATGTTCAAACTCACTTGTTCCACGTACTCGCTCGCTGCAATGCTTCGTTGCTACTTTTGGGTCGCGCACTAGTCTTGCTCTGCCACCCAACTTGTGATCCCCGTCTGGCGGACTTTGCTTATGTTCGAGCTGGGCGTTCCGGGCCCGAATGTACACAGTCTTGTACGAGAGGCGGCGTGCATGCGCATCGGTATCCGCAGCCACTGCTGGCCAACGCTACCTCGGCTGCTACCTCGGCTCGAGGGGTGGCCTGTGCGGCCAGGGGCCTTGGAACCCCGTGGTGGCCCCTTCCGATGCCCGCCGAGGTATGCCTTGCGGAGTCCCTGTGCGCAAACTTGTAATGGCCAAACATCAGGCATTGTTTGAGCGGCCCCGATCGATCGCCCCTTTCTAAGGGGCTTCGGGAAAACAATCTGAATCAAAATACTCGGATGTCAGAGAATCAGAAATTAATTTCTGATTCTGGTATCCTTCAAATCTGATTCAATTGCCGGGAAGTTACTGGGAAGTTGCCGGGCACAGAAATAAACGTCGTGGAAGTCACACGCGGGCCGCACGTTTTGCCCTTCATGGAAGTTCCCGGGGAGTTCCCGGGGAGTTGCCGGCGCAGAAATAAGGATACATGAATTTCTGAATTTCTGAAGGTGGGATTTTTGAATTCTTTTTTTTGTTTCTTTTTCAACTTAGAAGAGAGGGCCTCGGGGTGATGCGTCGGGGCCGTTCAAGGCATGGTAGGCGGAGATAGTACGTTCGGAGTCTGAGGCCAGTCAAATAACAAAGAATGTTGCACTAGTGCCTCACACCAACTGATGCTCTGAGAGCATGTGGCAAGCCTGCGGTACTATCATTTTGTTGAACATGCACTGAGCCAACTCATGATACATCGAGGTTCTGCTTCGCTACATCGAAGCTATTGAGCGTTCTCAACTGATGCACATAGAACCAAGTGGTCGTGGCTGCATCAAGTTAAGCTGACCTTCGCATATCTATCTATAAACATGCAAATGCAGACACATACGATATCGACACACCATCGTCCCCGCAGTTGCGGAAAAGAGTGAAGTGGTGGGGTGGAGTCGTTCGTCGGCAGTCTGCGATGCTCGCATTACGATTTCAAGAAGCCTGCCGCAGGCGCCGAACAACGTGGGTAGGTCGCGGGCGGGTCGCGGGTGGGTGGCGGGTGGGTCGCAGGCGGGTCGCGGGTGGTCGCGGAAGGCCGCGGGCCGGGAGAACGACAACAACAAACAAGGACACTCCGCACTGCGGCAGCCCACTTCAGCCACGCACCACGGGACAATGTAAGACCGTTTGGCCACTCCACCCCGATATCTCTATGTGTGCATTCGATCGGGCGTTGGCAGGACTGGGTTTAGCGGGACCTGGTTTCGTGATGTGTACTGGGGGACGCCCCCCCCCGCCCCGATCCACTAACCGGAACTGCCGTCACCCGAAAAATCGGCAGACCTGGTTTGGTGATTCTAGCAAATGTAGAGGCTCAGGGGCCCTACTACTAACCGGGTCCGCTTGCCCGGGGTCTTGGCTATACCCGATTCGAATGTGATTTTGTTGCGTGCTGTACCTGGCCAAACGAAACTGAGTAAAAGCAACCCGGCGGGGTGCGCAGCACCTGTGCAGCCGATTGCCCCCCGCATCTCGTTGCCGGCCTCGACGACCCGCGTTATAACGCTTCATGGCCCGAGGCATGCGCGCGGCCAGCGGGGAGGGGCCAGGGGACGCAGTGAAAGGATACGAGGGGGCCATGCGATCCACCCCCCACCCATATGAGTACCGTTTAGCCGATCCCCATCCCCAGCGGCGTGGCCTGGGCCCCACTGACCGACTTATCTCCCCAGATGGGGATATAGGTCGTTCCCTCCGGGTTTCGAGGGGTGTATCCCCAACTGGGTTGGTAATTTGGTGGGGGTCTCGAAGGGGATGGGGATGGGGATGGGGATTGGTAAAACGATATCGGCCCCAGTCCCCCCCGAAGATCTCACGCCTTGCTTCTTTCAAGGCGGGGCCCCCATCAGCCCCGACCACTTCCCCAAAGCCGTTGTATCCGGAAGCGTTTGTGTTGACGGTCCAGGGGCCTGGCGAGGGCCCCCCGGAGGCCGAACATGCATGACAACTGGAGTCTCGAGGGGTCTCAGGGTCCCGCCCCGCCTTCCACGCCCCGAGTCCTCCCCCCGGGACCCGAGGGGCTTGGTCACAACTCGGGCCTCCGGCAGCCTTTCTGGACGATCCGGGTGGACGCTCTCGACGAGCTGGTATGCCCCGAACGTGGTGGTGACAACACCCAGCGGTGAGTCTCGGGCGATTTGGGGTCACCACCCAGTTTGGGAACTCGTGTGTTTTCTCGAGGATGTCCCGAACGCTGGTGGGTCCAGAAGTCACAGAACCCGGCGGTGACCCCGTGTTCCAAAACCCCGCGGTGACTTTTTGGGGTTTCCAGGTCACCAACTGACATCTCACCACCTGGTTTGGGGGCTCCCAGGCCAGGCGCAGCTGCCGAAAAGCACTCCGACTCCTGAACATCTTCCTAGGAACCGACACGAGACGCCCGACCCCAAACCTTCTTCGACACCTTCGCCGAACCCGTGCCAGAGGAGCAGCGCCCCACTACCGACCACGCCGTCCGTCGGCGCGTGGACGTCTCCCGCTTCCCCACCGATTGGGAGGGGTCCGACGACGACGACGACGACGACGAGGAGGAGGAGGAGGAGGAGGAGGAGGAGGAGGGCGACGACAACGACGGGAACGCAACAGCCGTGGTGCTCAGGCCTGCCTAACCCGGCGGCGAGCGAGGGGGGGAAGTGAGAAGTGGCGGGCCTTCTCAGAAGGCTCGGAAGTCCCCTGGCCTTCTGAAAAGTTTTCTGTAACCTTCCCCGAAGACACAATTACGCTACCGAGGAACCCCGCATCCTTATATTATGGCTGGAATGATGATATCTGAAGTGAAGCATGTGAGAATGATGTTGGTGGCCATTCCATGCGCACCCCCTATGGTGTCGAGAAACTGTAACGCCTGTTGCGCCCTGGACGACTGGCTCGCATAGCGGCAGCGCTCAGGGACCACCCCCTGCGCAACCCCTCTGGTGTCGGGAAACAGCCACGCCTGCTATGTCCTGCGCCATGGCCCGCATAGACAACGCGCTCGGGGACCACCCCCTGCGCACCCCCCCATGGTGTCGAGAAAGCGCCACGCCTGCTATGCCCTGCGCCAGGGCCCGCATAGACGCCGCGCTCGGGGACCACCCCCTGCGCACCCCCTTTGGTGTCGAGAAAGTGCCACGCCTGCTATGACCTGCGCCAAGGCCTGCATAGACGCCGCGCTCGGGGACCACCCCTGCGCACCCCCAATGGTGTCGAAAAAGCGCCACGCCTGCTATGCCCTGCGCCATGGCCCGCATAGACGCCGCGTTCGGGGACCACCCCCTGCACACCCCCTATAGTGTCGAGAAAGTGCCACGCCCGCTATGCCCCGCGCCATAGCCCGCATAGACGCCGCGCTCGGGAACCACCCCCTGCGCACCCCCTACGCACAGCAATATGGTGCCGAGAAAAAAACAACGCCTGTTCTGCCCTGCGCCATGGCCCGCATAGACGCCGCGTTCGGGGACCACTCCCTGCACACCCCCTTCTGGTGTCGAGAAAGTGCCACGCCTGCTATGCTCTGCGCCATGGCCCGCATAGACGCCGCGCTGGGGGACCACCCCCTGCGCACCCCCTATGCTGCCGAGAAAATGCAACGCCTGCGATGCCCTGCGCCATGGCCCGCATAGACGCCGCCCTCGGGGACCACCCCCTGCGCACCCCCTATGGTGTCGAGAAAGTGCCACGCCTGCTATGCTCTGCGCCATGGCCCGCATAGAAGCCGCGCTCGGGGACCACCCCCTGCGCAACCCAATATGGTGCCGAGGAAATGCCACGCCTGCTTTGCCCTGCGTCATGACCCGCATAGACGCCGCGTTCGGGGACCACCCCCTGCGCACCCCCTATGGTGTCGAGAAAGTGCCACGCGCTATGCCCTGCGCCATGGCCCGCATAGACGCCGCGCTCGGGGACCACCCCCTGCGCACCCCTTATGGTGTCGAGAAAGTACCACCTCTGCTATGCCCTGCGCCATGGCCCGCATAGACGCCGCGCTCGAGGACAACCCCCTGCGCACCCCCTATGGTGTCGAGAAAGTGCCACGCCTGCTATGGCCTGCGCCATGGCCCCGACAGACGCCGCGCTCGGGGACCACCCCAGCGCACCCCCTATGGTGTCGAGGCAGCGCCACGCCTGCTATGCCCTGCGCCATGGCCTGCATAGACGCCGCCCTCGGGGACCACCCCCTGCGCACCCCCTATAGTGTCGAGAAACTGCCACGCCTGCTATGCCCCGCGCCATGGCCCGCACAGACGCCGCGCTCGGGGACCACCCCCTGCGCACCCCCTATGCTGCCGAGAAAATGCAACGCCTGCGATGCCCTGCGCCATGGCCCGCATAGACGCCGCCGTCGGGGACCCCCCCCCCTGCGCATCCCCTATGGTGTCGAGAAAGTACCACGCCTGCTATGCCCTGCGCCAT
>CAUYUJ010014651.1:85000-92500 GCA_963575745.1 Prorocentrum cordatum | reverse complement strand
CAAACCTCATAATGCACGAGAGGCGCGCTCCAGCTTCGCAGGTATGTAAAGCGCACATGTACGCGCTGCTCGAGAATGAGCAGCCCAGCAGCGCCGTAGGACGTCTTTGTTGGAATTCCTGGAGGGTCCTCCAAGGGCCTCGCCAGGCACGGGAAGTCTACTGCATGTCCACGGAGGCCTCCTGGAATTCCTGAGAAAGCTGTGGGCGCGTTTGCGGCGCAAGGTTTTTGATTATCTTTTTAGCCAAGCGCATTATTCAACAAGACTCGCACAGCTCACCCATCAGCTCGCATTGGGAATCCAATCGCTCTGCCACTGAGTCATGCGGCCGAGCCAACACGAGAAGAACGGAGGGTACGAGCAGGGAGGACGAGACGTGTGCGGCACAAGTGGGCCGTCCCACGCGATGTTCTTGCGCCGCCTGCCTGGGTGCGCCCCTGCAGGCCTGCCGGGGAGGTCCCGAAGAGCCGCTGGAAGCACCCTGGTCCCCCGGGATTTTTATGGAGGTCATGGGGCGCCTGGACCTCGTGGGCGGCACAAGCAGGCCGTCCAACCTTGCTGGGAAGACCTGTGGTTGCTTCATTGTCCAGCCCATCTTCTAAAAAGAGAGAGGAGGAGGAGGAGGAGGAGGAGGAGGAGGAGGAGGAGGAGGAGGAGGAGGAGGAGGAGGAGGAGGAGGAGGAGGAGGAGGAGGAGGAGGAGGAGCGAGCGTCCCAAGAAGAAAAAAAATGCATCCTCACGCACCCGCCTCGCGCGCGCCCGCCTCGGAGCCTCTCAGGGCCTCGGTGCCGACGTCCACGTGGTCGCTGGTGTCACGGAGGTTGTAGGAGCCGGCGGTCACGAACGAGTCAACGTCAGTGAGCGCCTCATCGAACACGAAGTTCGGAGAATCTGTGTCAATCTCTGTGTCAATCTCCGCGCCCGCGGGGGCAACAGAGACGATGGCGGGGGGAGCCTCCGCCGAGAAGAAGGAGACGGCTTCCATGGCGCCGCGCGGGTCGGTAATACCGCGCACGATAAGGAAGTCGACGTGAGCGAGAAGAGCATTGCTGCAGGAGCGAAGCGGCAATGAGTCGTTTTGTCGAAAGAAATGTGCACCAGGTACCACACGCCCATGAAGGTGTGCACATCAACTTCTGCATCCCGCACGCGCTGCCCCGCATGTGGAGGGTCACTCGCAGGAATCGAGTCGGGGACGCCGCCCATGACCAATATGTCGATGTGAACGGATCGCGCCTTGCTGCAAGTGCGAAACTGTAGTAGGTCACGATGTCGAAAGAAAGGAGCGTCAAGCACCACACGCCCCAACCGCGTTAGCCCAGATTTAGCAGCTAAGGGACCCAACACACACCCTTGGCCATCAGCGTCTGCATCATGAAGCCCACGTTCAGGAAGTAGCTGCGCAGCGCCTTCAGAGGGAGGCCGCCCAGCGCCGTCAGGTGGCGGAAGATGCCCCGCAGGAGGCTCATGCGCATGCCGGGCGGGATCAGCAGCGGCAGGATCTGCAGCAGCACCGCCGACGTGAGGCTGAAGCCCAGCAGATGGTTGAAGTACAGCGGGCACGCCAGCAGCATCGTCAAGAAGAGGAGGAAGCTCGAGGAGAACGAGACCAGCAGAGGCAGGGCCCGCAGCAGCACCACCTTCACGAGGTAAAGGCCCTGCAGGAGGCTGACGAACAGAAAGCACGCCAGCAGCATCGTCAGGTGACGGAAGAAACTCAGGGCGAGCGTGATCATCAGCGGCAGGACCCTCAGCAGCACCATCGTCAGTAGAGGGGCCCAGAAGACCAGCATGGTGACCCACTTTCTCCTTACCAGGGGCGCCGGAAGCGCCAGCAGCCAACGAAGTTGTGGTCACGGCGTGAGCGTTGAAGGCGGTCACCAGCGGTTCAAGATGGGAGCGTAGGGCCTCTGCGATAATTTGGCCCTGGCCTCTGAGAGCTTCTTCCACAAACTCACGAACACAGGGAACGATAGCTTTAGACAAGCTCTGAATGGCGTCGTCGCACTCGTTCCGAAGGGCCGCAAACCGAGCTTCAAGCGCAGCCGGAAGGCCTGGGACTCGCTCAACATCACGAGGGGCGGGTGGAGCAGCCAGATGTCCATGAGAGGCAGCAGACGGAACAACTGAGCCGTCAGCACCCAGTTCCACGCGTGCAGCAGCATAAGGGTCGCCATCAGCATGTAGAGCGTCATCAGCGACAGGACGAACGATGCCAGATACCTGCCCGAGGTCGTAGTTGAAGGCGCTGCTCTGTGCGAGGTGGGCGCAGTCAACCCGAGTGGGGAAGACGCTGGCTGGCGAGGGCCACCATGTCCCCTGCGCGGTCAGAGCGGCAGTGCATTGGTCCAAGGCCTCCCACGTCGCAGAACAAGAGGAAAGAGTGGCGCTGGCCTTCTCCATCTGTTCCATGCGTACGAGAATGTTCGAGAACTTCTCGTCGCCGTCAACAGCCTGGTCTTCGCCACAGGGAGGGTCACGATCAGGGCCATGTAGTTGAACAGGAGCGGGGGCGTCCACATCATCGTCAGCACCATCACGAATGTATGTCCAAGCGGCACGCTTGAAGTCCAGCTGCGGCCCCAGCGCCGTGTGTATGTGTTTTCCGCGATCAGCGCGTACCAGCACTTCCCTCACGTGCTTGTACTCGCCCCGCGTGAGGCGCCCATCCTTCCAGGCGCGGTAGGCCGCGACCTTCCCAGACGCCGCAGGCGAAGCAGCAGCAGCGTCCAGCTTCCTGTGGAGTTCCTTGCCCTTGACCATAAGGCGCACGTCATGGCGGTCATGCTCCCAGACCTCCACGAAGCGCTTGCCAGGCTGGGAGTGCGCTGTTCTGTACCACAAATCCCGCTCAAGGCGGCGAGTCTGAGCAGGAGACAAAGCTTTGCCCACTGCCAGCGCGTCGACGTAAGACCGCACGCCAGGCATAGGTGGTAGGATACAGCAGACAAGCCAGATCACCGCTACGAGCACACGGGGCCAGCCATCGCCAGCCGCATGAGAGGAATCCACGCGCGGGGCGGGCAGAACAGCCACCTTGCAGGTAGCTCTTGAGCCAAAATGGCTTGAGCCAAAATGGCTTGAGCCAAAATGGCTTGAGCCAAAATGGCTACGGAGGAGGAGGAGGAGGATGAGGAGCGGACCGTGAAGGAGGAGGAGGAGGAGGAGGAGAAGAAGAAGAAGAAGGAGGAGGAGAAGGAGGAGGACGACGTGCGGACCGTAGAAGAGGAGGAGGAGGAGGAGGAGGACGATGAGGAGGAAAAGGAGGACATGCGAAAGGTGGGCGCGACGACCGTCCAGCCGATTCACTCGTCACTCTGTCCACCGCGCATGGAACGCTACGAAACGAATCCCTCCTGCCGGAAGACCTTTGGAGGCTCTCGTGGACGCCCTGGAGAGGAGTCCAGGAGATAGCATTGTAGTCCTGGGAGGCCCCTGGGAACCTCTCCTGCTCCTCCTCCTCCTCCTTGACGGTGGCGGTTGGACGCTTTCCAGTCGCCCTGGGAAGCCCACGGAGGCCTCGGAGGACTTCTGTCCTGGAGGTCCTTGGATGCCCCTGGGCACGCTGGCGGAGCACGTGGGCCGTCCCACGCCATCAGCTCTGCGCCTGTCGAGAGCGGCCTCTCGGGGTGCCCCCTCGCGAGCGGACCGTCCCGAAGACATTCGCGCGATCTCTCTTCTTTTTTCTCTAACTCTCTCTCTCTCTCTCTCTCCCCCTATATCTCTATATACACACCTATACGACCACCCTTCGGGTGATAAGGAGGTTCGGGGGGGGGGAACCAAAGCCTCACTCGATCGGTCTCACTATCGATCTCACTATCGGTCTCGCTCGATCGATCTCACCCGATGGATTTCACAATCGATCTCACTCGATCTATTTCATTCGATCGATCCCACAATCGATCTGACTATCGACCTCACAATCGATCTCACTATCCTGGACACTATCGGGACATCATCATCATCAACATCAGCATCATCATCACCACCATCGGGCCACCATCATCAAAATCATCACCATCACCTCATCATCACCCTCATCATCCTCATCATCATCAACGTCATCATCATCGGGACACCACCATCGTCATCAACATCACCATCATCGGGACACGATCATCATCACCATCATCACCAACAGCATCATCATCATAATCGGACACCATCATCGTCATCTCCACCATCATCTTCATCACCATCATTTCATCATTCGTCATCATCATGATCATGATCATGATCATCAACACCACCATCATCGGGACACCATCATCACCACCAGCAGCAACACCATCGTCATCATCATCATCATCATCATCATCATCATCATCATCATCATCATCATCATCATCATCATCATCATCATCATCATCATCGGGACACCATTATCATCACCACCATCACCATCACCATCACCATCATCATCATCATCATCATCATCATCATCATCATCATCGTTTTCAACATCGTCAACATCATCATCATCATCGGGACACCATCATCATCATCACCATCACCATCATCATCAATATCATCGACATCATCATCATCACCATCACCATCACCATGACCATCACCATCACCATCACCATCGCCATCATCATCATCACCACCATCATCATCATCATCATCATCATCATCATCATCATCATCATCATCATCATCAGGACACCGACGGGACACCGGCGGGACACCGGCGGGACACCGCGCGGCACTGGCCCCCGGAGAAGAAACATTGTGTCCTGCCGCGCCTCAGCCGGAGGCGGGACACCGGCGGGACACCGCGCGGCACCGGCCCCCGGAAAGGAAACATTTGGTCCGGCCGCGCCTCAGCCGGAGGAGACTTTCTTCCCGCCCGCCCACGCAGCTTCGCCTCGCCCGCACGCACGGCACGCACGAACACGAAACCGAAACCGATTTCCCGGTAGGGGGGGCTCTCCGTTCCACTTCGATCTCACCCCCTCACCACCGATATCTGTCTCTCCCTCTCTCTCTCTCTCTTTCTTCCTCTCTCACTCTCTTTCTCTCTCTCTGGCTACGCCTCCCTGTGCGGGAATACATCCGCGGACGACTTGTGTGCACTGTGCGGCGTTGGCGTCTCCCGAGGCGTCATCGATCCTCGACCCAATAATGGTACGGTGCGTACTTGTTCGTCCCTCGGAGCTGGTAAACAATGCACCGTACTGCGTTGGAGAAGGGCCCGAAGGGAGTCTACCCATGCCCTGATCAGTGGGTGCAAAGATTTCTGGTCGCGACCGACGAGATCGATCGCTACCGATGTTGCTTCACATTCCACAATTGGCCGCAACCAATTTGCCTCAAAATCGGCTGCGACCGAAGTGGTCTGCCGATCGGTCACTACCGATCGCGACCGAAAAAATCGGAATCCAAAGATCTGGGTGCTACGGTGCATGGGTGCCGCTCTCATGAGAGACAGCCGCGGACGGATGCGGTTTGCGCGAACGGATCCCCCCAGAAGGCCACTGCGAGAGTAGAGGCTTCCTAGACGGGGTCCGAGTGGATGGGGTCGGAGGATCGCGCCGCATCGCCGATGCATGGGCCATGCATCGGCGATGTCGGCGATGCATCGACACCATCGGCGTGGAGAAACTCGGGCTCCACATCGGGCCGTATCATCGATACCTCGTCGATGCGGAGCGGCCCTTCGGCCCCTCTGCTCGGACCCCACTTCTCGCCATCGCTCGGACGTCCGTTCTCCGTGCCTTCTTCGGTGTCGTGCGTGCGTGTTTCGCAAGATGATCCAGCATGCTCTTCGATGGTCCTCGACGAGAAAACATCGGCACACGCCCGCGCGATGCCACGATTTTGGGGGGCCGCTGCGATCAGCCCGAGGGGCTCCAGGCCTCCGGCAGCCTGGCACGCGGCCAGCGCCGCACCCAGGGCGCCCCCGTGCTCCTGCCACGGCGCCAGTCCTCCGCCCCAGCGCGGGTGGCCGGCGGATGCGCCGCGCGCGGGGCCACGAGCGCACGGCTTGCCATCGCTCGGACGTCCAGGTCCCGTGCGTGTGTTGGTTTCGTGCGTGCTTTTGTTGTCAGGTGAGCAAGGATGCTCCTCGATGGTCCCCGCCGAAAAATATGCACACGTCCGAGCGATGACCAGACGGAGGGTGAGGGGAGAGCAGCGGGCACTCAAACCTTTCGGGAGAAAGAGCGGGGAAGGGCAAGGCGACAAGGGCGCTTAGGCATGGGTGCGAGTTGCGGACCCCGAGGGGGGCTTTCTCCTCGTCGATCGGGGACCCCCATCGGACAATACACACCCATAATAGGCCCCCTGGGAAGTCCATTCTGAGAAACCTGGGCGTCCCATGGGCGTGGGTGCTCGTTGCCAGGTCATGAGAGGGAGCGCTGGGGAGCAGGAGGATCTGGAGGAGGGCCCGACCACTCCGCTTCGGATCGGAAAACCCGGTCGGATCGGGACGCGCGTCGGACTGGGCCGCCTCGGCACGTCGCTGCAATCGGATCGCATCGGCCGCGCCGTAATCCCAAAGATCCGATGTCGTGTTGTTTTCAATACGGGGTCCCCGCAAGTCTCGACCCATTCCCCAGGACCATCCTGAGTCGTCGTTTGAGGTTCCCGAGGCTCGGTAAGGGCCCCCAGGAGCCGAACGCCGAGCAAAAACCTGTCATGATCTTTTCAATGCGCTGGATCTCTGGGATGCACAACAGCGCCGCGGATCCTCGGGATACCGGAATCGAATCGGACCTGGCCGGCCGAAACCGACATCGAGCCGGATCGATCAGATCGAAATGGACCCTGGGAGCCTCCGACACATCTTCTGCGTATGTTTGCCGGCCTTCCACTAGCGGCGCGCAGAGGGGGAAATGGGGGAGGGGGGAAGGCTTCTTCGAAGGAGGCTGCGTCTCAGCAGGCGCGGGCCCTGCATTTGCAGAGAGGGCCCGCGCCTTCTAAGAGGCGGGGGTGCTTCTGAGAGGCCTTGCCCCCTCACCCTATCCCCCTCTGCGCGTGACCGAACACAAACGGAGACAACAATCACATAAACAAACAGCAACTGTTAGGCCCGGCATGCCCCCCTACAGGCAGATCTTGGAAGAGCAGTGAGAAATACCTCCAAACATGTTTCCAAAACGCCCAAATACTAGAAACATCGTCCCCTGACGTTTTTTTGTTTGTAATATATATATATATATATATATATATATATATATATACATACATACATACATACATACATACATACATACATACATACATACATACATACATACATACATACATACATACATATATAATAACAACTATTTCGACCGTCCTAACATATTCTACGATGTGCTAAACGCTTTTTACTAGTGTTTAGGCTGTTTTACAAGCAGACATTGGACGAATACTGAGAAATAGTCCAAACATGTTCAAAACAAGTCGAAGATACTTACAACATCGTCCCCAGACTATTTGTTTGACTATTTTTGGACACTCCTCCTTTCGAGGACAATGAGAAATACCTCCAAACATGTTTCCAAA
>CAUYUJ010014651.1:77500-80000 GCA_963575745.1 Prorocentrum cordatum | reverse complement strand
CTGCGGCGGCCGCGCGGAGCTGAGCGCTCGACTGGCAGGGGCGCTGGCGGGCGCGGCGCTGCTGCCGCTGCTGCCCCCGCGGGGGGCGGCGCTGGGGAGACGCGCCGCCGCGGCTGGGGCGGACAGAGCTGGGTGCGCAGCTGCCGCGGGGCCCAAGGCGCCGAACCACCAGGGCCCGACGGCGGCCGGGGGGCGCAGAGCTGCGGACGGCGCCGGGGGCGGGCGACCGGCGCTCGCGCTCGGCCACGCCATGCTGTCCGTCGGCGCCAAGCTCCCGTGTAAGCGAGGTATAGGCCCCGGTCGGCGCACCCCCTCGGCTCTGAGGCTTGCATGCCGCTGAGCGGTGTGCTTGTCCTGGGGTTGGGGGGCTGCGCCGGCTCCCGACCACAGTGCTTCCGGCGCGCGGCAGACCCGGGTCCGCCGGTGGAGGAGGAGGTGGAGGAGGAGGAGGAGGAAGGTCGGGAGGAGGGGGAGGAGGATGAGGAGGAGGTGAAAATCGCCTTCGGTGGAGCTCCCTGTGGGGCCACGACCCGTGTGCGGAGTGTGCCAGCTTAGGTGGGGAACCGCATGTGGACCTTCCCCCCCCCCTGGGGCCTTTGGTGGAGCTTCCTGTGGGGTCACGAATCGTGCGAGCGCTGCGCCGAAATGGGCGGGGAACCCCACGTGGACCCTCCCCCTAGGGCAATCATAAAACTCCCAATGGGGCCAAGAACCGTGCGAGGGGGGTTGCCGGAATGGGTGGGGGATCACATGCGGGCGCTGCCACTGGGGCTTTTCGGTGGAACTTCCTATGGGGCCTCCCCCCGAGGCCTTCGGTGGAGCTCCCTGTGGGGTCACGAAGCGTGTGAGGGTCGTACCGGCATGGGCGCGGCGGTGCCATGCGGGCGCTGCCACTGGGGCCTTCGGTGGAGACCCCGCATGGGGCCACGAAACGTGTGACGGGTGTGTCGACATTGTGGTGCGGCGGCGCCATGCGGGCGCTGCCACTGGGGCCTTTTGGTGGAGCTCCCTACGGGGCCACAAAACATGTAAAAGGTGTGCCAAAACGGGTGCGGCGGTGCCATGCGGGCGCTGCCACTGGGGCCTTCCATGCAGCTCCCAATGTGGCCACGAAGCGTGCAAAGGATGTGCCAAAACGGGTGCGGCGTTACCATGCGGGCGCTGCCACTTGGAACTTAGAGAGGGAGCTAGATCCCTATGGGACTAGACGAAGGATGAAGAAGAGGGGGGGGAGGGGGATGAGAAGTGACTACGAGCGTGTGATGTGGTCTAGCACAGGATGTCTGGGATGCTGATGATGCTGATGATGGTGGTGATGACTATGAAGCTGATGATGGTGGTGGTGGTGATGATTCTGATTCGATTCGATTCGAGGCGGCTGAAGGCGAACCTGGAGCACGTAGGCATGGAAGCAGGCAGCGCTGTGCGGGGCCTGCAGGGTGCGCTGGCTCGGTGAGCAAGCGTATACGGATGGAAAATCCGCCACGCGGGTGGAAGACCTCCAGTTCCCAATTTGGGAACATGACAAGAGCTGAGGGCGCCAGCCAATGGCGCTGGATATGGAAGCGCCTGCGCAGGGCGTTGAGGTGAAGATAAAATGGTCCCCAGTGCGGCAGGCAAGCCAACGAATGTTCAAGCATCTCCGGACCTCCCTGGCCGCGCTGGGTGACACTATGCGGACGCTCCTCTCGACGAAGCATCCACGGGCTGCAGCTCTGCCGCGGGGCGCGGCAAGCAGAGAGCGCGAGTGAGCGTTTCGACACGCGCTGTGCGGCCGCGGTTGGACGCCGCGTCGGCCGTGTCGGCCTCGGCGACCTGGGAAGCGGAGAAAGCAGGAAGGTCTCCCTTCATCATTTGGTCCATGAAATGCTTGCTGGAGATTTGGAGGTGTTGGAGCGCGCGGGGGCGCTTACGAAGATCATTTGAGCAAGCTTCGTCCCAAGGATGTGAAAACGCCCAAGTCTCTGGGGCCGCGGCACTCCTTCTGGCAACCGGGGCACGTGAGAGTCGGGACTGGCCCGGCCACCCGCTCAAGCGGGCCAGGTTCTCGAAATTGATGCCAGCTCCTCAGAACCGCTGTTGTGCGCGGCCTAGTGCAAGCTCGCAAGCCAGATTAAGCCAGAGCGCATCCGACCGACAACCTCGACGGGCCCCACGACGAGCGAGGACCACATCATGCTCCGCCCCACGAACGGCGAACCAGGTGCCAGTATGCCAGTCGGCGATCTGCTAGACATCCACCGGAGTCATCCCCGCCTGACCCAGCAGAGGCGGGTGCGTCTCGAGGTAGGTCTGGGCCTCCTGCGCGATAAGGGGGGGGCTACCAGCTCGCTTCGCGTCCTCAGAGAGGCCCGACAGCTTGCCCCAGCCGACGCCGTAGAGGCAATCGCGAATGACGGAGTCGAACGCCTTGGCCAAATCCAGAAAAAGCAGTGCCACAGATGATGATGAGGACTATGCTGCTGATGATGAAGATGATGGAGATGATGGGGATGATGAG
>CAUYUJ010014651.1:62500-72500 GCA_963575745.1 Prorocentrum cordatum | reverse complement strand
CTGAAAACGTAGCTCCGACGCGATACATTCGCCAACACGTGGTCCAATACGTGGAGCCAACACGCAACGTATTGACACGGACGTCTTGGACACGGGGCGTGTTGCGTATCAGAACGTGCGTATCGAGGCAGCTGAGCATGGGCAAGAGCGACGTTTGGTGCGCGGTTGGCCGACCATTGCTGCGCACGGTGCGGCACAAGCGGTCCGCGTGCTCGGGGAGGCCCCCGCTCGGTCCCCGAACGCCGCGCACCAAGAGTTCGCCCCGGCGACGGACCACTCCGCTGAATTGTCACACGCCTCCTCCAGAAATGCAACGACGAGCGACGCATTCTGGTGCAACTGACGCCTGAAACAAATATACGCGTTTCGTCGTGCGAACCGATGTGTCGACGAGCCATCTGTTTGCCGCTGTCAAACTCCATTGTGCCCCTTCCGGAACTCAAGATGTGACATCCTCTCGCGCGTTTGCGCAAGCTCCCCATGTCTAGGGCACCTGGTCGGTAATGCAGTTGAGCTGGATAACGCAAGCTCGCGCTTCACAGCCCATGCGCAATCGAAATAGATCTGTGCATGCGCAGTATGTTTATGTGCATGTAATCGTACAACAAAGGTGGGCTCTCGCGCGTCGGACCAGATGCGGTGGTCAAGTTGTGACGATGATAAACGCTCGGCCTGAGAGCCTCAAAACATCTGGAGAAGACAAGCATCAACAGCCGATTACATCGTAGAGGCTTAACGCAAGTATTCATGTATCTCGACCATCCCGCATCCCTGCGCACCTGACGCCCCCTTTCCCTGCATGCGTGTACACCTCGGGACGGGATCAGCCGCGCTGCACTTACATCACAAGGGGGAACTATCGGGTGCGCTGGGGCAACGACCGAAACATGTGGGTTGTACCGGACCAAACACGGCAAGAACGCACGGATCTGGGATTACCTCAAGCAGCTACCTGGCCCGCGTGGGATGACATGTCATGCATCATGCAATGTTTCGTGCTACTGTGCCGTGTCGTTGACCTGAAAAAAGCATCCACCGCAAGCCATCCCATTCATCCTGGCTCGTCTGTAGCTCATCGTCGGTCTTGAACACAAAAATTGGAGGCGGCGCTGGCTCACAAGAAATCGCGACCACCATCCTGCGCCCCACAGCATCCATTGACAAGTTCTCTTCTCAGCTGACAGTTGCAAGCGCAATCGGCCAACAGCGTAGTACGTCGAAAGACATCCCCACACGTATTCTCACCTTGCCTTGCTTGCATCGCCCCTTCTGCAACATACAACGGCTTCAACTGTCCACACGCAGTCAGATGATTATGATGTTCTACACCCAGCCTGGTGCATGAAGGGAGACACACAAGAAAGGCGCAAGCATCGTATGCAAGGTGCCAGGTGCGATCCGAACGTGGCAGGCTCGCCCCTCTCCGCTCTCCAAGTCTGCCCTCTCCAGTGTGCCTCGCCGCTCGCTGGATCAAGCGCGCATGCCCCGCGTGCCCTGCCCTTCCGCCAAGGAGGGGGAGGAGGGGGAGGAGGGGGAGGGGGAGGAAGAGTAGGAGGAGGAGGAGGAGGAGGAGGAGGAGGAGGAGGAGGAGGATGGCGGAGGAGGAGGAGGAGGGAGGGGAGGAGGGAGGGAGGAGGGAGGGAGGAGGGAGGAGGGAGGAGGGAGGAGGAGGAGAGGAGGAGGAGGAGGAGGAGGAGGAGGAAGGAGGGAGGAGGAGGAGGAGGAGGAGGAGGAGGAGGAGGGGAGGGGGAGGAGGAGGAGGAGGAGGAGGAAGGAGGAGGAGGAGGAGAGGAGGAGGAGGAGTGAGGAGGAGAGGAGGAGGTTCCTGCCCCCTCTCCTCCCTCCTCCTCCTCCTCCTCCTCATCCTGCCAAGCACGCTCCCCAGCTCTCCCCCTGCGCTTGCTTGCCTCGAGCCCTCGCCTCGCCCGCGGCCGTGCCGCCTCGAGGCAGCCCGCGGCCGGAGCTGGCATAGGGGGCACCCGCTGCGCGGGGGCCCGTGGCTGCGGTCAGGGCTGCGCTGCTTCTGCGCCAGGCTCTCCCTCCTCGTCCTCCTCCTCCTCGTCCTCCTCCTCCTCCTCCTCCTCCTCCTCCTCCTCCTCCCCTCCTCCTCATCCTCCTGCTCTCCTCCTCCCTCTCCTCCTCCTCTCTCTCTGCTCCTCCTCCTCCTCCTCCTCCTTCTCCTCCTCCTCCTCCTCCTCGTCCACCTCCTCCTTCTCCTCCTCCTCCTCGTCCTCCTCCTCGTCCTCCTCCCTTGGCTGCGTCTAGGGCTTCTGCGTGCGGCGTCGACGCGCGCAGATATTTTCGACACCGCGTCGATCGTTCAGCCTGGAGTCGATCGCGGCACCGATCGTTCAAAGCTGAATTCTGTCGGGTCCGGCGGCGTTGCAGAGTGCCTCGGTACTGCCGAGTCGAAGAATTCAGCCTTGAGCGCCTTCGCCAGCGTCGCCAGCGCGCCAACGCCGCAGGAACCTACCGTGCCATGACGCGCTGCAGGCGAAGCAGGAGACTCAAGAAGACGTGTGAGCCCACAGTCCAAGTCACAGAGAAACATGAGCCGGTAGCGAGATGGCCTTGACACGATTTGGCTCCTTCGGTGCACAATGGCTGGGACAAATGGACTCGGGGATCCTCTGACCCGGGTCAATCCAGACCCAGGTCAGTCAGGCCTTGCAGAATCTTGCAAGATTCTGCAAGGCCTGCACCCAAACCCGGGTCAATGCGAAAGATCCTGCAAGATCCTGCAGGATTCGGCACCCAAACCCGGGTCGATGCGACCGTGGCCCTGCAGGATCCTGCAGGACCCGGCGCTCTGGCTGACCCCCGTTTGCATTGACCGCCGTCTCAAGGCTCCCGGTGGACGAAGATCGGGCGGCCTCCGGCGACGGGGTCCGCCAGCGCAGCGCCGCGGCCAACACGGGGAGGCCTCAGAATCCCGCCCGCACGCGCGCGGCCCCACTCGATCCCCGTGGTAGAAGGCAAACAATCCACCCCCAGGATAACCACCCCGACACGCGAAGCCGTTTACTGAACGCCCCCACTGAAGGAATCGAACAGGGCAAGGCTGTTTCGTAAACGCCCAAGTCTAATGAACGCCACTTGTCCGGTCCGGGTGTTTTTTCCTCCCTTGATCGTGGTGGATTGGACGGAACGCAGTCTGATCGCGGATACGTCCCCTTTAGTCGGACATCCTCGGATTCCTGCGGCACACGGTTGCTACGGCGCGCCATTCGGTGACGCTCTCGGCAATTTGTGACGCGGTGACCCGCTCTGGCAGACTCGAACCCCCCTCACACGTAACAACTTTGGGGCGCATCTTCCACTTCCGTCAGGTTCCGTTGGCCTTCCGCCTTCTGGGGCACACGGTATCTACGTGTTGCAGCATCAAACAGTTGACCCGCTTGGCGACGCCTTCAATGCATGTGAAGTGGAGCCATTGCCACTTGCCCGAGCGGCAGGAACGCGATGCGATTCCTTTGCCACCTGGGACTTCGGCCTGATGCATCCCGCACGACTTAATACCAGCCAAGATACACGTCGATGATGCGCACTGCGGATGCAGTTCCTGCAGACGGGGCGAATTCGACATCAGTTGTGGACTGGTGCCGCAGCAAGTTGCGAGGACAGAGTTGATACAGATCCGCCGCCTAGGGAAGCGATGTGCGAACACCCTGGTAGGGACAGAGAAGCTAGACACGTATATACATAATGAGAGAGAGATAGAAAAGATAACGATGGATATACATGTAGATTTGTGTATCCAATGAGAATAAGACAATTGTATCTAGTCTATACGCATATCTGCCTACAGAAAGGCGAAGGATTACCAAATAGGTACGCCGCCACGCGCCGGGGCATGCGCAGCGAAAGAAACATAGTATCTTATACAGAGACAACGTAACACGGATCAGTAGCGGGAAGAGAGGGGAGCAGCACTTTCGCCAGATCACACCACGAGGCTCTTTTAGCGCTGGGAAAAAGAAGCTGTAAACACGGCAAACACGGCAACGAATAACTAAAGGGGCAATGCCCTCACTCACGTAAAATGGAAGGAACGATACATGATCTGATTTGGCCACTCGGTCGCATCGCCTCCCAAATGAAGGAGAGCCCCCAAGGGGCAAGCTACGAAGGGCAGCAAAAACGGTCGCCGAAGTCGGCAGCTACCGGGAGAGTGTTTGAACAACCTGCTATTTACTCGTGTCCCTCGGGGAGTGACGTGCGCCCGAGCGTGGGAGGTAAGGCACTGAAGAAATTGAGACCGTGCCGACTCTTCCGCGAGCAACACTCCCTAGCGCCTCCCTGACATCCGGCAACCTAGCAGCATCTGGGTGACGTGCCAATGGGGTTCCTGACCTACTCATTATGTAGCACCGCCTCGGGCGCCCTGATGCGGTCTGCCTTCTCGTGAAGAAGGTCAATCACCTGCCCCGAGGCGGTTTCCCGAGGAAAGGGAGAGGCAGGGAGAGGCCATCACATGAATCGTAATCATCGCGCCACCATCCCGCAATTCCGAGCCGGCACCACCGTCTACCACCCACGCCTCATTGACAACACAAGCGCCAACCACACACCTACACCATCGAGATGTGGAATGGGCCTGGGTGTGGGTGAGCCTGGGCATGTGTGAGACTGCGTGAGCAGCTGAATTTGAGCACGTCTGAATACGAATGCGCCTGAATTTGAGTGCCTGACCATGAAAGCATCGGCTTATGAGTCACTCTGTATACGGGTGTTTGGGTATGGGTGAGCCTGAATATGACTGAGTGGGTATGAATGAACATGAGTACGAGTGGGTCTGCGTACGAGTGACGGGGCACGCGAGTATGCGCCCTGACGGGATGGAGGAATGAGTGAGTGAGTGAGTGAGTGGAGCATGGAGCAGTGAGGCGAAGGCGTGGCAGCAGTAGTAACAATACCCCAACGGTGCTGCCTCACACGAGGAATGCGCCCTGAGGCGCATGATGGCTTGCGGAAGTAGAGCTCTAGCCTCTTCCCTCTCCTCTAGAAGAAGAAAACCTTCATAAACATAAACTTTTGGCGCTCCGCGCGGGTTTCTTGGATGATCCGCGCTGGGCCCCTTCCTGGCGCGCGGAACGCGCCAGGGGCGGCGCCGGAGGCGTCGCCCGTGGGGGCCCCGCGCGCATCCGAGAAACCCGCGCGGAGCGCCAAAAGTTTCTGTTCATTCAATTTTTTCTCCTTCGACCCTCCTCCCCCCCATCAACCACTCCAAGCTGGTGCTTCACCCGAGAGGTCCCACAACTCTCGCCCTGAACAAGCTAACTTTCGGTCGGGCGTGTCCCCCTACAGGCGGATTTTGGGCGAAATATAAAATATAGTCAAGACATGCATCAAACATGTTCAAACGTAAAAAAATCCCCCGACAAGTTCTTACCATTTTTGAATCGTCCTCCGGTAGAGGGGCACGCCCGACCTAGCGCTAACTCGTGGAACCCCTCCCGGCCGGCCCCCTCCGTCGGCGGGCCCCGGGTGCCGTGCCTGCTGGATCCCGCGAGGGCCATGAAGCTCTAAAGGGATGGGGCCCAGGGACGCACAAACAAATAGGCACAAATCCCATGTTCAAAGTTTCGGGAATGTCGTCCCCCCACCGTCCCTATTCTCCAATATTGTCCTCGGACTCGACAACGCATTGTGTCTGTGTGTTTGTCGCCTCCGGACTGAAGGGAGACGCACCCATGTCCGCAAGCGGCGTTTTCTGGACAGGCGCGTTCCACGACTCGCAAAGTAACTACTTGCAAAGGGCCTGGATCCAACGCGGGGGATCGACGATCCACTCCATAGAGGGAGACGTGCTTTTGTTTTTGCGGACGTTTGCGAGCAGGCACTTTGTGAGTACTTGAACGCGCCCGTTGAGTTCTACCCGAGAGGTTCCACACTAATCTGGGGGGGGAGGAGGGGGAGTATGAGGATGAGGATGAGGATTCAGGAGGAGGAGGAGGAGGAGGAGGAGGAGGAGGAGGAGAGGGAGGAGGAGGGAGGAGGAGAAGGAAGAGGAGGAGGCGGTTCTGAAGAGAGGCACGCTGCGTTCCCCATGCTGGCGCTCTCTGCAGTGCCCGCCGGCACGCGGCAGGGCGTGTCCACCGAGAGTCCTCCACGTCCACCCAGGTACAAAAGGCGGTGGAGGTGACACGTAGTGCAATTTACCTGCGATGTGCCAACGCGTGGGTGTCGCAGGATCTCCCCCCCTGTGCACCCTCTGCGCCTGCTTCTTGGACGCACGGTTCTTCATCCAGCCCGTCGCCGAGGACAGCTGCGTGGCACGACCTGGGACGGGTGTGTTCGGCCCCGCCCTCAATGCTCCTACTAGTGATGTGCTAGGTCGGACAATGGCAGCAGCATTCACAAGTTCCAGCCTGCGACCCCTCACACTCGTCAGAATCGTCCTCTCCCCCCCCTGCCTCTCCGTATGGGAGCGTTTTCTTATTCGGCGTTTCGACACTGGGCGGAAGGGGGGGTGAACGGGGGGGTCTGGCTCTGGACCTCTGCTTAGTGCCCTTGCTTTCTTTCAGCAGGGCGTCCATTATGTTATTTATGGGGAGACTCCACCTGCTCGAAACAGGCGCCAAAACAACAGCCAAGATCTACTCCACGTGGAGGGTGGGGGGGGGGCTGCGAGGGCCCGCGCCGATCGGCAAAACAATGAATCCGCCGGCCCCCTTGTGGGGCCACCAGGCTGTAGGCCGAAGGTTCGCAGTTTCCTGTATGTACCAGTTGCAGCTTCCAGTTTCCACTTTTACAGTTCTGCTTCTTGCTGCTTACTGTTCCTTGTTGATGGACCGCGCGAAGGGGGGGGGAGGCCCAAACGGGCAGGTTTAGCACGCCTTGAGCGTGTTGTCTGCATTGCTAGGGTGGGTAAAAATTTACACCCCTCACGCAGATCGGCGGGGACAGGGTCCAAAAACACATGGGATTTGCCACATTTCTAAAATTCGGTTGCTCCTCTCACGCACATCGGCGGGGAAAGGGTCCAAAAACACATGGGATTTGCCACATCTCTGAAATTCGGTGGCACCCCTCACGCAAATCGGCGGGGTCAAGGTCCAAAAACACAAGGGGTTTGTAACATTTCTGAAATTCGGTGCACCCCTCATGCAGATCGGCGGGGTGAGGGTCCAAAAACATATGGAATTTGAAACATGTCTGAAATTCGATGGCACCCCTCACGCAGATCGGCGGGGTCAGGGTCCGAAAACCTAGGGGATTCTCAACATCTCTGGAATTCGGTGGCACCCCTCATGCGGATCGACAAGGTCAAGGTCCAAAAACATAAAGGATTTGCCACATTTCTGAATTTCGGCGGCACCCCTCACGCAGATCGGCGGGGTCAGGGTCCAAAAACAAAGGGGATGTGCCCCATTTCTGAAATCCGGTGGCACCCTTCACGCAGATCCGTAGGGTCAGGGTCGAAAAAAACAAACAGGTCCCGACACTGCTTCACGGCGGCGCCCAGGCTCATGATTCAGCATTTCCATCTCCCATTATCCGAGACAGGGGGCCGGCGGCATGGGGCGAAGCCCTTACGGATAAGAAAACGACCACGGTCGCAACTCATAATGTTTATACTTCTCCTCGTCCATCTCTGGTCGAGCGCCTCGGCGGGAACTAATCCCGGGGTGTCAGGTTCCCCCCGCGCACCCAACTCCGCTCAGTTTCATCCACCTGCTGCTGATGCTGCTCCTCCCCCTCCTCCTCGTCCCTCTTCCGCCTCCTCGTTCTTCCATTCGAAGTGCTCACTTCCTCTCCTTCCCCCCGCCCCATCGGACTCTCTTCCCCCTCCGTCCCCCTCGTCCTTCCGCCTGTAGCCATTTCGGCTCAAACCATTCGCGCCTGTCGTGTCGCCCTTCTCTGTCGAAGGTGCCGCGCGGGGCTTGGGATGGCTCGGGTGGGGTCGCCGCCTGGCGATCTCGATGGAAATCAGAGGCAGCAGCGTGGAATGGGGATTCCCCGCTGCAATGTCCCGGCGGAGAACCGCAGGTCACGCCCAGAGGCCGCGAGGAGGACATCCACCTCCACGCCCATATCCTCCTTGACGTCCACCACCTCATCCTCCTCCGTCCTCCGCAACAAGCACCTGCTCGTGCACCTTCTCAAGCAGCACCACCCTGGCATCCCCCTCCCCATCGTCGTCCTCCTCCTCCTCCTCCTCCTCCTCCTCCTCCTCCTCCTCCTCCTCCTCCTCCTCCTCCTCCTCCTGGCCATGCCATCCTGGTCCTCCTCCTCCTCCTCGTCCTGCTGCTGCTCCTCCTCCTCCTCCTCCTTATCCTGTTCCTCGTCTTGCTGCTCCTTCTCCTCCTCCTCCTCCTCCTCCTCCTCATCCTCCTCCTCCTCCCTTACATCCTCCCTTACCTCCTCCCCCTCCTCCTCCACCTGCTCCTGCACCAGATCATGAATAAAACGCGGCACGCTGCATGAATAAGACGGCGCCGATGCACCTACATCCGCGGGCAGCTTGCCCGCGGGTGAACGCGCAATCGATCCCCGCGGCATCGCCCCCCAAACTTCAAACTAGGCGGTGCAACGGGCCGCATCTGTCAAAGCCTCGTCTCCCCCGTCGGGGGCGGTTAACCCACCCATCCCGCTAGCAGACCGTGGAGGCCTTGGATAAGGAATCCAGGGCCTGGAGCCTTGTGGAGATCCACTTGCGCAGAACCGGGGGGGGACACAAATTGTCCGCCCCCAATCATTGTAAGCTCTCTACCCTCCCTCCGTCTCCTCTCCCTTCCCCCCTACTTCCTCCTCCCTCCCGCCTCCATCCTCCCTCCCCCCTCCCTCCCCCCTCCCTTCCACCCTTCCTCCGCCTCAGATTCCCTAAAAGGAGGACGGCAGGTGAGCGGTGCGGTTGCAGTTGCGTGCCCGCGGGCGGGTTGAAATTTGTCGCCCAGTTGCGGTTGCGCGCCCGCGGGTGGGTTGAAATGTGTCGCCCAGTTGCGGTTGCGGTTGCGCGCCCGCGAGCGGGTTGAAATGTGTCGCCCAGTTGCGGTTGCGCGCCCGCGGGCGGGTTGAAATGTGTCGCCCAGTTGCGGTTGCGCGCTCGCGGGCGGGTTTGAAATGTGTCGCCCAAGAGCGGTTGGCGGTTGCGCGCTCGCGGGCGTTTTGAAATGTGTCGTCCAGTAGCGGTTGCTTTGAGCGCCCGCGGGCGGATCGAAATGTGTCACCCAGTTCCGGCTGCGGTTGCGCGACCGCGGGGGGGTTGAAATGTGTCGCCCAGTTTCGGTTGCGGTTGCGCGCCCGCGGGCGGGTTGACATGTGTCGCCCAGCTGCGGTTACGGTTGCGCGCCCGCGGGCGGGTCGAAATGTGTCGCCCAGATGCGGCTGCGGTTGCGCGCCCACGGGAAGGGTTGAAATTTGTCGCCCAGTTGCGGTTGCGTGCCCGCGGGCGGGTTGAAATGTGTCGCCCAGTTGCGTTGCCGCGCGCCGCGGGCGGGTCGAAATGTGGCGCCCAGTTGCGGTTGCTGTTGCGCGCCCGCGGGCGGGTCGAAATGTGGCGCCCAGTTGTAGTTGCGGTTGCGCGCCCGCGGGCGGGTCGAAATGTGTCGCCCAGTTGCGGTTGCGCGCCCGCGGGCGGGTTGAAATGTGTCGCCCAAGTTGCGGTTGCGGTTGCGCGCCCGCGGGCGGGTTGAAATGTGTCGCCCGTTGCGGCGGTTGCGCGCCCGCGGAGGGTTGAAATGTGTCGCCCAGTTGCGGTTACGGTTGCGCGCCCGCGGGCGGGTTTGAAATGTGTCGCCCAGTTGCGGTTGCGGTTGCGCGCCCGCGAGCGGGTTGAAATGTGTCGCCCAGTTGCGGTTGCGCGCCCGCGGGCGTTTTGAAATGTGTCGCCCAGTTGCGGTTGCGGTTGCGCGCTCGCGGGCGGGTCGAAATGTGTCGCCCAGTTGCGGTTGCGCGACCGCGGGCGGGTTGAAATGTGTTGTTCAAGGTGCCCTCCTGACGTTTAGTCAGTCAATCTCGGGGATGGACAGACCTCCCTTAAGTAAAACGTGGTTTA
>CAUYUJ010014651.1:0-60000 GCA_963575745.1 Prorocentrum cordatum | reverse complement strand
CCGAATGAAAATCGCGGGATCGGCACGCGACTGCGGACAACGGACAACGTCCATTCTGTGGGCATCATGATGAAGCATACCGTTTCGAACAGTCATTGTCAGCACGTCCAAGTAAAAGCTTGAAGATTTGATTTGCCATGGAGTCTTTCGTGGTCTTGAAGATCACATGAACGGCTTCCGTGTCTCCTTCTCGAACAGATGCTGCTATTGCTAAGCCGGATACGAATACCATATTAAACGTCATCGATGTTTTGCGCTCCGTTTCCTCCATCCGTGTCTGTGGTCTCTCGTCTGCCCGCCACCATGAAGAAGATCAGACCATTAAGCGATTGATTGGTTTGCGTATTATGTGCGCTGTGATTCGGTTCCTCTTGCTTTGCCGCACATGTTGAGTATGCTCGGATCCCACTGGCCACAACTTTAACTATGTATGCTGGCAGGACGAGCCATGGGATGACTGCTGGTATGCGTGAATAGATCGGGGTCCTGCACACCGACCGCCCTCAGTCACACATTCCGACGTATTTGAAGATGAGGTCTTGGGATGTTACTCGTTTCGTGCGTTTGCCTCTTGCGTGTTTCTCTGGCTCTGGCAAGGAGGCAAATTCGGACACCAGCACGGCAATGCAACTAAGAGAGGCGAGCGTGAAACCGTTACGCATACCTCTTGACATGCTCAGCTGATAATTTGTGAGCCCGACGCTAGAACAGGACAGCGAGAGGCGCATGGCGAAGAGAAAGGGCGGAAGACCGCCTGCACAAACCGCGCACAAAACTCCTTGAGACCGTTTTGGTCTTTTGGTGAAGGTCTTTCACCAATAAGGACTCGCGGAGGAGAGATCCCGCATATCCTGAAACGCACCTGCCTGGCAAAACGATGACGGCAGAGATATCGCAAACGCTCTGCACGACGCTAGCCAAGGAGGAACAAAACCCCTGACACTGCTACCCAGCAGCAGCACGACGGCTGGAAGAACGTTAGCGTGGGAAAAGATGCCCCCTGCCTCCCTCCCTCCCCCTCCCTCCCTCCCGCCCCCCCCCCTCCCTCCCCCCCCCCCCCCACCCGCCCTCCCTCCCTCCCCCCCCCCCCCCCCGTCCCTGCCTCCCTCCCTCCCACGAGCGAGTCCAGGTCGCGTGCCTGCTGACTGGGTGTCTGGAGGCGGGGCAGACACGCCCTGTGCGGCCAGACCAAGGCTAAACGCCCGGCGAGCCTCCGGCCTGTTCGCCGGCTCGGGCAGCACGGGACAGCGCCCGCAAGCCCCAAAAGAGTGAACCAACGCGCAGCAGCGCGTCGCAGCGACGCGAGCCTGCTGCTCCACTTGCAGGCTCGGCCCTCGTGCCGCCCGCTTCGCCTGGACGTCCGCTTGGCTCTGCGACACTGCCCACGCCACCCTCAACGACCTCGGCGCGACTGGATGAGAAGACTAGCGAAGGTCGGCCTGTGCGGCCGGCAGCGCCGACGCCTCCGACGAGCTCGTGGCGGCCTTGGCTGCGCGCAACGCGTCGAGGCGGTGACGATGCACATGACTGGCGGCCCGGAGCCCATCGACCCAGGCGGCATTGCCCACCACGGTGCTCTCGAGGGCAGTCGGCAGGCACAGCTCCACACGCACGCCCTTCTCCGCGATCTGCTTCACGGTCTTGCCCAGGGCGTCCGAGCCATCCTTGTCGACGCGGGACGTCAGGTCCAGGGATACCACGATGGCCTTGGGCTGGCGCTCGAGCAGGACCTTCAGGCGCGCCTGGTGCTTCTCCTGGGTCAGATAGACGAGGGGGCCAACCGGCTCGTACACCACGACGCACTCGCTGGCCCTCTCAAGGACGTTCCCATCGCAATGATGCACCCGCTGGCTTCTCCTCGCGGACTCTGCCAGCGACCCCAGGATCGCCGCCACGGGCGACGGCCTCAGCGACAGCCGCGGGTCATGGTGGTCCACCTCGACCGTGCAGGTTGCCGTCACGCACGCCCTGCTCGGGGTCACGCTCGAGTGCTGATCGCTCGGCTTGCTGCACACGATCTGCTTCTCACCCACCCTGCTCAAGGTCATGCCTGGATGCTCATCGCCCCCCTGCCTCACCTGGTTCTCCTCGTCGGCCTCCCCTAGGTAGAGCGACAAGCGGGACTCGGCCAGCGCCGTCTGGGAGGCGTCACGAAGCAAGGCGAAGACCATGCCCAGAATCAGGCCGTAGACAGGGTCCGTGAAGACGCAGATCAAGCAGGTGAACACCAGAAGGCCGAGCCCGCCCTGGTCCGTCTTCCAGAGGTTGACCATGTAGCGGACGGGGGCCATGCGGACGGAGGCGAAGATGAGAAGCGCCGCCACCGAGCACTGCGGCAAGTACGAGAAGACGGGCATGGCAACCACGGAGATCATGAGCACCGCGAGAGCGTTGATGACCTGCGACATCCTGTGGGTGGCACCCAGCGAAAAATTCAGGGCCGTCCTCACAAAGACGCCAGTGGGAGGCATGGCGCCTACCGCACCGCAGACCGCGTGACAGATCATGATACCGAGCGTCTCGCGGCTGTCATCAAAGCCCCAGCCCGTCTTCTGCTCGGCGATCTTGGCCGAGATCAGCGTCTCGAGCACGGCCACGAAGGCGATGCCGAAGGCCGCAGTGAAGATGCCGAAGTAGTTGCCCTGCGCGTAAAATTCTAGAGACTGCTCCGGGGGGACGACGACCCTCGCTTTAAGCTCTCCGTACTTGTCCTTGAGCGTCGGGATGCGGATGCCGCCGAGGTTGTTTGAGTCGGAGAGGAAGCCCAGGATGATCGTCAGGAGCGGGATGATCACCGTCCACGGGATCGGCTGCCCCTTGACCTTCGGGACCCACTTCACGAGAGAGAGGAGCAGCACTGTGAGGAGCACGAAAGTGATGGCTGGCGCCCAGCTCATCTCATCTAAAATCTTAAGGGACTCGATGACGTTCTCGTAAAAGTGCTCATGCTTGGGGCCTACCAGCTGCAAGTCGAACGCCATGTTCAGCTGGTTTAGACCAATGATGAGAGCGACGGCCAGGGTGAAGCCCTCGAAGACGGCCGTGGGCATCAGAAGCAAGTAGCGCTGAAGGTTCAGCATGTAGATGACGAGGATCATACAGGCCGAAAGGAGGGACAGGTACGGCAAGACCCCGATGCCGTTGTACTTGATCGTGTAAGTGGTAAGCATGCCGCTCAGGGCGCCAGCGGGCCCGACGATGTTGTGGTCGCTGGAGCCAAACAGTCCTGCACATATGCCTCCCCAGAAGGCGGTGGCAACACCCATCGTCGGCGCTGCGGGGTCTGCGCCAGCCACCGACGCGATGCCGAGCGAGATCGAGAGCGGCACGCTGACCATCGCCACGGTGAGCGCCGCCTGCCAATTCTCCAAGAAGACACGGTGGGCGGGCTTGACGCCAGTCGATGTCTTCAGCGATAGCATGCCCACGGACGTATCGGTGCCGCAGGCGGGCTTGTGGTCCTCCGGCAGCCCTGCCACAGCCATCGCGGACAGACAAGTGTGCACAGTGGATGAATTGTGCTCTGCGGGAAACGGATGTCACTCCTGAGAGACGTGAGACTTGATCCAACCGTTGAGCCACAAGGCCACGTAGTACCCCTTTGGTTAACAAGCGCGGCCGTGCTCCCTGGGAGAACATTGGCGGTTGCACTGTTGGGGCGAATTATTCCAAGTCTGCTTCTCGCCCCCGTCCATGTCGTTTCTACCATCCTCGTTATTTGGTGGCGGTCCTCGCATTGATTGCGCTACTACTTGTTCTTATGCCATGTAACGTTCCTCTTTCTACGCTGGTCATCAGATTGGGCGACATGCGACGGAATGCTGATTACGGCAATCAGATTGTCAAACGGCTGCGTGATGAGTAGGTGGCCACTCTGCGGTTGCTCGGGAGTTTCAGCATACAAAACATGATCGACCCACGAACCCAGAAATCATTTAGAAACGTAAAGCATGGCAATTGCTGAATGTATCGATCTTGATGTACCGTGCCAAGGGCTGTGCTGTGATGCGCCGTGCTGAATTGCGATGTGCCATGCCACGACTGTGCTCTATAGCATTGTGGATCGAGTCCCCCTCTCTGCATCCGAGTCCTGGTCGAACTGATCTGGATCTTAAGCTCGAACTGCCTGCGCACATAGTAGCTGCCCCAGAGATCATTGACAAGGGGACACGCCAGGGGGACGTGCCGCGGAACGTCCCAAGGGACGCGCCAGGGGACGTGCCAGGGGACGTGCCACGGGGACGCACCGCGGGACGTGCCAAGGGGACGCGCTACAGAACGTGCCAACGGACGTGCCAGGGGATGCGCCGCACGACGTGCCAAGGGGACTCGCCACGGGACGCGCCACTGAATGCGCCAGGGAACGTGCCAGGCGACGCGCCAGGGAACGTGCCAGGGAACGCGTCAGGGAACGTGCCGCGGGACGGCCTGACCCATGGCCACGATCCCTCGTAAATTACGCAGCGTCCGCGCTCCCAGGGCCACGATCCCTTGTACGTTGCGCTGGGTCCGCTCTCCCTGGGCCACGATCCCTCGTAAACTACTCTGCGTCCGCGCTCCCAGGGCCACGATCCCTTGTATTCTACGCTGCGTCCGGTCTCCCTGGCCACGATCCTTTGTAAACTACGCTGCGTCCGCTCTCTCAGGGCGCTCCCTGGTGAATGACGCTGTGTCCGCGCTCCCAGGGCCACGTTCCCCGCTAAATTACGCTGTGTCAGCCCCCCAAGGGCCACGTTCCCCACTAAATTACGCTGTGTCAGCCCCCCGAGGGCCACGATCCCTGGCAAATTAAGCTGCATCCGCGCTCCCAGGGCCACGACCCAATATAAATTACAGTGTGGGGCCTGACTTTTTCGCGCGCCATTCGCCCCAGACTCGGACACGGACACGACCTGACGCGCGATGCTGTGCGTTCAATTTGAAGACGGCGGCTGGCCCGCTCCACCCGCTCACATACTTGGTGGACGGTACTCTATAGAAGTCAACCAAATCGCCTGGCTTGAAGTCCAGGGTCTGTCCTGGGACTGTGGTCTGTATTTGCGAAGCGCGAGTGGCACGTGAGATGGCCGAAGCCTCCACGACCTGTTGCAGGGCAATATTTCGTAGACGGAGCGAGTTGCGTGTCACGCTGGCCGTGCCGCCTGGGAAAACCCAAAGGTCTAGCAATATCCGTGGTTGTCGACTGAACCTGGCGGGCATACCTACTCATAGTCCCTCACGCTCTAGATGTTCGTCCATACAATGCATCGCCGGTCGTAAGAATATCACCGAGTCGTTCGATCATTCGGGCGTGCTGATCGGAGGACTGAGCTTCGGCTCCAAGAAGGCCGCGCCCGCACATGTTGTGTATGCTTGGATCCCCACTGGCCACACCTTTAACTATGTATGCTGGCAGGACGAGCCATGGGATGAATGCTCGTATGCGTGAATAGATCGGGGTCCTGCACACCGACCGCCCTCGGTCACACATTCCGACGTATTTTAAGATGAGGTCTTTGGATGTTACTCGTTTCGTGCGTTTGCCTCTTGCGTGTTTCTCTGGCTCTGGCAAGGTGGCAAATTCGGACACCAGCACGGCAATGCAACTAAGAGAGGCGAGCGTGAAACCGTTACGCATACCTCTTGACATGCTCAGCTGATAATTTGTGAGCCCGATGCTAGAACAGGATAGCGAGAGGCGCATGGCGAAGAGAAAGGGCGGAAGGCCGCCTGCACAAACCGCGCACAAAAACTCCTTGAGACCGTTTTGGTCTTTTGGTGAAGGTCTTTCACCAACAAGGACTCGCGGAGAAGAGATCCCGCATATCCTGAAACGCACCTGCCTGGCAAAACGATGACGGCAGAGGTATCGCAAACGCTCTGCACGACGCTAGCCGAGGAGGAACAAAAAACCTGACGCTGCTACCCAGCAGCAGCACGACGGCTGGAAGAACGTTCGCGGCCCCCCTCCCTTCCCTCCTCCCTCCCGCCCCCCCTCCCTCCCCCCCCCCCCTCCCCCCACCCGCCCTCCCTCCCTCCCTCCCTCCCCCCCCGTCCCTGCCTCCCTCCCTCCCACGAGCGAGTCCAGGTCGCGTGCCTGCTGACTGGGTGACTGGAGGCGGGGCAGACACGCCCTGTGCGGCCAGACCAAGGCTAAACGCCCGGCGAGCCTCCGGCCTGTTCGCCGGCTCGGGCAGCACGGGACAGCGCCCGCAAGCCCCAAAAGAGTGAACCAACGCGCAGCAGCGCGTCGCAGCGACGCGAGCCTGCTGCTCCACTTGCAGGCTCGGCCCTCGCGCCGCCCGCTTCGCCTGGACGTCCGCTTGGCTCTGCGACACTGCCCACGCCACCCTCAACGACCTCGGCGCGACTGGATGAGAAGACTAGCGAAGGTCGGCCTGTGCGGCCGGCAGCGTCGACGCCTCCGACGAGCTCGTGGCGGCCTTGGCTGCGCGCAACGCGTCGAGGCGGTGACGATGCACATGACTGGCGGCCCGGAGCCCATCGACCCAGGCGGCATTGCCCACAACGGTGCTCTCGAGGGCAGTCGGCAGGCACAGCTCCACACGCACGCCCTTCTCCGCGATCTGCTTCGCGGTCTTGCCCAGGGCGTCCGAGCCGTCCTTGTCGACGCGGGACGTCAGGTCCAGGGATGCCACGATGGCCTTGGGCTGGCGCTCGAGCAGGACCTTCAGGCGCGCCTGGTGCTTCTCCTGGGTCAGATAGACGAGGGGGCCAACCGGCTCGTACACCACGACGCACTCGCTGGCCCTCTCAAGGACGTTCCCATCGCAATGATGCACCCGCTGGCTTCTCCTCGCGGACTCTGCCAGCGACCCCAGGATCGCCGCCACGGGCGACGGCCTCAGCGACAGCCGCGGGTCATGGTGGTCCACCTCGACCGTGCAGGTTGCCGTCGCGCACGCCCTGCTCGGGGTCACGCTCGAGTGCTGATCGCTCGGCTTGCTGCACGCGATCTGCTTCTCACCCACAGTGCTCGAGGTCATGCCTGGATGCTCATCGCCCCCCTGCCTCACCTGGTTCTCCTCGTCGGCCTCCCCTAGGTAGAGCGACAAGCGGGACTCGGCCAGCGCCGTCTGGGAGGCGTCACGAAGCAAGGCGAAGACCATGCCCAGAATCAGGCCGTAGACAGGGTCCGTGAAGACGCAGATCAAGCAGGTGAACACCAGAAGGCCGAGCCCGCCCTGGTCCGTCTTCCAGAGGTTGACCATGTAGCGGACGGGGGCCATGCGGACGGAGGCGAAGATGAGAAGCGCCGCCACCGAGCACTGCGGCAAGTACGAGAAGACGGGCATGGCAACCACGGAGATTATGAGCACCGTGAGAGCGTTGATGACCTGCGACATCCTGTGGGTGGCACCCAGCGAAAAATTCAGGGCCGTCCTCACAAAGACGCCAGTGGGAGGCATGGCGCCTACCGCACCGCAGACCGCGTGACAGATCATGATACCGAGCGTCTCGCGGCTGTCATCAAAGCCCCAGCCCGTCTTCTGCTCGGCGATCTTGGCCGAGATCAGCGTCTCGAGCACGGCCACGAAGGCGATTCCGAAGGCCGCAGTGAAGATGCCGAAGTAGTTGCCCTGCGCGTAAAATTCTAGAGACTGCTCCGGGGGGACGACGACCCTCGCTTTAAGCTCTCCGTACTTGTCCTTGAGCGTCGGGATGCGGATGCCGCCGAGGTTGTCTGAGTCGGAGAGGAAGCCCAGGATGATCGTCAGGAGCGGGATGATCACCGTCCACGGGATCGGCTGCCCCTTGACCTTCGGGACCCACTTCACGAGAGAGAGGAGCAGCACCGTGAGGAGCACGAAAGTGATGGCTGGCGCCCAGCTCATCTCATCCAAAATCTTAAGGGACTCGATGACGTTCTCGTAAAAGTGCTCATGCTTGGGGCCTACCGGCTGCAAGTCGAACGCCATGTTCAGCTGGTTTAGACCAATGATGAGAGCGACGGCCAGGGTGAAGCCCTCGAAGACGGCCGTGGGCATCAGAAGCAAGTAGCGCTGAAGGTTCAGCATGTAGATGACGAGGATCATACAGGCCGAAAGGAGGGACAGGTACGGCAAGACCCCGATGCCGTTGTACTTGATCGTGTAAGTGGTAAGCATGCCGCTCAGGGCGCCAGCGGGCCCGACGATGTTGTGGTCGCTGGAGCCAAATAGTCCTGCGCATATGCCTCCCCAGAAGGCGGTGGCAACACCCATCGTCGGCGCTGCGGGGTCTGCGCCAGCCACCGACGCGATGCCGAGCGAGATCGAAAGCGGCACGCTGACCATCGCCACGGTGAGCGCCGCCTGCCAATTCTCCAAGAAGACACGGTGGGCGGGCTTGACGCCAGTCGATGTCTTCAGCGATAGCATGCCCACGGACGTATCGGTGCCGCAGGCGGGCTTGTGGTCCTCCGGCAGCCCTGCCACAGCCATCGCGGACAGACAAGTGTGCACAGTGGATGAGTTGTGCTCTGCGGGAAACAGATGTCACTCCTGAGAAACGTGCGACTTGATCCAACCGTTGAGCCACAAGGCCACGTACCCCTTTGGTTAACAAGCGCGGCCGTGCTCCCTGGGAGAACATTGGCGGTTGCACTGTTGGGGTGAATTATTCCAAGTCTGCTTCTCGCCCCCGTCCATGTCGTTTCTACCATCCTCGTTATTTGGTGGCGGTCCTCGTATTGATTGCGCTACTACTTGTTCTTATGCCATGCAACGTTCCTCTTCTACGCTGGTCATCAGATTGGGCGACATGCGACGGAATGCTGATTACGGCAATCATATTGTCAAACGGCTGCGTGATGAGTAGGTGGTCACTCTGCGGTTGCTCGGAAGTTTCAGCATACAGAACATCATCGACCCACGAACCCAGAAATGAATTTAGAATTGTAAAGCATGGCAATTGCTGAATGTATCGATCTTGATGTACCGTGCCAAGGGCTGTGCTGTGATGCGCCGTGCTGAATTGCGATGTGCCATGCCACGATTGTGCTCTATAGCATTGTGGATCCAGTCCCCCTCTCGGCATCCGAGTCCTGGCCGAACTGATCTGGATCTTAAGCTCGAACTGCCTGCGCACATAGTAGCTGCCCCATAGATCATTGACAAGGGGACACGCCAGGGGGACGTGCCGCGGAACGTCCCAAGGGACGCGCCAGGGGACGTGCCAGGGGACGTGCCACGGGGACGCACCGCGGGACGTGCCAAGGGGACGCGCTACAGAACGTGCCAACGGACGTGCCAGGGGATGCGCCGCACGACGTGCCAAGGGGACTCGCCACGGGACGCGCCACGGAATGCGCCAGGAAACGCCAGGGAACGCGTCAGGGAACGTGCCGCGGGACGTCCTGACCCATGGCCACGATCCCTCGTAAACTACGCAGCGTCCGCGCTCCCAGGGCCACGATCCCTTGTACGTTGCGCTGCGTCCAGTCTCCCTGGGCCACGACCCCTTGTAAACTACGCTGCGTCTGCGCTCCCAGGGCCACAATCTTTTGTATTTTACGCTGCGTCCGGTCTCCCTGGGCCACGATCCTTTGTAAACTACGCTGCGCCCGCTCTATCAGGGCGCTCCCTGGTGAATTACGCTGCGTCCGCGCTCCCAACGCCTCGTTCCCCGCTAAATTACGCTGCGTCAGCTCCCCAAGGGCCACGATCCTTAGCAACTTAAACTGCATCCGCGCTCCCAGGGCCACGTTCCCCACTAAATTACGCTGTGTCAGCCCCCCGAGGGCCACGATCCCTAGCAAATTAAGCTGCGTCCGCGCTCCCAGGGCCACGACCCAATATAAATTACAGTGTGGGGCCTGACTTTTTCGCGCGCCATTAGCCCCAGACTCGGACACGGACACGACCTGACGCGCGATGCTGTGCGTTCAATTTGAAAACGGCGGCTGGTCCGCTCCACCAGCTCACATACTTGGTGGACGGTACTCCGTAGAAGTCAACCAAATCGCCTGGCTTGTGGTCCAGGGTCTGTCCTGGGACTGTGGTCTGTATTTGCGAAGCGCGAGTGGTACGTGAGATGGCCGAAGCCTCCACGACCTGTTGCAGGGCAATCTTTAGTAGACGGAGCGAGTTGCGTGTCACTCTGGCCGCGCCGCCTGGGAAAACCCACGTGTCTGGCAATATCCGCGGTTGTCGACTGAACCTGGCGGGCATACCTACTTATAGTCCCTCACGCTCTAGACGTTCGCCCATACAGTGCATAGCCGGTCGTAAGAATATCACCGAGTCGTTCGATCATTCGGGCGTGCTGATCGGAGGACTGAGCTTCGGCTCCAAGAAGGCCGCGCTGGCCATCAGCAACAAAGTGCTCAGAAGATCGATGCCCAAAGTCGCTGGAATCTCGCTCGAGCAGCCGTGCTAAGTGCCACCGGTCGGTTGATCGTGTGCCAGCTCGGATACTGGCGATAGCAGGGGGACCCTCTTGTACTTCCTGACTGACAGGTGTAACCCGCTCGACCGTCGGTGTGATCTGCGACGCGTTGCTCGCCTTGGCCCGGCATTCGCGGCATGTGTCTATCGCGCCGGCGATCACCTGTATGACGTTGGTCGGGCATCGGGATGCTAGCGGGATCTTTTCCCTTTGAGTTCGCCTAGCGTGCCGCCAGCGTAGATGCACTTTGCACATATCGTGCCGTATCTGCGATGCATCGCCGTACTGTGACATGCGCAAACTCTGAGTGACGTCGTAGCTTGTCCAAACCTCTGGCGCATGACCCGCTGCTTCGTCCACAACAATTGGTGTGTTCGAGAGGCCCTCGCGGCTAGGGGCGCCGCGGGGTCGGGCAGCGGCGGCGGCTCGTCATCGTCGAAGGTCGTCACGCATAGGCGCTGGGAATGCTGCGTCGTCGATGGTTTCTCGATCAGGAGAAGGCCCACAAGCGTCAAGACTCACCTGTGAATCCAGAACTCCTGCCGCGGGATCTTGAGACTGCTGCGCACGTGCGTCGCGGGGAAAGGATCAGCGTTGGCGGGCGCAGCTCTTGGACAGCCCTGCATGGTTCATCCAACTGGCGGCGTTCTCATGGTCGCCCATCGTGGTCAGGGCGCGCTCGGTCTCGTGGCGCGTCGCGCGCACATCCTGGACATGAGCATGGTGATTCAATGCCTTTGTGAAATTTCTCACTGTCCGAGGACTTTGAAACGCCGTGGGTCTAGGCTACAGAGCGATTGCCGCGGCGGCCACGATATTCCACGTAGATTTTAACATGTGGTGCGGCGGCTGCCTCTTTTGGCAGCTGGCGTGGTGGCAGATGTCTGCGCGCCTGATGCTCGCGTCGGGGCCCCAGCCCCAGGCCCCAGACGCTTCGGGTCGGGCTCGCGACTTTCCTGATTGTGCTGGTGTGGGTGCTGGTGCTAGTGCTGGAGGTGGTGGTTCTTCGGCTTCTTCCAGTCGTTCGAACTCCTGGAGAGCATTTGAACTGACTCGTCCTCCATGGCTGGGTAGAGCTCGCTCATGAGTGTGACTGAGCTCTTCGCCGCAATGTCTTGCGCGACGACGCCTTGTACCACGCGCTCGGCTACGTGCTAGAGCCAAGCCTGCGGTGCGTTGATGTGTTGGCTGTCCCCAGATTACTGCGAGGTCGTGGTTTCCGCCGCGCCTCAAACTTAAAGGCGCGACCATGCGCGGCGAATGGGCGATGGCTTGAAACGGCTTCTGGCCTGGAAGGCCTCTTGGGCCTTTCTGTTCCCAGACAGCAATGGTCGAACGCGAAGGCATCAACGAGCATGCGCGAAACCCTGTTCCCGCGGCGGTGCTGTGCTGAGCCATGTGGGTGTGGGGTTCCGGTGCTCGACAAAGAAATACTGCCCCTCAGGCGCCTGCGTCGTCGCAACTTGTCCGCGCAATGAGATGTGCAGCGCAACTTCCTCGCGCCGCGTTCGCCAAGTCTCGTTGCCGATGCGATGGTCGAGGCCACTGAGCGGACCAGTGCGACGGCGTGACTGCGCCATAACGGCAATCTGTGCGTTGTTGGGCCCGAGGCGCTGCAGGACATACTGCTGGCCCGTAGGGTCGTCAAGATCACATCCAATAGCCAAACCGAAATTCCAAAACGGCGAATAATCTGTGGACGGCGATCTGCAAGGTGCGGGCCTTTCCCCCGCAACTCGCATAGGTCCGCGCCGGGCCCCTTGGCTCGGGCCGTGGCTGCGGCGCGCTCCAGGGTCGTTGCTTGGAAGGTGGGCACTGGGAGCGCGGCGCGGTAATCAACAATGACCCCTGGTGCGTAGGGCTCAGGAAGGGGCTCGCAGACTGCGAGATAACTGCCGCGTTCGATGGCGGTGTCCTTAACTGCCCGGGCGAGCTGTTCCTCCGTGCCACGGCCTGAGAGGTCGCCTCCGATGTCGTCGAAAACGTCTCCCTGTTTTATTGCGACGTCTGACCTGCGCATGACCCTGTTTTTCTTTCGCTCCTTCGCACGTTCTGCCTCCTCGGCAGCCAAAGAAAAAAACTGGGGTGTCTTCAAGATGTGGAACGTGTCTCTGCCTGGACCTCATGTGCCCTGGGTCTGTGCCTCCAATTCGACGTGGTTGGTTGCGACGCTGCCTGGCTCATGTTTAGGACTGATGCAGGACGTTCTACCATCTGCCATGGTGTCGAGGGTTACTGGGCAAGAGATCTTGGCCGGTGCAAAAAGATGTTCGGAGCAGCGCGTGCTATGTAGCGTGTCGCGGTGCTCTCGATGGCGTTGGATACCCTATACCTTGTCATATGCCGTCGCACCACTACGGGTGTCGGATGTGGTCACGCGTGCTTCAGTGGGTTTTATTGTCTCCCGCCTCTTGTTGTTGTCATGGTGTATCTGTGTCGAATCGGAATTCTCGGGCTGGGGAGATCGGCGTTCGGATGCGTGGATCGGTTTTCGAGGGCCTCCACTATGGAGCTTCCATGATCCGTCTGGAGTGCCTGCCTGGACATGCGGGCAGAGCGCAACTCTCGTGAACTATGATAGTGGAGCTGTACAGTGGCCCCTCTCGGAGCGCCTCCATGGGGAATTTCCATGATCACAGAACATGTGACATACGATTGTGAAGTGGTACATTGGGAGGCGTTTGTTTGTGACAGGTTCGCGAACCCTGTGACATACTATGGTGGAATGCTAGATTCATCTCTCTTGGGGCGCCTCTTCGGGGATGTCGATTAATCGAAGCCGTAGAATGGCACGGTGAACTGGTGCATTGGATTCTTTCGGGGGACCACCCTGGCAGAGCTTGATGCGCACGAAACCTGTGACATACGATGGTACAATGCAACATTCACTCTTCTCGGGGTACATATTGGGGGATGTGGGGCGAGCGCAGACCATGCGAAGTAGCACGGCAAACTGGCGCATTGGAGGCGCTGGACGTGCGCAAACCCTGTGAACACGATGGTGGGATGCTGAATGAATCCCTCTCGGGAGGCTTCCCTGGAAGCGTGGGATGAGCACGAGTCCTTGGCAACAGTATGGTTATACTTTAATGTGTAAGCTTGTCGAGTGGCTCGCTGCCGGCTGGTGCCGCGCGTCTTGCGCGAGGGGCCCCATTCCTGCGCGCCCCTCTAAATGGACCCCCGTGCGCTTTCGGCGCTACGAGGCGATGCTCACTTCTGGGCGCGTCGCACGCCAGTGAACACTCACGCGAGGAAGCCTCGCTTACACACCTGCTCGGAGTGGGCGCCCACGCGCGCTCGGAGCCCCATTCGCGCCGTCCTCGTTGCACTCGCACTTGGCTTAGGCCTTGGCTGCCCCGAGAGCCGCCTCGAGGCTGGCGTGCTTGGGCTCGGCCGCGAGTGAGCCCTCAGCCTCCTTGCCCTTGTCCTCGGCCTTGGCCCTCGGCCATGGCGTTGGCCTTCGCCGCAGAGTTGTCGCTGGCGTCTCGGAGGCGCTGGATGCACTCGTTGCCGCGGGTGGAGCGACCGCCGACGCCGACGCCGGCGGGCACTAGGCGCCCCTCGTCCCGGATCTCACGCGAGGCGCGCTCTACCCACCTCGCCACCCACTGCCCGCAGGACCAACCGTCAACATGGACTGTCTCGCTGCTCCTCGGGTGGCATTCCTCGCCTGGGCCGATGGACCGGGGCTTGCGGGTGGTCCTCTCGGCGGCCCGCTGGGCGCTCTTCAACGGCGCCTTGCGGGGGTCTCGGCGCTCGATGGCGACGTCGGGCCCCTTCTTGGAAACTTTGAGGTCGGTGTAATGGTGCGGGGCTTCGCTGTGCAGTGCGAGGAGCAAGTGCGTGGCCTCCTCGACCCTCTCGGCCCAACGCTTCTACTGGACTTGCTCCTCGGCGGTGGGCTCGCCTTCGCCCTGTCCCGCATGGGCCCGGGCCGCGGCCGCCGTGGGCTCGACCGCCGCCGCGCCGTCTGGAAAGCCCACTCGCTCCTGGACCTCGCCGAACACCCTGCCGCGCCTGCCCTAGCGGGGGGGCCCCAGTCGGCGAGGCGGGCCGCCTTCTCGTGCCAAGGGCTGTCGGAACAAAGCTCGCGGCGTTCCATATCATCTCCTCGGCCTTGCTCACCTTATTGGAGTTCCGCTTTTTGCCAGCTGCGCAGCCTTGAACTTCTTGTAAAGGTGCCCGCTGCATTCGACGCGCTGCCATTCAGCTTCGACGTCGCGACGCCTCGGCTCTTGCTCTCGAGGGCGGCCTCGCCGTCAGTCTCGCTTTTCTTTAGTCCTGCTCCACTTGCGCTGCAGCTTGCCGAGGAGCTGGCCCGCGAACTTGGCGGCCCACTTGCCCTTGCGCCCAGTTGCCCAAGTCTGCCTGGCGCGGCTCTAGAGACCGCGCGGGAACTGGATATTCTTGGCCCGCTCCCCCAGCGGCCTCAGCGCGTCCTCCTGCTCCTCCGCGAGCTCCAGGTGCAGCGCTTGGAGCTCGAGGGGGCAAGGGTTCTCGTCGCCCTCGCATTCCTCGGGCAGGTCCTCGAGGCACACGCATTCGCCGGCGAGGACGCTCCAGTCCGGCACTAGCGGCTAGAGCAGAGGGTCGGCCGCTGTTCTGCCTCGTCAGTGGAGGTGACCGCCGTCGGCGTCGCGGCCTCTGTCACCGTCTCCGTCTCGTCGGCGCGAGCGTGCACTTGTGCGCCGCAGTCGGGCGCGACGCCCAGTGCCTGTTCTTTAAGAGACATCGATGATCATCGCCAGGCGCCCCCTGGAACCCCGTGCAATGGCACGCGGACGAAGCCCGATTGCAGCTGGATGTGGATATCGGCACCTCCTGGCAAAATTGCGCGCGTAGGTTCCGCGCTTCGAAGTCTTGGTTGACCAGGCAAGTTGCTGCCCGATCATCTGACCATGAGAGATGTGGAGCTGCGGATGGTAGCTCGGCCCCGATCACCCGTGAGGGCTATGGGGGTGCCCGCGTGATGCGCGCGCTCCTGAGCCCCGTTGCCAACTCCTCGGATGCTCGACCTCGCGCTTGTGAGGAGCTGCTGCAAGCAGTGCCCTGCGTCTACGGCTCGACGGCACAGCGGGCGCGCAAGCGTCTTTCCCATGAGGGTGGCACACGCGCATGGGTCAGCGATGGCGCTGAGTTCGCTGGATGGGGGGCCAGGCGCGGTTGCGATGCGCCTGAGCGGCGCGCCCACTGGCCGATCATTCGACGGGCCACCAGGGAAGCACGTCGACTCCACCTCCTTGTGGTGAGTCTCCAGGAGACTGCTGTCCCAAGGTGGGCTTGGTGCGGCTCGCGGCATGGCCGGCGCGAGGTCCAAAATGGCATATTCACCCAACAAGATGCCACGTCGGCATATTTGACATGTCGTCCGCATCCACATCTGGCCCTGGGACTTCCGATCGAGCGCGTAGGTCAAATGATAGTGGTGGCGACGTGGCTGGAGTGCCAACAGTGACCAAGTTGATCATCTGTTGGGCGGGCGCGTGCCGGTGAGAACGTCTTCATTCCATATGAGCGTCGCGTTCGGTCTCCAATCTGGCAATAGAGGAGGACGGCCGGGTTGATATTTCGGAAGCCAAGTCGCGTGTGACAGTGGTCCGGCTCGCTACGGTCGGGACTCCCGCTGGGTGCTCATACCCTCCGCGGCGGGGCCTGTCTGGCATCTGGCAGGGCTGCTTGCGCTGGCTGGCTTTGCCACAGGCGCGCAACGTTACCAGAACAGCCAATGCGGGGGCCCACGATTCGCTGGTCGTCGGGGCCCGCGAGTTCGCCCATAGGCAGGATGGTGGCTCCCGCGCTGCGCTGCTGATCGATGGCGTCTGACCTGCGCATGACCCTGGTTTTTGTTCGCTCCTTCGCCCGTTCTTCCTCCTCGGCAGAGAAAGAAAAAGACAAGGGTGTCTTCGCGATGTGGAGCGTGGCTTTGCCTGACTATCCGTTAGGCAGAATATCATGCGCCCTCGGTCTCTGCCTCCGGTTCGACGTGTTTGGTGACGAGGCAGCCTGGCTCATGCTTAGGACTGACGTAGGACGTTCTACTATCTGCCATGGCGTCGAGGGTTACCGGGCAAGATCTTGGCCGGCGCAAAGAGATGTTCGGAGCAGCGCGAGATAGCGTATCGCGGTGCTCTCGCTGGCCTTGGTTACCCACTCATCTGCCGTCGCGTCGTTGCGGGCTTAGGATGTGGTTCCGAGTGCTTCAGTGGGCTTCATTGTCTCGCGCGTCTTGTCGCTGTCATGATGTATTCGACTCGAATCGGAAACCTCGGGCTGGCAAACAGTCCAGGGTTGAATCCGCTGGGCACCCGGCGAGACTAACCCTGTGCCGGCGAGAATGCTCCCGCAAAGATAATCGAGTTCGGGCACCCGGCAGCATGGCAATTTTCCCTGGGGATATTTACGTTCGGATTCCTGGATCGGTCTTCGAGGGCCTCTACTATGGAGCCTCCATGATCCGTCTGGAGGGCCTGCCTGGACATGCGGGAAGAGCACAACTCGCGTGAACTATAATGGTGGAATTGTACATTGGCCCCTCTCGGGGCGCCTCCTCGGAGATGCCCCATGAGCACGAATCTTGCGACATGCGATTGTGAAGTGGTGCGTTGGATCCTTTCGGGGGGCCTCCCCAGAGGCGTTATAGGTGCGCGAACCCTGTGGGAAACTATGGTAAAGTGCTATGCTCATCTCTCTTTGGGTGCCTCTTTGGAGATGTCGATTAACCTAAAGCCTGACCTCGCATGATGATTTGGTGCGTTGGGTTCTTCCGGGGGGCCTCCCTAGTGGCGTTGGATAAGCGCTAAGCCTGCGACGTACGATGGCACTATGCAATGCTCACTCTTCTCGGGGTGTCTCCTGGGGGACGTGGGGCGAGCGCAGATCCTGCGAAGTAGCCCGGCGAACTGGCGCATTTGGGGCGCTGGGCGTGCGCGAACCCTGAAATAAATACAACGGTGGGATGCTGGATGAATCCCTCTGGGGAGGCTGCCCTGGAAGCGTGGGATGAGCGCGAGTCCTTGGCAACAGTGTGGATTTACTTTAATGCGTGAGCTTGTCGAGTGGCTCGCTGCAGGCTGGCGCCGCGCGCCCTGCGCGAGGGGCCCCATTCCAGCGCGCCCCTCGGAATGGGGCCCCATGGGCGCTCGGCACTACGAGGCGCAGGCCAGTGAAGACTCGCGCGAGGAAGCCTCGCCTGCGCACTGCCCGGAGCGGGCGCCCATGCGCGCTCGGCGCCCCATTCGCGCCGCCCGCGTTGCACTCGCACATGGCCTAGGCCCTGGCTGCCCCGAGAGCCCCCTCGAGGCTGGCGTGCTTGGGCTCGGCCGCGAACGGGCCCTCAGCTTTCTCGCCCTTGTCCTCGGCCTTGCCCTCGGCCATGGCGTTGGCCTTCGCCGCCGAGTTGTCGCCAGCGTCTCGGAGGCCCCGGATGCTCTCGTTGCCGCGGGCGGAGCACGAGCCGACTCTGGCGGGCACTTGGCGCCCCTTGCCCTGGATCTCACGCGAGGCGCGCTCGACCCACCTCGCCACCAACGGCCCGCAGGGCCTGCCGTCGACATGGACTGTCTCGCTGCTCCTCGGAGGGCAGTCCTCGCCTGGGCCGATGGGCCCGAGCTTGCGGGGGGTCCTCGCGGCGGCCCGCTGGGCGCTCTTGGACGGCGCCTTGCTGGGGTTTCGGCGCTCGATGGCGACGTCGGGCCCCTGCTAGGACACTTTGAAGTCGGCGTAATGGTGCGAGGCCTCGCTGCGCAGTGCGATGAGCAAGCGCGTGGCCTCCTCGACGCTCTCGGCCCAGCGCTTCTGCTGGACTTCCTCCTCGGCGGCAGGCTCGCCTTCGCCCTGTCCCGCATGGGCCTAGGCCGCGGCCGCCGCGGGCTCGACCGCCGCCGCGCCGTCTGAAGGCCCGCTCGCTCCGCTCCTGGATCTCGCCGAGCACCCTGCCGCGCCTGCCCTCGCGGGGGGCCCTCCTCGGCGAGGCGGGCCGCCTTCTCGTGCCGAGGGCTGTCGGAACAAGGCTCGAGGCGTTCCGTCTCCTCGGCCTTGCTCACCTTCCTGGAGGTCCGCTTTGCCAGCTGCGCAGCCTTGAACTTCTCGTGGAGGAGTCCGCGGCCTCTTGCGCGCTGCCTTTGAGCGTCGACTTCGCGACGCCTCGAATCTTGCTCGCGAGGGCGGCCTCCAGGCCGCCAATCTCGATGTTCGTATTGTTCCAATTTCGCTGCATCCTGCTGAGGTGCTGGCCCGCGTACTTGCGGGAACTGGATCTTCTTGGTCCGCTCCTCCAGCGGCCAGCGGCCTCAGCATGTCCTCCTGGTCCTCCGCGAGCTCCAGGCGCAGCGCTTGGAGCTCGTGGAGGCAAGGGTTCTCGTCGCCCTCGCAGACCTCGGGCAAAGTCCTCGAGGCTCAGGCAGTCGCCGTCGAGGACGCTCCAGTCCGGCACTCGAGCACCGGGTCGACCGCTGTTCTGCCTCGCCAATGGAGGCGGCCGCCGCCGGCGCCACGGCCTCTGTCTCCGCCCCCGCCTCGCCAGCGCGAGCGTGCACCTCCGCGCCGCAGTGGGGCGCGCCGCCCAGTCCCTGCAGAGCTCTTTCAAAGACGCCGATGAACATCGCCAGGCGCCCCCCGGAACGCCGTGCAATGGCGCGCGGACGAAGCCCGATGGCCGCTGGAGATGGACATCGCCACCTCCTGGCAGGATTGCGCGCGTAGGTCCCGCGCTTCGCATAACTGATAGACCAGGCAAGTTGCTGCCTGATCATCTGAAAATGAGATGTGGAGCTGCGGATGGTAGCTCGACCCCGATGGCCCGCGACGGCTACGGAGGTGCCCTCTTGACGAGCGCGCTCCTGAGCCCCGTTGCCAACTCCACGGGCGCTCGACCTCGCGCTCGTGGGGAGCTGCTGCAGCCAGTGCCCTGCGTCTACGGCTCGACGGCACAGCGAGCGCGCAAACGTCTTTCCCATGAGATTGGCCCACGCGCACGGGTCCGCGATGGCGCTGATTCCGCGCAGGGCCCGGCTGCGATGCGAGCGGCGCGCCCACTGGCCGACCCTTCGGCGGGCCGCCAGGGAAGCGCGTCGACTCCGCCTCCTTGCGGTCTCCAGGAGACTGGGTGCTGGACATGACGTCGCCTATTGGTGAGTCTCGCAGCGTGACCAGAACCCCGTCGACTTCGGGCGCCGCGCGCAGTTCGGATGCCGCGCAGAGCCTGGGCGCGCGCGACCTCGAGCACCACCGAGTCTCGCCTGCGCGCGGGGCATTTCGAGAGGGGCGCGCGAGCCGGGTCGCCGCGGAGCACCTGTCTTCTACTCCGCGCATCTGGGCGTCCTTGTAGCCTGTGGCGGCCCAGGCGTCGGCGCATCTCCGATGGGAGCGGCGCCCGCGTTGAAAGATGATCACGAGGTCCAAGGTGCCACGCGTGTCGCCCGCGTCCACTTCCGTTCCTGCGCCTTCCAATCGAGCGCGCAATTCCAGTGGTAGCGGTGGCGCCATGGCCGGAATGCTAACCGCGACAACGTTGATCATCTGTTGGCATCTGGCAAGGCAGCTTGTCATGACTGGCCTTGCCGAAGGCGTGCGACGTGACCGGAACCGCCGATGCGGGGGCCCGCGGTTCGCTGGTCGTCGGGGCCCGCGAGTTGGCCCATGGGCGTGGTAGTGGCCCTCGCGCTGCGCTGCTGATCGATTGCGTTCATCTCGCGCGCCCCCCACAGAGCCGCCGTCCTCGGCGGAGCTCCTCCAATTGACGCTGCCAGCTCCTCGGCGGCGGTAGCCGTGCCCGGGAAGGGCAGGGGCGCTTGAATTGGTCGCAACAATGTGAATATCTGAAGTTGCGATAGGAATTCTCGGGCGTCAGTGCGCGCGTGGCTCTGGGCTGCGGCGAGCGAAACTGCTTATCGCGAACCCCTGACAGACTCGGGTAGCTGCCAGGCGCCGTAGGCGGATGGCTTCCCCGGCGCGCTGCTGGGTCCCGGCTGCAGCTGAGGAGGGCTCGTTGTGACCATGCAAGCAACTCCAGAGGTGCCGGCCAGGTGGCCTCTGTCTAGGATGCCATGCGTAAGTGGCATTCCCCCCCGCAGATGCCACGCGCCGTGGCGGCGCCGTCGCGTCATGGGGGGGGTCGGAGCCTGCCCTTCCCTTTGCCAGAAGAGCGCATGTCTAACTCTTTCCTATTCCAACGAAGAAGTACTAGATCTACCTGGGTGTCGGACAGTTCCATGAGAAATACTTCTGGGCGCCGCTGCCTTGAGCCGTACCATTCCTCGAAAAGGCGTTGTAATGTTGTTCGATGAATCCACGCGCATTGCGCGTCGGACGACGCGCGCGCCCGCGCCATGGGCGCTGCGATATCACCGGCCGAAACAGCTGAGCATCGATGTTCGAAGGGCTTAGGCCTGGGAGCTCTGCAGCTTGTTACTTGACCCCTTGGTCTGGACCCGAGCTGGGGTCGGACAAGGCTCCGCTGTCTCAGTGGGTCCATGCCGCGGGCTCCCAGAAGGCGGCGGGGCATGCTGTCTGCGGCGGCGCGGCGCTCTGCGACGGGCTAGCGGCGCATGTCGCGGCACCTCCGGTCCCAAGGAGCTCGGCGGCGCTGGGTGCCCAGGGGTCGAGACTCTGTGTGCGCCATGGATCCGTCGTGGGTGTCGTTGTCACTGTCATTGGTCATGCCCGCGAAGCCCTCGAACGACGGCGGCGAAAGAAGAGAGCTGGCGATGTTGTTTGGTGCGTGCTCTGCGATGTGACCCATGCGCATGAGCGTCGCCGCGAGACAAATGAACTTAGGCCCCGTGGTTTGGCATCGATTGCTGTCGGGTTTAAGCAGCGTCATGAGTTGGCTGGTTGCGACGCCGCACGCTCGGAGGAACAGTCAGCTGTTGCCGTTTCCAAGACATCGCGGCCCATACTTTGTGCATAGCTCGGGATCGCAGAGCTGGCAGCTGCGATCGCAGCGCATCGGTGGTCTGGTTGCGGCGCCTCGAGAACTCGAGGGGCTTGCGGGTAACCTGGAAGCGCGACTGCTCGCCCAATGGACCGAACTGGGTGGCATGGTTCGCGATGAGGTATGTCACGGCGTCCTCATGCTGGCCGCTCACTATGTCTCCCTGCGTCATCTCCATGAACCACATGGAGCGCGTAAACTCGCGAGCGGCTCCGCTAACGTTCGGGATGACAGCAGCGCGCGTTGGGCGCTGTCCATATCCGTGGCGAGCACGCTCCACGCGAACAAATCCTGTACCCAGTGGCGGAAGGGATGCGCTGACTCGCGCTCGGCTGACCATGAAAACGGCTGACGAGAAGTGATGCCGCCGCGGCCGCATGCGCCGCCCTGTGGAACGGCTCCACCTGGCACCATGTTGGTGAGCCAGGGACGAACGTCCAGACGGACATCCTCCTCGGGAAACCCACCACGATGAGAGCTGCGGCGGGATCGCCTTGGGACTCGAAGCGAAAACCAGAACGGCCCACGAGATGGCCAAAACACCGTCTAGGTCCAGCCCTGTTGTTAACGAGGGCTTCGAGAACTGACTACCTGCCAGACCGCCCCAGACCCAACCCGCAGACCCGAGCTTTCGGGTCGGCGGGGGGCCACGGGCCTCATGAGTGTTATGTTCGAGGTTCCCCGACCCGTCCCCCCCCCCCCCAGCTGGCAATGGAAGGCACGTCGGGGCCTCCGGAGTATTTTGTTTCACGCTGCCCGCGAACCTGACGTCAAAGCCGCGAGGCTAACGGCTCTAGGCTCCCACGGGAGCCTACCACTCAAGTGCCACGATAGCGAACCCCTCCTCAGGGCCCTGACGGCCTGACGTGGAGCAGCTCAGCTCACTGGCCGCTCGCGTCGATGTTCCTGGCGGACTCGCGCTCGCACCTCTGGCCCTCAGCCCGCCCTCAGCCCAGCGGCTGGCGCGTCGTGGGGTGGAGCCCAGGGCTGGCGTGGTGGTCGGTGAAGACCTCTACCTGGAGAGAGAGAGAGAGAGAGAGAGAGAGAGAGAGAGAGAGAGAGCGAAGATACTGGAGCACGCCTCGACCCTCGGCCCTCGGCTGCAGCCTTGTCTCCAGATGCGCCGGCGCCCCGGGTTCGGCAACGCCCCCGTTGGCCAGGTGGGCCCTGCGGCTCCGCCGCCGGATGGGGCCCGCCTGCAACGGAACGGAGGCCCCGGGGTGCCGATGCCCGCGAAGAGAGGGGGGGGGGGGGAAGCACTGCGTCACTCGTGGGGGAGGTGTTTTTCCTCGCGAGCCTCGCAAGACGGCGGGCCCACTCAGAGGTGTCTGGGAAGGGCCCATGGCCAGGCCGCCCCGATGACCAGCACGCAGCCCGCAGCGTGTCGGCAGAAGGAGCTCCACACGCAGACCGAGCACGCAGGTGCGGCGCGATGCGGGCACCAACGCGTGGGCCCACACGTGCCGAGCCACAGCACGCAGCGTGTGAACACGGACGCGCTGAAGACGTCACGCGCCGCGCTTCGATCGGCTATACGCAAGAGCGACCCTGGGTAAGAGTGACCTTTGGTGCGCGGCATTCGGGGGGCGCGGGGGAGCCAAAGCCAAGCGCGCAAGCCGCTTATATCGCAGCGCGTTCGGCGATTGGGGGACCCATTTGGGCCCGAACAAAAGGTCACTCTGGCGAAAGGCCACTCTTACGTCTAGCCGATTCGAAGCGAGGGCATCAGGGCAGCCGATGCCCGGGGAGATGAGAGGAAAGATGGAGCAGGTCTTGGAGTCCGTCTGTCCCGACCCTCCCCTCACCCGTGAGTCTCCCCCCCGGGTCCCCAGCAGGCAAGCTCGGGGACGCGGGAGGCCACGCGCTGGATGCAATTGCGGGAGCCATGGCGTGCCCGGTCGTGGCAGGGCCGAGCGCTGTGAGGACGCCAGGCCACGAACATCAGGGATCACCCGTCGTCGACCTTGAGCCTCGCACAGCGCCTCACGAGGGTCCCCTGGGCCCGCTGGGCAGCAGCAGGTCCTCGTCGGGACGCCTACTGTCAGGTGATGCTCTGCTTGGGATGTGCGTGCCGTATTCCCCCAGTGCGGAAGCCGCAGCGTGCTGACCAAACAGCCTCGTACATCCCACGAAGCCAATCACAAAATACTCAGGAGCGCCGCACCCATTCAAACCCCCGTGCGTTGCACCACTGTGGACGTCTGAAATGAACACGGAAACTAGGGGGTCCGATACCCGACAACAGCACATGTTGCCCAACAACAACAGCGGCCGCTGTTGGGCGGGCGGCCTCCTGTCTCGAATGCACAACGTCCGTGGCAAGGCCGACGGCGAATGCTGTCCAAGATGGGTAAGAACCGCCGTCGGTCGGCCTTCGTACGGCAGGTTCGAATCGTGATGACTCTGGCTTTGATGTCTGACACAGCGCGGAGCATTCAACCCTTCAACGCTCGGCAACTCTCCGATCGCCAGATCGCCCCATGCTGGCAGATTCTGGGCCCCCGGCGGCGCTCCGCCTTGACCGGGGTCGCCGCCGCGTCGACGCGACACGATCCTAACCGTGCCCATTCTAGGTGGCGGCATCCGAACCCTACCTCCACCAACCATCGATCCTGTTGAATCGATGGGGGGCGGGGGTAGCCCTGCGAAATGCTTAAGAAATCATGGGTTAAGAAATTCATAGTCTCAGAAATTGAATAAAACCTAGAACTTCTATCAAAAACTTGGGATTTACATGGAAACGTTAAGAATAATCGAGACTCTGGCCGAAAACTTAGGTTTTCCTAAGCATCGCCTAGGGTGTAGGCCTCGGATTTCGCCACGCGCTTGACGAATTCTGAGCCCTGGCCCCCGCCGCCCATCGAGCTGCCTGGATCGTGGACCGGCGGGGGCCAGGTTCGGACCTCGCCGCCGGCATTCTTCTGGCACCCGCTTCGATCGTCGCGAAACGCCCCCTGGCGTGTCGTGCAAAACCGCTCTCCTCCTCCTCCTCCTCCTCCTCCTCCTCCTCCTCCTCCTCCTCCTCCTTCTCCTCCTCCTCCTCCTCCTCCTCCCCCTTCTCCTCCTCCTCCTCCCCCTCCTCCTCCCCCTCCTCCTCCTCCTCCTTCCCCTCCTCCTCCTCCTCCTCCTCCTCCTCCTCCCGCGGGCAGGCGGGAGAGGGCGGCCCGGCCTCTCGCCGCGCCGCGCGCAGGAACTCTCCCCCGTGCGCGGCGGCGAGCTCCGCGGCGAGCCGGCCCAGCGGGGGCCCGCAGTGCGCAGCGCCTCGCGGCCGCGGCCACCCCGCCTGCCTTCGGCGACTCCGAGGGGGTGCGGTTTTGCAAAGGGTGCGGTTTGCAACCCGCGCCTGGGGGGGGGGGCGAGGACCTCGAGATGGGACGCAGAGAGACACGCTAATGCCAGATGCCATCCTTGGAGGCGCGCGCGCGTCGGACCCCACCATACAGTGCACCCAATCTTGCAGTGCATCGTCTCCCGAGCGGTGCGGCCAGAAAGCGCCTGCCACGACGCATATACTGTCAGATTTCTCGGTGCGCGCGTCGCCCCTTGGGGGGGGGAGGAGCGATGCACACATAGCATAAGTGTGTTGGGGTGACGCCGACGAGAGAGCGAACTGCCCCGACGCGCAGCAGCCAATCCGTAGCGCGTCGACGCGGGCCTCAGCATGTGGACTGAGCACGTAGGTCTGGCGCGATACAGTCGGGGCGTTGACCTAAGGAACCCTAAATAAGGAACGAGGCCCCTCTTTTCCATAAGTTAAACTTCGATTTTCCATACAAGAACCTAAGGGGAACCCGAGGCAAACTGTAAAACAATCAAGGAACACCGAGCCCCTCCCCAACGAAAAGCGTTCCTGCTTCATGGCACCGACTGTACGGACACCAGAACGCGGGCCAACACGAGCCGAGCCAACACGCAGCGTGTTAACACAGAAATCTTGAGCACGGTACGTGTTCCGCTTCAGAACGAGCGTAACAAGGCAGCTGAGAAACCGCGCCAGGACGGAGAGGGCGAGGACCCTGACGGAGATCTCCGACACACCCCGACCAGGGCTCGTCAGATCTTTGGCGCAAAGTGGTGGTCCCCTGTGAGCCACAGCGGCGCCGATCGCAAACCACACCCAAGCATAACCACACCCATCGTGGCCGCTGATCCTCACGAGCGGCCGAAGTATGATTATCGACGCACTCGCAGTCCGCACTCCAGGGCGCGATGCCGTGGATGCGCGGTCGCATGGAGGCTTTCCGCGCGGGGCACCCGCGAACAAACCGCTCCGTATCCGCGGGGGGCTGGGGCCCAGGGGCCCGGCCAGCGAAGCCGCGGATACGGACATGCTTTTCGACCACGACCTCTCAACATTTCACATGCCCTATGAGCGCTGGTAGGCATGATCTGTCGGCATCACATCGGGGGATCGGATCCGGCCGGAACGTGGGTCGGATCGGGCTGGGCAGGCACGGATCCGGAATTGAGTCGGATCGCCTGCGCCAAGATGCACAACGCCGTGCACACATCGGGCCGCATCGGACCGTCGGAACGACGGAATCGCATCGGGATCGATCGAATTGAAATGGACCATGAGTAGCTCTAGCGAGCTGGTTCTTCCACCCCACCTCTTACCCTTCCTGGAAGCGCTTACCCCTCCAACTCCCTTGGCTGAACGGCCCCCTTCCAGAGGGGAGCCCTCAAATGGCTACGCTTAGTCACCACTCAGGAGAAAAAGCAGACGATTCAATCAGATCCTTTCATCAGAGGTCCGCGCGCAAAAACAAGAATTCGACAATCCTCAAGCAGTCCGCTCGCACCGTGGTAACGCTCGCAGCCACCCGTTGTGCCCGTCCGCAGCAAGCCAAATAGAACCTGCCTCGCGAGCGCCCCCCTCCAACCACCTGCTCGGAAACCCTCGCGCTGCCACAAGGAAAATCAAACCTGATATATGTATGTATATATATGTATATATATACATATAGATACATACATATGTATGTATGTATGAATGTGTATATATATAGTATCATACGCACCTCTCCGAGGGAGTAGAGCTCAGAAACGATTAATGCGTACGCGGGGCGCCGCGTTCGCGATTTTCTGGCCGTTTCGCTAGGAACACCCTCGCAATTCTGAAATTCGGTGGCACCCCTAACGCAGATCGTGACGTCAGGGTCCAAAAACACATGAACTTTCAACATTTTAACATAAACCCTTCAACAACACATGGTAAATTCAGTAAGTTTGACCCCGATTCTCAGATAATGGCGGTTTCGCATGAAACATGCTCCCAAAATCCAGCCCCGACGTACCCTCTCGTACCCCAGACCCCGCCTCGGAGCCTCCTGGGGGCCTCCTGGAACCTCCTGGGGCCTCCTGGGGCTTTCTGAACCTTCTGGTGCCCCAGACCCCGCCTCGGAGCCTCCTGGGGATCTCCTGAAACCTCCTGCGGCTTCCTGCAGCCTCCTGGAGCCTCTTGGGGCCTCCTGAAGCCTCCTGAGGTCTCCTGGGGCCTCCTGAGGCCGCCTGGGGCCTCCTGGGGCCTCATGGGGCCTCAGAACTACATGCACACACAGAGACACAAATCACGCCCAACACATCACACGCTAGACAACCATACCACACACAACACCTACAACGCACAAAAAACACGCACAACACAGAGCACACATCACACACACACACACACACACCCACACAACACTCACAATCCTGGGGCCTCCTGGAGCCTCTTCTGATATCCAAATCGGGCCTCCTGAGGCTTCCTGGGGGGCCCTGGTACACACATCACAAGGTGTGGCGACCCCACTTGCACTCGAGTGCGACTTCGCTGTTGCATTTCACTCCTGCTTCAAACGCCCCTTCAGTTTTTGTTGTATGAGCCTGGGCACACACGTGCCACTTGTATGTATGTGTATATATATATAACTGCAGTCGGGCTGCTGACACAGGAGACGCTAGATAACAAACGACGCCCCCTCTTTGGCACCAGAAGAGCGTGGGTGAACGCGAAGGGCCAGAAGAACAACCATGGAACGACCTAGGGAACATCGAGCCCCTTCCGGATCCAAGCCGCTCTTAACTGCCACGTCTTGGCTGCACGGAGGCGAAAGAGTCCGCTACCATGCACGCTCTCGCCTGAGTCTGGCATAGTCGGGCCTCTCGGAATGGATCTCCTCTCTGCAGTGCCCACGCTCAGTCATATCGCCCTGGCAGGGGACGTCTTTCCTGCTAGCAGCGTTTGAACTGCGTCGGCAAAGGGACTGGCGCGCCTGGGTACAATCGCCCTGCCCAGGGAGGGTCTTCCTACCAATGGCCCTGCATCATCCTCGTGACAGAAGTTCCCCCCCTTCCGCGAGCGCCTTCACACATGCCCACGAACTTGACGAACAGAACAGATACCACATTGAATTGGTTGTGGGACTTCTCCTACACGCTGCCGTGCATGTTTCATAACCGTCCTGGCACCTCTGCGGCGTGGCAGTAGAAAGCGTTGCAGTGACGAGGGAAGGGCTCATAAAGCGCCTGTGCAAATGAATGCGCCACCAAGCCTTTATAGATCTACTTCCCGAGATTGGCACAACAACTCACGAGGGCTTTCAATTGGAAGATGGACGGTGTTCAACGCGGAGAGAGAAACGAGACGTGCGCGGGTATACCTATTCGACATTGGTGAGGTTCGGAAAGGTAAGACTGGGGACCACTAGGTTTTGAAGCCCCTCCAGGCCCCCAGATCTAAACGAAGTCGGGACTTGCCCGAAATAAGCGCGTTCCCCACATGCCAATACTGTATTCCGATCATGGAACGCACGGTCCGGATTCAATTACAGAGGAGCGTGTACACACATATAGACACACCTATAAATCTGCACATCAATGTAATAGACCAGAAAAGAAATCAGTAGATGGTTTGAAACTTAGTGATCTGGATAATGAGGTCGATTGAGAGATCCCGAGTGGGATCGATAATCAGGACCGTAGTAAAGTCGAGCGTGAAATCGTACGTGAAGTCGATTCAGAGGGATCGATCGTGAGATCGCTCGTGCGATCTATAGTGAGATCGATTATGAGATCCATAATGAAATCGATAGTGAGACGGGTAATGAGATCCATGGGAAGACCGATCGATAAGGAGATCGACTAGAACCCGGAAACCTGCAAACCCGGGAACCCCGCCGCCCACCGAAATTGGCCCGGAACCATCAACTGGGAACCTGGGAAACCAGAAACGGGAATCCGGGAAAACAGCCGCCTACCAAAATCGGCCGGGCACTTTCGCCAAATCTGTCAACATCTGCTAAGACCCCTTCAATACAAACACTGATTGGGGCATATACGCAAATACATGCACCGGTATATACATATACGCACATGTATTCAGACAACTACGGATATCTGTCCCAATGACTCCCCCGCCATGCCCGCTGTACCACATATGGGCGTCAGTCCACCCAAACTTTATTCACGTCAGTGGCCTGGTAACAAAGGGAGCTTTCCAGAACACAGTAACAGGTTCCGCGCCCATTGGCGCAAAAATTGCAACTGTCCGATTGCAAATGTTTCGCTGCGTTGCTTCCTCTTAGCCTCCCCTCCCCTCTTCTGGGAGACAACGAGGTACATCATGCAAATAACGTGCATATGCACGAGACGAGACTGTTCCTTTTTTTATGCGAATGGGTTACACCATTTTTTGGCTGATGAGTATTTCAATTCGGATCCGTTTGCTCAGGATTCGACTGCTGGGGGATTGCTAGAATTCGTCATGTGAGGGCTCATTTGATGAGGATTCGTTCAGCGACGGTTCGTTGAATGAGGGTTTGCTTAGTGAGTTGCACTTGGTAGTGGCTTTATTGTATGTTGTTTCAATACTGTTTGTGTCAGTGGTGATTATTTGATGAGTGACGCTCCAAAGAGGAGTCGTTTTGCGAGGACGCAAGAAGAGATGAGCCATTGCAGGAGATCCATTGCCTAAAGACGATTTGTTAAGACATCTTCATGGTGTAGCGAGTCTTCAATCAGGATGTGCTAGGTCAAGCAGTTTGATGGTGACTACTGTATTCTAGTGGTTCTTGGCTGAGGGTCCTTTTGGTGATAGTTACCTCACCGGAGATTCGTTGCTGCATGCATTTCGTGGGAGTTTGCGGCTGAAGAGTCGTCTTTCAATACATTGCTGGGCTTGGTTCTCCAACCACAGCCACGTGCTAAAGTGCACATGGTACAAATTATCGGGTCAAACTTGGTTATTGTTCATATCTTGCCGATGGCCTCTATACTCTTTTGCGCGGCTGCTCCTGCTTCATGCTACGCCCCGCCATTACTTTGTTTTTCACGTTCGGGTCAAGGCCTTAGTTGTCAACATCGTCCTCCCCCCGCCCCCTCGCCGGCTCGCTGCTGCCGCCCTACCGAACCCCCCCAGCGCGCCGCCTCACCACTGCTCATCGGCCTCCCGCTTCGGCGCGCCCTGCACGGCCGCGCCCCCGGGGCCTGTCACGTTCGCGGCGCGCTGGCCGCCCTTGCGCGGGTCGGGCTCCAGGTCGAACTCCACCTGCTCGCCCTCGGCCAGGGACTTGAAGCCGTCCTTCTGGATGGCGGTGTAGTGCACAAAATAGTCCTGGCCGTCCGGGCCGCTGATGAACCCGAACCCCTTCTCCGCGTGGAAGAACTTCACGGTGCCGGTGTGCTCGCCCCACAGCGGCGCGGTGGAGCACAGCGGGCGCGCCCAGGGCTGGGCGGCGCCGCGGCGCGCCCCTGCGGCACCACCACGGAGGGCTGCCAGGGCTGCTCTTGCGGCCGCCATGTGTTCCCTGCAGAATATTGGCGTCAAAACGGGCACCTGAAATTGGGGCCCCCAATGCTCGAGCAGAAACGGCTACGGGATTCAGGGGTCAAGCCCAGATCGTACGCCGGACGCGACGGGCTGGCACGCCGAGTCCCAAGATATGCTGACTCCAGGTGCAGTTCTTGTAACGCCTCTTTCAAACCTGTCATACGTATAAGTGTGCATCTATGTATATATGTATGTATATTCGGGGATGGGCAGACCTCCCTTTAGTAAAACGTGGTTTAGCGAAAACGGCCGGAGGTCCAAACCCGGTGGGCGCAAGCCTGGAAAATAGCGGCCACGGCGCCCTCTCGAGAACCGAAAACGGACAATTCACTAATCGACGTGTCACTGTTTGGGGTTCTGTCCACCCCCTATATATATATATATATAAAGGTGTGTATATACACTTTCTTGTCGGCAGCGGGGGCGGACGCGAGCGCGACTGCCAGGCCGGCGGGACGCGCCGGGCGCGGGGCGCACCCCTGCGAAATGCTTAAGAAATCATGGGTTAAGAAATTCATAGTCTCAGAAATTGAATAAAACCTAGAACTTCTATCAAAAACTTGGGATTTACATGGAAACGTTAAGAATAATCGAGACTCTGGCCGAAAACTTAGGTTTTCCTAAGCATCGCCTAGGGTGTAGGCCTCGGATTTCGCCACGCGCTTGACGAATTCTGAGCCCTGGCCCCCGCCGCCCATCGAGCTGCCTGGATCGTGGACCGGCGGGGGCCAGGTTCGGACCTCGCCGCCGGCATTCTTCTGGCACCCGCTTCGATCGTCGCGAAACGCCCCCTGGCGTGTCGTGCAAAACCGCTCTCCTCCTCCTCCTCCTCCTCCTCCTCCTCCTCCTCCTCCTCCTCCTCCTCCTCCCCCTTCTCCTCCTCCTCCTCCTCCTCCTCCCCCTTCTCCTCCTCCTCCTCCCCCTCCTCCTCCCCCTCCTCCTCCTCCTCCTTCCCCTCCTCCTCCTCCTCCTCCTCCTCCTCCTCCCGCGGGCAGGCGGGAGAGGGCGGCCCGGCCTCTCGCCGCGCCGCGCGCAGGAACTCTCCCCCGTGCGCGGCGGCGAGCTCCGCGGCGAGCCGGCCCAGCGGGGGCCCGCAGTGCGCAGCGCCTCGCGGCCGCGGCCACCCCGCCTGCCTTCGGCGACTCCGAGGGGGTGCGGTTTTGCAAAGGGTGCGGTTTGCAACCCGCGCCTGGGGGGGGGGGCGAGGACCTCGAGATGGGACGCAGAGAGACACGCTAATGCCAGATGCCATCCTTGGAGGCGCGCGCGCGTCGGACCCCACCATACAGTGCACCCAATCTTGCAGTGCATCGTCTCCCGAGCGGTGCGGCCAGAAAGCGCCTGCCACGACGCATATACTGTCAGATTTCTCGGTGCGCGCGTCGCCCCTTGGGGGGGGGAGGAGCGATGCACACATAGCATAAGTGTGTTGGGGTGACGCCGACGAGAGAGCGAACTGCCCCGACGCGCAGCAGCCAATCCGTAGCGCGTCGACGCGGGCCTCAGCATGTGGACTGAGCACGTAGGTCTGGCGCGATACAGTCGGGGCGTTGACCTAAGGAACCCTAAATAAGGAACGAGGCCCCTCTTTTCCATAAGTTAAACTTCGATTTTCCATACAAGAACCTAAGGGGAACCCGAGGCAAACTGTAAAACAATCAAGGAACACCGAGCCCCTCCCCAACGAAAAGCGTTCCTGCTTCATGGCACCGACTGTACGGACACCAGAACGCGGGCCAACACGAGCCGAGCCAACACGCAGCGTGTTAACACAGAAATCTTGAGCACGGTACGTGTTCCGCTTCAGAACGAGCGTAACAAGGCAGCTGAGAAACCGCGCCAGGACGGAGAGGGCGAGGACCCTGACGGAGATCTCCGACACACCCCGACCAGGGCTCGTCAGATCTTTGGCGCAAAGTGGTGGTCCCCTGTGAGCCACAGCGGCGCCGATCGCAAACCACACCCAAGCATAACCACACCCATCGTGGCCGCTGATCCTCACGAGCGGCCGAAGTATGATTATCGACGCACTCGCAGTCCGCACTCCAGGGCGCGATGCCGTGGATGCGCGGTCGCATGGAGGCTTTCCGCGCGGGGCACCCGCGAACAAACCGCTCCGTATCCGCGGGGGGCTGGGGCCCAGGGGCCCGGCCAGCGAAGCCGCGGATACGGACATGCTTTTCGACCACGACCTCTCAACATTTCACATGCCCTATGAGCGCTGGTAGGCATGATCTGTCGGCATCACATCGGGGGATCGGATCCGGCCGGAACGTGGGTCGGATCGGGCTGGGCAGGCACGGATCCGGAATTGAGTCGGATCGCCTGCGCCAAGATGCACAACGCCGTGCACACATCGGGCCGCATCGGACCGTCGGAACGACGGAATCGCATCGGGATCGATCGAATTGAAATGGACCATGAGTAGCTCTAGCGAGCTGGTTCTTCCACCCCACCTCTTACCCTTCCTGGAAGCGCTTACCCCTCCAACTCCCTTGGCTGAACGGCCCCCTTCCAGAGGGGAGCCCTCAAATGGCTACGCTTAGTCACCACTCAGGAGAAAAAGCAGACGATTCAATCAGATCCTTTCATCAGAGGTCCGCGCGCAAAAACAAGAATTCGACAATCCTCAAGCAGTCCGCTCGCACCGTGGTAACGCTCGCAGCCACCCGTTGTGCCCGTCCGCAGCAAGCCAAATAGAACCTGCCTCGCGAGCGCCCCCCTCCAACCACCTGCTCGGAAACCCTCGCGCTGCCACAAGGAAAATCAAACCTGATATATGTATGTATATATATGTATATATATATATATATACATATAGATACATACATATGTATGTATGTATGAATGTGTATATATATAGTATCATACGCACCTCTCCGAGGGAGTAGAGCTCAGAAACGATTAATGCGTACGCGGGGCGCCGCGTTCGCGATTTTCTGGCCGTTTCGCTAGGAACACCCTCGCAATTCTGAAATTCGGTGGCACCCCTAACGCAGATCGTGACGTCAGGGTCCAAAAACACATGAACTTTCAACATTTTAACATAAACCCTTCAACAACACATGGTAAATTCAGTAAGTTTGACCCCGATTCTCAGATAATGGCGGTTTCGCATGAAACATGCTCCCAAAATCCAGCCCCGACGTACCCTCTCGTACCCCAGACCCCGCCTCGGAGCCTCCTGGGGGCCTCCTGGAACCTCCTGGGGCCTCCTGGGGCTTTCTGAACCTTCTGGTGCCCCAGACCCCGCCTCGGAGCCTCCTGGGGATCTCCTGAAACCTCCTGCGGCTTCCTGCAGCCTCCTGGAGCCTCTTGGGGCCTCCTGAAGCCTCCTGAGGTCTCCTGGGGCCTCCTGAGGCCGCCTGGGGCCTCCTGGGGCCTCATGGGGCCTCAGAACTACATGCACACACAGAGACACAAATCACGCCCAACACATCACACGCTAGACAACCATACCACACACAACACCTACAACGCACAAAAAACACGCACAACACAGAGCACACATCACACACACACACACACACACACACACACCCACACAACACTCACAATCCTGGGGCCTCCTGGAGCCTCTTCTGATATCCAAATCGGGCCTCCTGAGGCTTCCTGGGGGGCCCTGGTACACACATCACAAGGTGTGGCGACCCCACTTGCACTCGAGTGCGACTTCGCTGTTGCATTTCACTCCTGCTTCAAACGCCCCTTCAGTTTTTGTTGTATGAGCCTGGGCACACACGTGCCACTTGTATGTATGTGTATATATATATAACTGCAGTCGGGCTGCTGACACAGGAGACGCTAGATAACAAACGACGCCCCCTCTTTGGCACCAGAAGAGCGTGGGTGAACGCGAAGGGCCAGAAGAACAACCATGGAACGACCTAGGGAACATCGAGCCCCTTCCGGATCCAAGCCGCTCTTAACTGCCACGTCTTGGCTGCACGGAGGCGAAAGAGTCCGCTACCATGCACGCTCTCGCCTGAGTCTGGCATAGTCGGGCCTCTCGGAATGGATCTCCTCTCTGCAGTGCCCACGCTCAGTCATATCGCCCTGGCAGGGGACGTCTTTCCTGCTAGCAGCGTTTGAACTGCGTCGGCAAAGGGACTGGCGCGCCTGGGTACAATCGCCCTGCCCAGGGAGGGTCTTCCTACCAATGGCCCTGCATCATCCTCGTGACAGAAGTTCCCCCCCTTCCGCGAGCGCCTTCACACATGCCCACGAACTTGACGAACAGAACAGATACCACATTGAATTGGTTGTGGGACTTCTCCTACACGCTGCCGTGCATGTTTCATAACCGTCCTGGCACCTCTGCGGCGTGGCAGTAGAAAGCGTTGCAGTGACGAGGGAAGGGCTCATAAAGCGCCTGTGCAAATGAATGCGCCACCAAGCCTTTATAGATCTACTTCCCGAGATTGGCACAACAACTCACGAGGGCTTTCAATTGGAAGATGGACGGTGTTCAACGCGGAGAGAGAAACGAGACGTGCGCGGGTATACCTATTCGACATTGGTGAGGTTCGGAAAGGTAAGACTGGGGACCACTAGGTTTTGAAGCCCCTCCAGGCCCCCAGATCTAAACGAAGTCGGGACTTGCCCGAAATAAGCGCGTTCCCCACATGCCAATACTGTATTCCGATCATGGAACGCACGGTCCGGATGCAATTACAGAGGAGCGTGTACACACATATAGACACACCTATAAATCTGCACATCAATGTAATAGACCAGAAAAGAAATCAGTAGATGGTTTGAAACTTAGTGATCTGGATAATGAGGTCGATTGAGAGATCCCGAGTGGGATCGATAATCAGGACCGTAGTAAAGTCGAGCGTGAAATCGTACGTGAAGTCGATTCAGAGGGATCGATCGTGAGATCGCTCGTGCGATCTATAGTGAGATCGATTATGAGATCCATAATGAAATCGATAGTGAGACGGGTAATGAGATCCATGGGAAGACCGATCGATAAGGAGATCGACTAGAACCCGGAAACCTGCAAACCCGGGAACCCCGCCGCCCACCGAAATTGGCCCGGAACCATCAACTGGGAACCTGGGAAACCAGAAACGGGAATCCGGGAAAACAGCCGCCTACCAAAATCGGCCGGGCACTTTCGCCAAATCTGTCAACATCTGCTAAGACCCCTTCAATACAAACACTGATTGGGGCATATACGCAAATACATGCACCGGTATATACATATACGCACATGTATTCAGACAACTACGGATATCTGTCCCAATGACTCCCCCGCCATGCCCGCTGTACCACATATGGGCGTCAGTCCACCCAAACTTTATTCACGTCAGTGGCCTGGTAACAAAGGGAGCTTTCCAGAACACAGTAACAGGTTCCGCGCCCATTGGCGCAAAAATTGCAACTGTCCGATTGCAAATGTTTCGCTGCGTTGCTTCCTCTTAGCCTCCCCTCCCCTCTTCTGGGAGACAACGAGGTACATCATGCAAATAACGTGCATATGCACGAGACGAGACTGTTCCTTTTTTTATGCGAATGGGTTACACCATTTTTTGGCTGATGAGTATTTCAATTCGGATCCGTTTGCTCAGGATTCGACTGCTGGGGGATTGCTAGAATTCGTCATGTGAGGGCTCATTTGATGAGGATTCGTTCAGCGACGGTTCGTTGAATGAGGGTTTGCTTAGTGAGTTGCACTTGGTAGTGGCTTTATTGCATGTTGTTTCAATACTGTTTGTGTCAGTGGTGATTATTTGATGAGTGACGCTCCAAAGAGGAGTCGTTTTGCGAGGACGCAAGAAGAGATGAGCCATTGCAGGAGATCCATTGCCTAAAGACGATTTGTTAAGACATCTTCATGGTGTAGCGAGTCTTCAATCAGGATGTGCTAGGTCAAGCAGTTTGATGGTGACTACTGTATTCTAGTGGTTCTTGGCTGAGGGTCCTTTTGGTGATAGTTACCTCACCGGAGATTCGTTGCTGCATGCATTTCGTGGGAGTTTGCGGCTGAAGAGTCGTCTTTCAATACATTGCTGGGCTTGGTTCTCCAACCACAGCCACGTGCTAAAGTGCACATGGTACAAATTATCGGGTCAAACTTGGTTATTGTTCATATCTTGCCGATGGCCTCTATACTCTTTTGCGCGGCTGCTCCTGCTTCATGCTACGCCCCGCCATTACTTTGTTTTTCACGTTCGGGTCAAGGCCTTAGTTGTCAACATCGTCCTCCCCCCGCCCCCTCGCCGGCTCGCTGCTGCCGCCCTACCGAACCCCCCCAGCGCGCCGCCTCACCACTGCTCATCGGCCTCCCGCTTCGGCGCGCCCTGCACGGCCGCGCCCCCGGGGCCTGTCACGTTCGCGGCGCGCTGGCCGCCCTTGCGCGGGTCGGGCTCCAGGTCGAACTCCACCTGCTCGCCCTCGGCCAGGGACTTGAAGCCGTCCTTCTGGATGGCGGTGTAGTGCACAAAATAGTCCTGGCCGTCCGGGCCGCTGATGAACCCGAACCCCTTCTCCGCGTGGAAGAACTTCACGGTGCCGGTGTGCTCGCCCCACAGCGGCGCGGTGGAGCACAGCGGGCGCGCCCAGGGCTGGGCGGCGCCGCGGCGCGCCCCTGCGGCACCACCACGGAGGGCTGCCAGGGCTGCTCTTGCGGCCGCCATGTGTTCCCTGCAGAATATTGGCGTCAAAACGGGCACCTGAAATTGGGGCCCCCAATGCTCGAGCAGAAACGGCTACGGGATTCAGGGGTCAAGCCCAGATCGTACGCCGGACGCGACGGGCTGGCACGCCGAGTCCCAAGATATGCTGACTCCAGGTGCAGTTCTTGTAACGCCTCTTTCAAACCTGTCATACGTATAAGTGTGCATCTATGTATATATGTATGTATATTCGGGGATGGGCAGACCTCCCTTTAGTAAAACGTGGTTTAGCGAAAACGGCCGGAGGTCCAAACCCGGTGGGCGCAAGCCTGGAAAATAGCGGCCACGGCGCCCTCTCGAGAACCGAAAACGGACAATTCACTAATCGACGTGTCACTGTTTGGGGTTCTGTCCACCCCCTATATATATATATATATATATATATATATATATATATATATATATATATATATAAAGGTGTGTATATACACTTTCTTGTCGGCAGCGGGGGCGGACGCGAGCGCGACTGCCAGGCCGGCGGGACGCGCCGGGCGCGGGGCGCACCCGTGCGAGCGGAGAAGCAGGGCGCGGCCGCGGCGGCGGAGGACGTGCGGGACGGGAAAATGACCACAGCCACTGCTTCTGGTTTGCGCCGCCTTCCAGCCGGCCGAAAAAGAAGCAGTGGTTGTGGTCATTTCCCGGGTGCCAAGCGTAACGAAAATGACCACAACCACTGCTTTGTTTCTGCTGGCTGGAAGGCGGCAACATAAGAAAAGCAGTGGCTGCGGTCGTTTTCACGTCCCGTAGGACGCGGGAGGACAGGCCGACAGAGAAGCAACGGGAGACGGGCGCGCGCGGGCGGCCTACGCAAGGGCCCGGGGCGCCCATGTCGAAGCTTGTCGAGCGGGGAGCGAACAGGCGTGGGCGTGAGGTTGGCCAATTCATCGCCCGAACCTTCGACCCGCGCGCTGCCCCTGCAAGGCCACGATCCCGGCGCGCACGACAGCGATGCCCGCCCCCATTGCGACGGCGCTCGGGGCAAACTCGGAGGCAGACAGCACCCCCAACAGCACCACGCTTGGGGAGGGCATGGGGAGGGCACTCGCGCTCGCGGCCGATCCGAGTGCCTGGGCACCGAGGCCGGGGAAGGTGCGGAGCGGTGGGGGAGGGGGCCCTGAGACCCGACGTGGCACAGCAGCTGCAGCATCGTGAAAGATCACGACCCGAGCTCCGGGCACCATCTCTCTGCGCCAGCCGGGCCGGATCCATCTGCGAGGGCCCCGGGGCCCGACACAACGAGCGAGAACGCCCGTTGCGACACACCTCGGAGCGAACGGATCTCCGGGGGGGAGGGGAGGGATCGGCCGGACACCATCCCACTGCGCCACGGTTCACGCCGGATCGACCTGGGAGGGCCCCCCCGGGGCCCGATACAACGAGCGAAAACGCCCGGTGCGACCAAAATCGCAGCGCCCCGATCACAGGGGGTGGGGGGGTAGAGGCCTCTTAGATGGGGTCGGAGTCGCTAGGGTCGGAGGACCGCAACGCATCGCCAATGCATCGCCGATGCATCGCCGATGCATCGCCGATGTATCGGCGCTGCATGGACGATGCACCAGCGACGGGCTCCACATCGAACCGCATCGTCGATGCGTCGGCGATGCGGTGCAATCCTCCGACCCAATCTACTCCGACCACATCTGGGAAGCCTAGAGGGGGGGAAGGGATCGGGGGTAATGTCGACGGATCACCTCTCTGCTGGCTCAACCAGGGGCTTCTACTAAAGGAACAAACGGCATACGCATAAACTCTCAGCGCTCCGCGCGATTTCATGGATCTGCGCTGGACCCTCCTCCCTTGCGCGCGGAGCGCGCCAGGGGCGGCGCTGGAGTCGCTGCCAGGGGGGGGCCGAGGCCGGTGCACAGGAAACCTTCCACAAGAAGCCCTACCCTGAGACCGCAGGAGGTCCATTGATTTCTCACGGCGAAACCATCGAAACCCAGGAAACTATCGAAACCCATGAAGCCTAAGAAACCATCGAAACCCAAGAACCATCGAAACCCATGGGAACGTCGCGTTCCACGGCAAGAACACCGAAACCCAAGAAACCCAGGGCACCCTGAAGGCAGGCAGGATGCTCCCTGGCATGGGTCTCCACTGCGGAAGGGGGCGCCAGAACGGCTCCAGTCGGGCGGCCAAGGCGCCCCGGGCGGGGCCCAGGGCGCCGCCAAGACAGCCCAAGAGGCTCCCGAGGCGAAGCCAGCGGCCTCAACGAGCTCCAGGAGCACCCCCGCGAGTGTCCTCCGCGGACGCCTCGGGCGGCCTGGGGCCTCCGAGGACCCGGGACAGCGCGGTTGCGGACCGTGCGCTGAGGTCCTGGAGATTTCTCTGGAGTCTGGCTCGGCCAGGGGCTTCTACTAGAAGAAGCAGGAGACGAAGAAGAAGACGAAGAATAATAATAATAAGAATAATAATAAGACGAAGACGAAGATAATAAGACGAAGACGAATAATAAAAAGAAGAATAATGAGACTAAGAAGAAGAAGAAGAAGCAACAACGGCAAGAACATAAACTTTTCGCGCTCCCCGCGGATTCCCTGGATCTGCGCTGGAGCCCCTTCCTGAAGGCCTTCAGCGCCAGTGGCGCGGCGCCCGAGGCGCCGCCACGGGGGGGCCAGCGCCGACCCGAGAGATCCGCGCGCAGCGCCGAACATTTCTGTCGATTTACCAGCCTGGAACATATCCCTATCCCTATGCTGGGCACCTTCTCATCACGATGTCGATCTTAGGGATTCCCTTATTTTTTGAGGGCGAATCCCTAAGATTGTCATCGCCTTCTGGCGTGTCAATCTTAAGGATAGGGATACATTAGAGGCTGGTAATCTATGGCGTTCTGATGTCTTCGATCTATGCACGAACCCTGGGCCCAGGAGTAAGTCGGGCGTGTCCCCCTACAGGGGGATCTTCGACGAAAAACAAGAAATACCCTCAAAATACCCCAAAAGTGGTCAACAAAATACTCAAAAAATAGTCTCCAGACTATTTTTGGACTTTTTTTGAATTTCCCTTCTGTAGAGGGACAGGCCCGACTTAAGCCCAGGACCGGCCCAGCCAGGATCGGTGAAAAGGTTCGCCGACGTTCCCCCCGGACAAGCCTGCCATCGCTCGGACGCCCATTCCACGTTCATGTGTCGATTCCATGGTTTGTTTCGCAAGACGATCCGGTATCTTCCTCGACGGTCCTCGCCGATGAGCGGTAGAGGCGGATGGGGGGACGGGATCAAAGGCGCGGAGATTTTAGGCCCCGCGAGCTCCGGGCAGTCAAACAAGCCTAGCGGGGATCATCCTCCTTCTCCGCCCACTCCTCCTCCGCCGCGCAGCTTTCCCCTCACCCCAGGATCAGTCGGTATCCAATCGGGAAATCGAACCGGGTCGAAACGTGCGTCGGATCGCGCTGCATCGGCACTGAGTCGAAATCGGATCGCATACGTCGCGCCAAGATGCACAACAACGCCATGCAAACAACGGGCCGCATCAGATCGTCGGAAAACTGGAATCAAATCGGATCGGACTGGCCGAACAAAAATGATCGGATCGAGGTGGGCCTGGGCCCTGCGCCCTTCTCCTCGAGACCGAAGACACGCCAACGCAACAGAAATAAATGACCTCCGATACCGCGAAGGATGGCAATCAGACAGACAATTACTCTTGGCATCCCACGGCGGGGTCGTGTCGTGGCGACTTGCGCACCACGTGGATCGTTCGGCCTTGAACGATCGAGGCTTTTCAATCGGATTGCGCAGGATCGTTCGATGTCGGCCGATTCCAAGCCACTGGCGGCCTTTGAACCTTGAGTGCCGAACCCATTTTCAAAATGGGCAGGGACTGATGTCAGTCTTCGTCCCAGCTCTTCCCGTACTCGTCACTATCGTGCCGAGTAGTGCTATGAGGGGAGGAGTGACGATGGGCAGGGATGTCCCTGGGGCTCCCATGGTAGCGCGAGCCACCGCCCACGCTTGGCGATGCGGCGCGGCGTGACTTCCACCCCCCATGCTCAGCTGGGGTCTGGAACACGGATCGGGCGAAGCAGCAGAAGCAGAGAATCATCAAATTCACGAATAGGTCGTTGGGTGCGCCCCCCGCTCCGTTGGCGAGACCCGAGCGCGCCAACGATCAAAAATGCCGTCGTTGGCGCGTATTGTGCTCCCCCGGGGGATGAATTTGATTGCATCGCTTATTCCTTGCGCGAATCGAGCAAACACGTGTGCAATCGAAGCCGTTGCGTGTTCTGGTTGCTGCCGCGTGTGCGGCCCCGTCTCGGCTGGGTCGACAACAAGACGCGGTCAACATACGTGTGACAACACGTTACCAATCATACCTGCGACACTACATTCGGGGAGACGTAAGACCCGGGTACGGGGGACTCGGAAATCCCCGACGAGGTCGTCAAAAAAATGACGAGGCCGAGCCTGCATTTTGACGAGGCCTCCCGCTGCAGACATCCCACGAAACTCCTCCTCGTCAAAATCCGAGTCGCGGTCGTCAAAAAACGATGGCGAACCCGAGTCCCGGCAAACCCGGGTCTTACGCTCCCCCGATACATGTCTTTTGATCTAGCGACCCAGCGGCATCAAACTAAAATAATGCTTCAGAATGCACCCGATGACTCGGAACAAGATAATGGAAACACTTGCGGAAATGATACAACATGCAGACAAAAGGAATACGCACACCTTCGTTCGGTCGAACAACTTCTTCTATCATACCGCGTCATATTATCGGGAACTCTCTCCGAAGACACTTCGCCACGTCTCTTCGACCGAATCGTCAAACTATTCCATGGCGTGCCTCCCCTTCCGCCCTTCGGCATGAGGGGGAGAAAGCAAGAGAGAGAGAGAGAGAGAAAGGGCGAATGGCAGATACATGCTCCATATATGGAGAGGGAGGGAGGGAGAGAGAGAGAGAGAGGGAGAGAGAGAGAGAGAAGGAGAGGGATGGATATATATATATATATATATATATAGAGAGAGAGAGAGAAAGAAAGAAAGAAAGAAAGAGAGAACGAAATGATCATGTGATGAAGGCTGGCACTAAGAGGCGGCAACATATGGCGCTAATGACGCAACTGCAGAAGGCGACTTGCGAATAACCCGTCTGAAATAATTCCAGCTCTCCAGCTGCAAAGGCCTCGAGAGCGATGCTGGCTGCCGCCCCACACAACTACATCCCCAAACGCGGTATCACATACGCGCGGCAACTGAATTGATTCAGTAAAGGGCGTGGGACAAGTCGAAGGGAGGAAAAGGGAGGCTTAATGCAAGGGCCCATCACCCAACGAACCCCACCTCAACCTCGCCCTCTGGTACTAGATCCTCGACTCTACTCTTCTCTACTGTACTCTACTCTGCGACGCCCGACTCTACTCTACCTGATTGTCTCTACTCAACCAGCTGCCCTGCTTTAGTTTACAAGCTATCCTACCCTAGCCTACTCCACTGCACTCTCACTTGCCCGCGGCCCCACCATGGTTATACCCTACTCCTACTCTGCTCTGCTCCTGCTCTACGCTATACGGCTCTCCTCTACTCTACCCTGCTCAACCCGATTCCACTGTGCTGCGTTCTACCGCACTCTGCTCACATGCAAACCACGCTGCTTCATCATCGACCCTACTCTGCTGTACACTACCCTGCTCTACTCCACCCTGATCTACTCTACTCTGCCCTACCCTAACCTACTCTAACCAAGTCTGCTGACCCTGTCTGGCTATACTTTACCTTCTACTCTACGCTTACTCCTACGCTGCTCCAGATCTCCTCCCGATCTAATATGATATACACTCCACTACCATGTTCTACGGTACTCTATTAATTTCTACCGGGCTCGACTCGATCTGCCCGACGTTGCTCGACGTTATACCTTACTCTTCTATCGACTCGATCCGAACTTACTCTGGCTTACCCGACCTACTCTACTCTACTCCCACCCTTCTCGACTTTTCTCCTGCCTTGCCCTATTCTACTCGGCTCTACTCTCGGATATTCGACTCTACGTTGCTCTAGTCACTAGTCTACTCGAATCTGCTCTACTCTACCTATATACTCTTCTCTACTCGAATCCACCCTGCTGGAAGCCACGTCTACGCTACAACACCAGGTTATAATGTCTAGAGTGCAACGCACTCCACTGTTTACTCTGTCATCAACTCCACTCCCTACCACTTTCCCCACCTCTCTAATTCTCGTTTTCTCTATCACGCTTTCTCTCTCTCTCTCTGCCTTTCTCTCTGCCTTTCTCTCCCTCTCTGTCTCACTCATCTCTCCATCCTTTCCCCGCCCCGCGCTCACTCGATATCACTCCGCAAATTACCCCCAGCTACAACTACACGACATACTCTCTACCATAGCAAAGGCGTTCCGACCACTCGTCTCTACACCCTGTTCAACTCCTTCTCTGTACTTTTCAATCTGGCCTAGTTGGTAGTCTTCTCGACCCTGCCCTACTACAGCTTCTACCCCTACTCTGGATCCATAGGATCAGCTCCTCGCACTACTCTCTAGTCAAATATCTACTCTTCTCGCTACCGACCCTCACCGGTACCACAGTAAAGGCTACAGTAGAGCATGGCCGAGTAGAATATCAATTCGCTTGATTAGAGCGCACAGCGTAAGGAGAGTGGAGAATCGATAGTAGAGCGGATGGTGAAACGTATGATTGATAGAAGGAGTCCAGATGATCGTTTGAAGGGTGGGGAGTAGGGCGAGGGGTAGAAGTAGGCGTGTAGCATGGGAAGGGCAGAGAGATTGGAGGCAAAGTTGAGCGAGGAGACCGGTTAGAGTGGACTAGAGTAGAGTAGACTACAGTAGCTGGTACAAGAGTCGAGTACATGGCAAAGAACATAATATGCGTGTGGAGTAGAAAGGAGTGGAGCAGTCTTTCTATCGCCCTCTCTAACTCTCTCCATTCATGTGTATATATACATTAAAGCATCTCTCCCTCTCTCTCTGATGATGGGGTCCTCATGGGGGGCACGAATCCATATATCATTTTAAAAACATATATATATATATACATGTATAAACACCATGCTCATGTACAGAAAGAGAGAGAGGGAAAGAGAGAGAGAGAGAGAGAGAGAAAAAGAGAGAGAGAGAGAGAACGAACGGCTGATCATCGATCAAGACTTCCAAGCGGACAATTGGGTATCACTGATTATCCCGGCATGCCTCGGAACGTTTCTGACCAACTCGACACAAAATGTGCTGCGCTGAACGACTACACTCGCGGAGCCCATTGGTTTGTCCGACAAAAGTGGTGGGGACGGTATGCATCACGCAACATGTGTACGTTACCCGTGGCACTGAAGCCAGGTAGCGTTGCTGGCATGTCGAGAGCCTGTGGCCCAAAGCCGACTTTGACCCCAGACCGCCCCCTCGCACTCCCCTCAAACTCATGCAAACAAGGTATTCGTAAACGGGCCAGTAGCTAAGGGTGCGTTCCATATGGTGTGTTCGGAAGACTGATATGCCGCGCACGAGTGCGAGGTAAACCCCCGCGCCCAGAGTCATGATGACGTATCGACGTTTTTGTCGTCCCAATTTACCACGCACAGTGCGAGATAAACATACGTTCACCCCGTTCTCGCTTGAAGAGGACCCCTAGCTACCACCCTGTTTACGAACGCCCCGTTTGCAAGGGCTTGGCCCCCTACCGCCTGGTCAAGTGCACCGCGCGCCCAGCCTGTGAGTTCTTCGCCCTCCGTCCTGCATGGCGAGCAGGCCGCAGCAACATCGCCCGGCAGCGGCCGCGCCCCCACGTCTGCAAATCTCCGCGGCGGAAGAGCTGGCACGCGTGCTGGACTCGGCGCTGCTCCTGTCCAGCTCGAGCCCGAACGCGAACCTGGATCAAAACAGGTGGCCCACTCCAGAAACGTTCAATCCATAAATATTGACGCCCCGCTTCGAGTGGGGACGTACTGGCCCGGGTCAATGCAAACCTGGTCAGGCCTTGCACGATCCTGCAGGACCCTGCAAGATCCTGCACCCCAGCCCGGGTCAGTGCACTCCTGGCCCCGCAGCATCCTGCAAGATCCGGCGCTCTGACCCCCGCTTGCATGGACCCCCGCCTCTTGGGCCCCGATTCTACTTCTGCCGATCTTCCGCTGGCGGACTGGCCGCGCGGGGCCGCCCCTGGGGGTCCCCGGACGAAAAGTACCCCCGGAGACCCCCGGGAGACCCCTGGGACACTCGGATCAGAGATGCCAGACCGGGCAATTTTCGACACCCCTCACGAGGATCGTGGCCTCCGAGGGGAGGGGCGCAATCGACTACCCCCCCTCCTGACCCAAGAGGTCCCCAAGAGCCCGCCGCTGTGCTCCAGTCCTCCTCCCCTGCGGCTTCCGCCGAGGGTGCGGGTGCCCAGATGGTCCGACCCTTTCTGCCGCCCTCGGGGCGGACTCGGACTGGGCGCTCGCCCCCACCCTGCCAGGATGGGCAACGCCTAAGTTGGGCGTGTCTCCCTACGAGGGGATTTTCGACGAAAACAAAAAAATACCCCCAAAAATACTTCCAAGATGCTCGAAAGGTGTCCAAAAACAGTCCCCAGACTATTTTGTTGACTATCTTCGAATACTCCTCCTGCAGAGGGACACGTCCGACTTGAGGCAACGCCAGGGGGCATTGGCTCAGGGGGGGAACACGACGACCCGGAACCCTCGATACATCGCTGATAGATCGGCAGCGGGGCCCCGACGGCGCATCGACACGGTCTCGGGCGGGGAGGGCCACCGGGCGCACATCGGCGATCCGCGGGCGACTCGGGGGTCGGAGAGTCTGAAGGGGCCCTGGGACACACAAATAAATACAAACAAATAAAAAGATTCCCCATATTTTCCAATATTTTCTGGGTTTCTGTCTTCCCCCCCACTTCCCATATTTTCCCAGATTTTCTGGGGAGTCGACGATTAGTTGTGTCTGTGTTTCTTCCCCTCCTGAGAGTCCCCCCCCGAGCCTGTTCCCCCCCGAACGTTGCCCGGGATCGTCGAGGTTCGCGGGAACCACGGGTGCAAGGCGGTCCCCCTGCGGTGCAGAAGCGCACCGAGTGGGCCGCCCGAGCGGGCCAGGGGATCAGCCTTCGGGTGCCCACCGGAAGAGATCTGGAGGACCTAGGGGCAGCATTAGAGGCCGCCCAGATGTGACGGAGTGTTCGGTCGAGCATGTGTGTTCAGCGTGTCGCGGCGGCGGGCCTGGCGACACGCTGTGCCTTGCAAGCGGATGGCGTGTCGCTCCGCTCCGCGGGGCGCGAGGCTGGGCACAGCTCGGGGCGCTGACGCTTGGGAACGGAGACGTGGATAGCGTTTCGCGACGGAGCGTGGTGGGCCAGAACCGGCGGCGCGTCACGCTGAGCCAGCGCTCCAGACTGGTCGGTCCGAGGGGAGCCGAAAGGGGGGGAGCGGCCGGTTCAGGGGAGGGACAGTGACCCGGCATCGGCGATGCGCCGCCGACAGGCCCCCGATGGGGAAAACCCGTGGTCCAAGGCAGAGAGGGAAGATCCAAGCCCCGATCGGCGGGGAATCCGCGATGGGGGGTCAATGCTCTCCTCCTTGGGCCATGTCCCCCCCGTCGACGCCCGTAAAGGACGGGGTCGGCGGAAAGCGTCGGCGGTGCGCGGCGAGTGCTCGAGCCACCTCGGCCCGCATCCACGGGGCATCCCCGATGTGTATTGGCAGTGCGCGGACATCCTGGTGGACCCGCGCTGCTTCATGGTATCGAGCACTGGGCAATGCAGCATGGTCTAGTCAATCTGAGCTGGCGCCGATTCACAGTTGCAGGAACACGCTGCTCATGTGGGCCAGTCGCAAAGGTCCCACGAATGCTACATGCAGGTCTAGACAAACCGGATGTCGCACGAAGGTCCGACGCCACTGTCGCACAAAGGTCCGACGCCACATGTCGCACGATGTCGCATGTCGGACAATGTCGCGCAAGCCAAATGTTGCACAATTTCGCACAGTGTCCGATGCACAAATCCGATACGACAAATATCAAACAATGTCTGAGCCAAAGGTCCGACGCCGAATGTCGCACAAAGGTCCGAACCACGTCTGAGCCTCCAAGCTACTACCCTTTCCGCACTCTTTTGTTGGATCCCCTTCTGCTCGAGCACATACACACATACCCACGTCGAGAAGGCTAGGCATCAATACTTCCCATGCGCCACTTTTCCAGCGGTGGCCGCCCCACGTCCTACACGCACCTAATTGTCCTTGCGCAAGTGTGCCTGGAGAACGGCTCTTTTGGGCTTCTGGCCTTGCGAGGCCGGCAGAAGCAGCAGCTGCGGCGGGAGGTCATGCGATCGGGGGATCGCGACGGTCTTCGGTCGGCTTGAAACTTCCACCTGTCTGTCCAAATCTCTCCCCTCCCCACCAACCTCGTCCCGCGCCTCCGCTCCGAACCACCCTCTCGCTCCACTCCCTCTCCCCCTCCCCGGCCCCCTCTCTTCCCCCTCCCCGACCTTCTTCCCCTTCCCGACATGCGTTCTCCTCCCTTCCCAACCTCTCCCCCCCCCCCCCCTGCGCCCCTCCTCGGCGCTGGGGAGGTCGGCCGCCAGAGAAAAAAAAACAAAGCGGCCCAACAGACCTCAACGGAATGTGCGGTGGCCGCGAGAAAAGCGGCCCTAAAACAACCGGATGCCATCGATGTCCGAAACTGCTTATTGGGGCCGTCTTCGGCCACACACTCCTCTAAAAGCAACGAGGAATTGCCATCCAAGCAGTTGTTCATGGGACTGGTGTGCATGTTCAGATAAGGGCCGCAAGGCTAACGACTCACAAGTTGTCCCGTGGCACATGTTCTGAGAAACCTGAGAGCGTATATGTTGCGTCTGCGTGGTTCGCAAACGGGCGAACATCACCAATCAGAAATCGCTTGGTAAGTTCAAGAACTGGTATGCTGCCTCAAGAGACAACCAGTGACCACAAAGACTGTTGGTTTGGAAACATGTTGTGGTCGGGCGTAGTTCACTGTCCCAGTGAAGCAACATACTACATGCACAATGTGTCGCACGCGTGTCAATATGGCCTAGCTGTAACGGTCGAGGACCGTATACGCACGAGTATACACTCACCGACTTGGCGAACGCGTGTGGTATTCCAGCCTCACGGCCTCTGGCAGCTCTGCTGAGCACGAACAAACGTGGCCTGCGAAAACCAAAAGACGCCCAACCGAGTACAATCAACCACGCCAGATAGTTAGTTGCGGAGCGCAGTGGAGAGGCACGCCCTCGAAGCATCCTGGTATCGTATCGGTGGACTCGAATGCGCACTGCGTGCGAAAACGAGCAAACCATTGCTCAGACGCTCTCGGGCGAAATTCTTTGGGGAGAAGATGGCCCATCATAGCGCAAACGAGCAAACACGCACGGTGCCCCCCCCAAAAAAAAGCTCAACGTGTGTACGCACCATGGGAACAGTATGCCCTAAGGGCTTGATTTGTCCTAAAGGAAAATGTGCGCGCGTGCGTTTAATACTCGCCGTCCTCTTGTCTGTCATCCGCCGTTGCCCGCCTGCAGACGCTTGGCCGCGTCCCGCTTTAGGCGTCGGGTCACCGCCTGGACGCAGAGCGACAGGCTGCCGAGGGGAACAGAGAGTGTGTGTGTGTGTATGTGTGTATTTGTTTGTTTGCGTGTGCGTGCGTGCGTGTGTGCGCGCGTGTATGTGTGCGTGTGTGTGTGAACGCTTCTGCCTTTCTTCGCCAGCGCAGTCACCCTCTGCCTAACCGCCAGCGCCATAAAAATATGTGTGTGTGTGTGAACGCCTCCCCGCTGGCATTCATTACCGTGCACGCCTCCTTTGTCCCTTCCGCTGCATCGTATGCGCTGCGGCCTCACCCGCATGCACCAACTTTGCCTGTTCGTCCTGCATGCGACTGCTCTGCATCCGGTCCTCCCCCCATCAACTTATGTACTGTTTTGCGCGCATCTGTATGCGACTGTTCTGCATCAACTTTACTGTTCGTTACTGTTCTGCATCCTGCCCCCCCCCATCTGCTACGCCAAGTGGTAATTCGCCTAAGCCTATATCCCGGCTAAGCACTCGCGTCGGTGTAGCCGCGTGTCCGCTGGAAGAAATCGTCGGCCTGCTGCATGAGCAAGGCCGGCTCGCGATCTCTGTATTCCGCTGGACTCCGACTCAGCTGCGCCGCGTCGCGTGTAACGTGGCCACGACGCCAGAAAGCGCGTGTGTGTGTGCGCGCGTGTTTCTCCGACTCGTCGCTGGGCGCGAGGCCGCGAACACCAAACAGAGTGTGTGCGTGTATGTGTGTGTGTGTGTGTGCGTGTGTGTGTGTGTGTGTCTCCAGCTCTGTGCCGTCCAGCACCCGCGCTTGTGCCCGCGGCGAAATGCCTGCAGCTTAGGCTGGTCCGTCTTTGCCTTCCCCATTTCCGTGCACGCGCCTCGCAGGCCCGCTGGTCTCGGTGCGTTGGCCCCTCCCTGGACTGTGCTCGGTCCACCGGGTTTGGCCCCGCTTCATTTTCTCTTCACCACCAGCTGCCGCTCCTGGCTGCCCCCAACTTCAGCTCAGTGCAGTTCAGATAGTCTGTGCCCGCGCTGTTCCCCCCCAGGCACTCCCCCCGCCGCAGCCAGCAGCTCTGAATGGCCCGGCTTCCTCTCTCCCCGTCGCGCCGGGGTTCCTCCTCCTCCTTCTCCTTCCGCGCATTGCGGCCCTAATTTGCATACAGCGTGTCCACTGTTGCCTATCCGCCAGAGCAGTCGCCCTCTGCCCAACCGCCGGCAGAAAAACTATGTGTGTGTCTACGCCGCGCCGGTGCGCGCGTGGCCGTGATGCCAAAAAGTGCGCGCGTGAGTGTGTGTGTGTGTGTGGTTGTGTCCGCGCGCCGCCTCTCGCCCGACGTGGCCTCCGCTGCGCCGCTGCGCGCGTGGCCGCGACGCCAACAAGTACGTGTGTGTGTGTGTGTTCCCTTGCGCTGCTGCGCACGTGGCCGCGACGCCAAGTGCGTGTGTGTGTGTGTGTGTGTGTGTGTGTGTGTGTGTGTGTATGTGTGTGTAGGTGTGTGTAGGTGTGTGTAGGTGTGCGTCTGCCTCGGCCTTTTTCTTTCGTCTCTCCGAATGCTGGGCCTTCGCGCGGGTCTCCGTGCGCGGGCTGGACGGCGAGGCGCTGCGCCCGCCCGCGGCGACCGACAAGTGCGCGTGTGTGTATGTATGTGCGTGTGTGAGTGTGTGTGTGTGTGTGTGTCTGTGTGTGTATGTCTCTGTGTCTGGTCTGTGTGCGCTCTCTGTGTGCTGTGTGTATCGTGTGTGTGTGTGTGGTGTGTGGTGTCTGGTGTCTGGTGTGTGTGTGTTGTGTGTGTGTGTGTGTGTTGGGTTGAGTGTTGTGTGTGCGTCTGTTTGTGTGTGTGCTTGTGGCTCCTCCACGGTGCGTGAGCTGGCCCAGACCAAGCCCTGCTCTCCGCTTGGCTAGCCCCTGCGCCGTGCCGCCGCGCGCGTGGCGGGGACGCCGAAAGAACGTCTGTGTGCGCGTGTTTTGCGTGGGTCTGCGAGCCGCCTCTCCTCCGACCTTCCCACGCCCCGCCGCGATGCAAAACATGCACCGCGCAGCACGTCTTCACACGGGAGGGCTCAAAGAGCTGAGGCACCAAGTCTGCAGCCCAGCTTCGCCAAAGCGCTGGGAGAGACCGATACCATAGTCAGTGCAAGGTGCGCTCAGCATTCAACAAGCATCGGCATCGGCATCGGCATCGGCATCGTCATCGTCATCGTCATCGTCATCATCATCAGCATCATCATCATCATCATCATCATCATCATCATCATCATCATCATCATCATCATCATCATCATCATCATCTTCATCATCATCATCATCGACATCGTCATCGTCATCGTCATCATCATCATCGTCATCATCATCATCATAAGCATAATCATCATCACCATCATCATCATAATAATCATAATCAGCATCATCGTCATCGTCATCGTCATCGTCATCATCATCATCATCATCATCATCATCATCATCATCATCATCATCACCATCATCATCATCATCATCATCATCATCATCAGCGCAGAGGCGCGGGGGGGAAGGGGGCTGGCGATGAGAGGGAGGCCCCCCTCGAGGTCCGAGAGCCGGTCGCGGGAGGAGGTGCCGTCGGGCATCCGGTCTGGAGTCCCGCCACTGAGCCTACTTGTTGCCGGAGCCAGGAGCGGCACCCGCCTCCTGTGCCCCTCTGCCTTCCTGATCTCCTCCTCCTCCTCCTCCTCCTCCTCCTCCTCCTCCTCCTCGTTATCATCACCTTCCTCTTCCTCCTCATCGTCACACTCGTTGCCGGCTGGGCAGGGGCCGCGGAGCCCCAGGCACGCGGGAACGCCTGGGCGGGGCGGGCCACGTCCAGGCAGAGGCGCACGGCGATCGCGAGAGCATGCGCGTGAGCACCAGCATGTGGGGGGGGGGGGCCAGCCGCCCCCCCCCTACGTACGATGGTTGCGGCTGTTACCCGGAGGGGGGGGGGGCGGGGGGGGGCAACGACCGCTCTGCGCGCAGAGGGCACAGAGAACGGTGTCACGCTTGGATCATCGAGGGGTGTGCTGAGGGCATAGGGGCATATGAGTTGGACGCTAATAAGGTGGGTTATATCTGACCTAGACTGAGTGAAACGTGGATAGCGATTGCCCTAAATGGCTGAGGGAGCCCCTAAACCGCTTAAGCTACGTCTACCCCACTTCTAGGCTGAATTACCCCACGTCCAGGTCTCTGGGATCTAACCCTCTCATGCTAATGGCTTCGGAGAAACACTCCCCGCGCGATGGGTCCCCCCTTCCCCGGGGGTCGTGGCCCTGTGGGAGTGGCGTCGTCGTCGTCGTCGTCGTCGTCGTCGTCGTCGTCGTCGTCGTCGTCGTCGTCGTCGTCGTCGCCTTGCGTTGTCGTCGTCTTCGTCGTTCCCCCTCTTCCCTTCTTGGGGGGGGCTGTAAATCCTTGACCCTGCATCATATACAACCTCTATCCCCGAAGCAACCTCCTCGCCGAACCCTATTTTCAAAAATCGCACGGGCCTGCGTAGCCGATTCCGGCACCCCTCAACCCAAAACTGCTGCCATATCTTCGGGCCGCATCTTTTACTTCCCCCGGCTTCCGCCCGCCTTCCGCCAGTTTCCGCCGACGGAAGCGGCCTCAATTTAGTTACCTCTGCCGCCTTCCGCCGGCCTTCCACCGCCTTCCGCCGAGGACGAGATGGCAGCTCCTCCGATCCCTGAAGGCGAGAGCCTGTGTGGAGAACGCCACGTGGGCGACTCCGTACACCCCCGATCAAAATACGTTGACGCCTCGTTCTGGGGGAGACAACAAAAAACGATCCCGCTACTCCCCAGGACCTCTCCCGGGGCGCGTTCTGACCAGAACATCGAGGCGAATCCAGCGGTGGCGACGAGGGCCTCCCAGGAGGCTCAAGACAACTGGGAAAACGAGAGCCCCTCCTCCTCCTCCCCCTCCTCCTCCTCCTCCTCCTCCTCCTCCTCCTCCTCCTCCTCCTCCTCCTCCTCCCCCTCCTCCTCCCTCTCCTCCTGCTCCTCCCCTCCTCCTCCCCCTTCTCCTCCCGCCTCCTCCTCCCCCTCCTCCTCCTCCTCCTCCTCCTCCTCCATCCTCCTCCTCCCCTCCTCCTTCTCCTCCTCTCATCCTCCCCCTCCTCCTCCTCTTCCTCCCTCTCCTCCTCCTCCCCCTCCTCCTCCCCCTCCTCCTCCCTCCCCCTCCTCCTCCTCCTCCTCCCCTCCTCCTCCTCCCTCCTCCTCCTCCTCCTCTTCCTCCTCCTCCTCCTCATTCTCATCCTCCTCCTCCTCCCCCTCCTCCTCCTCCTCCTCCTCCTCCTCCTCCCCTCCTCCTCCTCCTCCTCCTCCTCCTCCTCCCCCTCCTGCATGGGCACCTTTCCCTCCGGCGTTCCTGCTTCCGCCGCCTCCCGCCCCAGCCTCTCCGCCGGCCTCCGCCTCGGAGGGCCCCCCGCCGCTGTGCTCCCGCCCGGCCTCCCGCCGAGGGCCCGCCGCCGATGGGCCAGGGCGGGCGCCGAAAGGCGAGGCCCCAGGACGCGTGAATAGAGGCCTCCTAGATGGGACCGGCGTAGATGGGGTCGGAGGATCGCGCCGAATCGCCGATACATGGGCGATGCATCGTCGCTGCATCGGCGCTGCATCGGCGATGCACCGGCGATGCATCGTCTACGTTGGCGATGCATCGGCGACGTCGACGTGACGCAAATCGGGCTGCACATCGAGCCGCAGCGGCGATGCATCGGCGATGCGGCGCGATCCTCCGACCCCATCTACTCCGACCCCATCTAGGAGGCCTAGAGTGAAAGACTGGAGCCGGAGGAGGAGCCGGCAGGGGACGGAGCCGCCGATCAGGCCCGGGAGGAGCGAGTGTGGCCAAAAACACGTGCGACGCCCCGAACGAGTGTGACAAGAAACTGCGTTAAGAACGCGTGTGATAAAATACGTGGTTCAAAAACTGGTCTTTTATGACAATGCTTCATCACACTTGTTCGAAGGAGCCGAACTCTGTACACCGACGCTAGAAAAAAACGCGTGTGATAAAATATGTGATCAAAGAACTTGTTTTCTGATGACAATGTTTTTCATCACACTTGTTCGAAGGATCCGAACTCTGTACACCGAAACTTTTTCCGGCCCCGCGCTGAAACTCGCACAGGGGAGCGGATCCTGGTGCATACGGGATCATGGTGTATGCATTTTTCGTTGTTTTCCCAGAGCAACGGGGAAAACAGTGTACACCACACTGTCCCGACGTCGTCCCCGACCCTCAAAAAGTCCCGGGATTGAAAAACAGCCCACCACTGGTAATGTAGACGTTCCAGTTTCCGAAAAAGAAAAACAGAACTGGGTGGAAATGGGAAGCGGAGTGTGACGACGAGCCGGAGTGTCGAGGGACGGGTAAAGAAGCAAGGTGACCCGTCTCAAGCTCTTCTTCCCAGAGGTGTCGGCAGGCCGGCCAATTGCGGGGACAAGCAACAGGAATCCCTCTACGACCACCCACGCTGCATCGATGTACGTTACAGTGGGTTGCGCAGAACCGATGCCGCATTGGGTATACAACAGGCCCATCGGGGCCTGTAATCATGAGTGGGCATAGACACGCTTGTAACCATGCGTGGGCTAGAATTCTCCAACGATAGGCGCGTGAAAAAAACTTCAATACGTAGCACCCCGCAGTTGCGGATAAGAGTGAGGGGGCGGCGAGGACGTCGGCCCTCTGCGAGGCTCTGAAGAAGCCCGCCGCAGCCGCCTGACTTTTAGAAATCATGCAGTTCGCCCGCCGCAAGTTCGTTAAAGCAATGTGGGTCGCGGTTGGTCGCGAAAAGGGTCACGGATGCGTCGCGGGTGGGTCGCGGGTGGGTCGCGGGCGGGTCGCTGGGTGGATCGCAGGTGGGTCGCAGGTGGGTCGCTGGCCAGGTCCCGGGGTCGACGACGACAATAACAACAATAACAACAATAACAACAATAACATCAACAACAACAACAATCCGCAGTGCAGAACCTTATTTCAGCCACGCGCCCAGGGACAGTGAACGACCGTTCGGCCCCCTGACTCTGACAATCACAACCCCAAGAAGAATCCAGCGGGACACGGCCGTGGACTGCCCAACCACTCCAACCACGATCAAAAAAGGCAATGGCAAACCCGGATCTACCAATGAATCGCTACTGCAACCAGTACATGCAAATCCTCCTCTGGGCCCAGGCCGCCTCGTCAAGATGTTTCCAGAGAGTGCGCTCCTCGCAACCTGGAGATACCACTTGACGTCATGAGGGGGTCCTCTTCTTCGTAGAACACCCCGCTGAGCATCTGGGAATCGTCCACAAGGTTAGGATTCATCCTGTTGCTCGCGCAGTCTGCGGAGGTCTTGGACATGACGGGCAATTTGATAATGGACAAACGGTGAGGTCCACCTTGAAGTAGTCTCTGAAATAATCTATTCGACACCTCCTCGATTTCAACACCCCCTTGTCGAGGTCCCCACTTCCGAACAACTTGGGTTGATCGGCTTGCGGCGCGAAGTCGCAAACACCTGTCCTTGCGTGATCCACAGCACTCCGGAAACTAAAAGAGGCCTTCTGAATGACATATACCCCTTTCTGGCCCCCACATGATTATTTACGAAAAAGGTTGCCAATCAGTTGCATGCCTTCGTAACACAACCGGGATATGACTCCTCCAAAGAAAAAAGAGGGAACGACACAAGCCTCCGTGAGACTGAGGCTCCGCGAGTGGATCACTGCGGCTCCGCATTCCTCGTAGTCTGCTCTCGATCCGCCATCCCTCCCTTCGGAGGCCTTCCGAGTTCAGAGAGCGAAGGATGGGTAGTAAGCCTGCGGCATCAAGCAAAGTGACGGCCCTTGCGAACCAAATTCAAACACAAAAAAATATTGCGCGAATTCGAATCCATAACTACGTGTTCCGACCACCGATGCAAGATCAATCGAAGTCCAGCTGCTTGGCTCGCTCTTGAATGGTCCACCTGTGATTGCAACCAGGGTCCGCCCGGCACGCAGTGACAACGGGTACGACGCACGCAAACGAAACGAGACTGGGATTCTGTGGAAAGATGGGGCAGATTTGAAAAGGACACGCTTGCCCAGCATCGGGAGAGGGGCAGCTGTCCGAAAGTGTAGCTCACAAGAGAGCGACCACCCCAACTTCCAATCGGACTTTCCTGGAGCCAAGCGTTGGGCATGTGTGTATGATACCTATACTCCTGCTATGCGGCACACTTTGCTTTTGTCCGACCATTTGCCTTCACCATGTAAGCCCGATGAGTCTGGTGCTTCCATGTCCGCTTACCCACATCCAGGAGTACTTGAGTTTTGTCGAACGCGGCTACACCTTGCTCACCCTCACGTTCGGGAGTCGACACCAGGAGCTTCACTGCACACATTGAAGATGCGGCCAAGGTAGCTTCTTGAGAAACGCAGCCAACAGCAATGCATGCATCAAGCCAGCTTTGAGTTCTAATGCGCACGCTTTGCTTGTGCTCGTGGGCTTCATTCTGGTGGTGGTCCCGACGTGAGCACGTTGGACCGATCAAAGGTTCCCTCTGAGGGCCCGGCGGCCCCACTCACAGTCACAAGGCAGAGCGCAGCCCGCTGCCACGCGATGCGCCCGAGAGACTGGGAGCCAGAGGACGTGCTTGGTGGAAGCCACGTCCGAACAAACGTTGGTGGCGTCTTCAAGACAGAAGCCCGCCATTACCTCTACATTGCTCTGTCGTTGCGGAGCATCTGTGCCCACACGTGCTACAGCATCGTTGCCTGATCACGTCCTGTATGTTGCTCCATCCGCTGTGCCGCGCGGACCCCACACTATCTCAATATCTCCTCGCGTCGATGTGCCCTGCCCTACCGTTCTGGTATACCTCGGCGTGCACTACGCAACCTGGACTTCAAGGTCACTTTGCAAACGAGTTGGTATTCGCTGACTCTACAGCATCGCGTCGGACGGAAGGGGGGGGATGACAAAGAGCGGTTTAACGAATCAGCTCACGTAGTTGGTTTTCCTGGCGGCTCCTGGCCACAAAACACACAGGCAGCGCCAGGCGTCGGGGCCGAAACCAGCTGCATGCACCAGACTTCGCAACCACCCCCTGTCTCAATCCCCCCCTTTCCTCGCCCGACCCGACAATGACATCTTGATCGCATATGCACAGCCACACGAAGCTCAGATTACCAGGCCTCGCCTGCGACATCAACTCGCAAAACCTTCTTTAAATAGGGACAAACGATGCTGGGGGGATGGTAGCACATGAACCGGTAAGGGGGCGTGGTATGACGTGTTGGGTTGGGGTCGGCAGGGCAAACCAACGCAGAGGGTTCGCGATACAGTCAGCTACTACAATAAAACCAATCATCTATAACGAACGAAATTCTCTTGCGGCCCTCAGAAGCGGCAGGGGTAGGCTATTGTGGAGTATGCGACCGCGGGAACGCTTAGATCCTTCCTCCTTTCTCCGCATCGTCCTCTTCATTTCTCCCAATGTCCCTCAGGACGGCTCAAAGTTACACTGCCTTTTTCTGCCTCGTTTTTCACCTCCTCCATTTTTCCCTTCTCCTCGTCATACCCTCTGAAACAAGGTCCAGCAACAACAACACAAAGTCCCCGTACAACCAATACTACTGAGACCTCGAAAGATAGTTTGCAACAGTCCCTCGGTTTCTGAATATTCGATCGGAATCACCTGTATGTTATGCTCTTGCTTGTTGCTTCTATCAAGATGGTGTTAGAGTCTCAGGTCGAGAAGCTATCCATTGGGACTGTAGATCTAGTGGGGCCCATGCGAGTTTCCAACCTGCTCGAGAAAAGTTCGAATGGCGTGCCAACCAGTCTTACTTGCAATCTAATGAAGCCGTAAGTAATTCGCACCCGCGGAGTGAGGGAAATGAAGACGACGCAGGAGTGGTAAGAAGGAGAGGGATGTCACGGCGAGAGGGAGAGGGAGGGCGAGGAAAAAGGCCCAGCATACTTCACGATGGCTGGCCTGAGAATGCCTGTGTGCACGAGGGAGGGCGCTGGATAAGCAGCCCTGAGAAAGATCTTCGGAACAGCGGGCCCCTTCCCAACCCGCCCTGCCCGTTATATTACCGCGTCTTGCGTGTCGAGAGGGAGTCGGGAGGGCCCCGCCATGGCGAGGATGGCGCGACAGGTCAACGGATAGCCGTGAGGCGCTTGCGATATCCAGCTTGCCCCGAAGCTGCTGAGGCTGGAGATTATGGACGCCCCCGCAAACGCCGCGTTCTGTGGCGCCTGGGGGGATCCGCCCTGGCGTCTCCGATGGGAAGGACCCAGACAGCAGGCCCTCCCATAAAAAACAAGACGCCCAGACACCACCAGCCTCCCGCATCACCACATGCTCCAACTTCCTTGTTGCACTTCAAGTGGGTGCGACGGGATGGTGCGGTCCCGATGCGGGTCGAGAAACAACGAGGACCGAGGGCGGGATCGACGGGCCGAGGAGTACCGAGGTGTTCAGAGGAGCATCACAGGTCGAGGAGCTCGAGGGAAGACCCTGCGACCCGACATTGCGAACTGCAAGACAACGTCTCCATCAGCCACGTCCGGAGCCCCGGGCCCGAAGTGTCGGCAACTTGTTTCGAGCCGGATCGATCTGTGATGGCCCCAGGGCCCAGAAAGCCCCGGAACTCGGGCGATCGAGGGCGGCGGCGACGACGGCCACGGCGAGGAGCCCGAGCAGGGCCCGCTGCGGCGAGGGCGGATGCCTCGGGCACCGACACGGACGGCGTCAGGGTGCTCGGCGCAGCGGCCTGCAGCTCGCGCTGGACGCGCTGGGCAGCGCGCGCGTTTTTTGTTGTTGTTGGTGCTGCGAGTCGGCGGTCGCCATGCCGCCTCGTCGCCGCCGTCCTCCCTCTCCGTGGTCGGGTGCGTCCTCCTCGTCGTCGTCGGATTAAGAGGGAGAAAAAGAAGAGGAAGAGGAGGAGGAAGAGAAAAAGGAGGAGGAGGAGGAGGACCAGCTTAAACACAAGACGCACCACCGACATTTCAATCAACCCTCCCTCGCACACCCCAGTTCACAAATCCATACAAGAGATTGCTTCAGATTCGGAACGTGGCCCATTAGAAGACAACCGTCTGACAATCCTCAAATGCGCCACAACGTAGTCCTGGTACTTCGGCGCAGTGAACCCGCGTGACGGCTGCGTCCTGACAACCCGGAGTCGCGACAAAACACAGCTCCTGGGAATTTGAGACTGCGAACCAACGTGACTGCCTCGTCCGGACAATTACAAATCCTTGAAATTGTCGCAAACGTGTAATACGAATGTGCGCGGCGCTCAGGCGAGATGCACATGTTGAAAACCAGCCACCCTCAATCCTTGAAGCTGTTGCAAACACCTAAAGCGGTGTGCGCGGCGCCAAGGCGAGAGACACACTTTGAAAACCAGCCGCCGTCCATCCTTGAAGCTGCTGCAAGCTTTTGAAGCGAATGTGCACGGCGCAACAGCGAGAACCACATTTTGAAAACCACCCGCCCACCATCCGTAAACATGTTGCAAGTTTCAAGCTCCAAGATCAGAAGCTGTGAGGAGGTCTCAAGCGAAACGCCCAGCCCGCCTTACCGACTCGCCTGGGGGTGCGACACAGAGGATTGACTTATGCAGAAACGAGATGAAGGAGGTGGAGGAAGTTGAGGAGGAACCCACCTACCCTACCCTCCTCACTCCCTCGCCCCCTCTCTCAACCGGCCTCTTCCTCCTCCTGCCTCCTGCCTCCCCCGCCACATCCTCTCCATCTGCCTGCTTTAGAGATCCTTGGAGAGGGAGGGCCTCCAGGGCGAGATCCCTTCGGGGGAGCTTGAAAAGGAGCGTGCTGACAGTCAAGGCGGCCACGAAGCAAAGAAAGGGGTGGAGGAGGGGGAGTTGGACGGAGAGGGAGGGGGGCAAGGTAGGCACGCGCGCGCCACACCAGACATGACCCTCCCACCCATCTATTCCCACCGCACAGCTTAATTTCTGCATCCGCCGACAGGTGTCCTAGCGGACCCGGATCACCCACAACTGACCCCACCGTGTGATGCGCAATCAGAAGCTGGGCACGTGTACATTGGAGGAGGCGGCGGCGGATGAGCAGGAGGATGAGCAGGACGAACATGAGGAGAGGGAGGAGGGATGGGAGGAGCATCAGCAGCAGCAGGAGCAGGAGGCGCACGAGGAGGAGGAGGACCTGGGACGGGCGGAGGCGGGGAACGGAGGGGGGCGACGACGAGGAGGAAGGACTCGCCTCCAGCAGTGCGGCCCGCGCTGGGGCGAGAGCGCCGACCTCAACGGCGGGAGCAGGGCGGCGATCGTGAAACGATGCCAACGCGGCAGCTGGAGCATGGCCAACAACACATCACAGTGTCCGATGGGACAAGCTAAAGAGGACAAACCGTCACTGCGGGCCGCCGCGGCACCGCCGCCACGGGACAGGCCCCGGGGCGCGATGAGAGCACCGCGTGGGGCGCGGCCGAGGGGGGGCAACACCCAGAGCGCCCTGGACGCAGCAAGCTCTCGCACGGACGCGGGAGGCCACCGCGCAGCGCGCGAAGCGCAGCAGCCCGGTGCACCCCGATGAGAGGCGTCCAGCCTCTAGATGCACGGCTACACTGTGCTCGTCCAGTTCTGCCACCATCGCCTCTGCGGCGCAGTCCGCTCTGATATATACGCGTTGTTCCGCCGACAGCACGACCAGGCATGG